>JARHVA010002169.1:1800000-2327500 GCA_037957365.1 Torreya grandis | reverse complement strand
AAAGTGCATGGTGACTGACAGGGTTAGTGGGTCTAGGCTAAATCAATGGTACATGATCTATCATACCAAAGGAGATTGACAGTGTGCATGAGGTCAATAATTTAGTAGATCTTGAGGATGAATGTGAGAATGACACATGGTGCAAGCATGGAAGAAGATAAACTGATAGTAGGATCCTAAGGAGGGACACATCATTAAAAAATGACACCATCTCTAAGGCCCATATCAAGATCAATGCCTAACATTAAATGTCGAAAGCTAAGGGACTTTAGTGGAGGTTGAATTTGACTCAAGTCAAATGAGAACAAATGCTTCAAAGGTGTGTGTTTCCATTAGAAATTGATTGAATGCCACAAAGGTAGACATGTTAGATAAAGGTTTTTTCCACCTCAAATAGGTATAACACAAAAATTCAAGTTTAAACATGATCTAAGTTACCAGGAGCAGAACCTAAAAAGTCATCTAACACCATTAAAGCCCTATAAAAAAATTTAAGAGCTTCTAGATGTAGTTTTTATGTCTCATTCAGATTCAAGAAACTCTTCATTTGAAATCATGACTATATGAAAACCAATAGGGTGATTGATTTTCATCCATAATAGATCTATATTCAAGATTTAGGAGCAATGGTATAATGTTGATTGCACAAGGAATGTCATAAGGAACATCAAAGAGTGAGCCCAAGTCACTACCTAATAATGTGAATAACATCAATCATGATTAAGGGAAATAGTGTGCCATTTAGTGTTTCAAGGTCCTTAGGGACTTATTCCTATTTTATGGATTATGGCTCAACATCCTTGGATCGATGATAATGGATCAAAGGTGGTTGGGTCACATTTATTAAGGGCTATCTACTTAGTTTCCCTCTCTCATCCTATTCTTCTACAAATTCAAGCTTTGAGCTCTTGATTTTCATCCCTCTCTTATGCATGACTAGACTCTACCAATATTGAGCTTTGTAACCTCTTGAGATAAATCGATGACTATTTCAGATTTCATTATTCTGGTATAGTATGTTAATATTAGTTTGATTTGCATATGTTGTAGAAATCTCTCCCTTGTCAAGTCCTGATCTCACCTAGCTACTAGTTTATCTTTTTATATAGGTCATGTTTAGTTTTTAATGTCATTTAATTAAAGCTATCATGTAGATACATTGACTAGTTAGTGATTTGAATTAGGGCTTTCCATCACTACCCTCAGGTTTTGATCACTTGGTGAACCTATGCATAAAATATTGATGCATAATAGACATTTGGTGTTGTAGATTCAGTCTTTTGCTTATCTAATTAGTGTTTTTATAAATTCAAATAGAGTGGATGAACCATCAATTTAGGTGCATCACCAACTTTATCTTATATTTCCCTTTCAGTTATCTTTCTCTCCCTTTTTACCCTAGAAATTAGTAGGTTTTAGCAGGAGCTAAGTGATACATCAGAAGAGCTATCCTTGTTAAAAATATTAGAGGTCTAACCTAAGATTAGGTGACCCACAGTCTAGGGTCATTCTCATGTTGGACTAGATTTTAGTAGAGGACCTGAGCAATCCTTTGCTTAGCTAGGGTGAAATCTAGGCCTCCAACACTACCTATGATAGAGGCATAATTATCTTGAAAACATTTACTTTTCTTTTCAAAAAGGGATCGACATCATTTTTATAGGCCAGTGAATGGAACCAAATTCCATCCCCAAGTCTATAGACATGAAATCCTAGGTTTTTTATTAAATAAATCCTTAACCTGTATCAAGGAAATATTTAATATTTTTCTCTTTATTAAAAACTAGGTTTGCAAATAAAACCCAATTATACATACTCAAAACTTAATTGACTTGGTTTTGCAATGGTTTTTACTTAAATGTACTCAATGGTATCTTTTTTCCATTCTAGATAAGCTTCATTCCTCTCTTGACATGTCCTCCATTCTCCTCTTTTCCTTCCTTCTATTATTTTTTCCACTCTTCATCTATGTTTTGCATGGCCATTCCACTCTCCTACAAAATTGTAAGTTATCCATTTTGAACTTGCCTTCATTTACGCTTGAGCTATGTATTTATAATGTTTACTTGTAATCCATTACCCTATTTTTTATCATGGCCACCACATTCAAACCTCTTCATCATTACAAAAATGGTGAAGTCAACCAAAAATATAGCAACTAAAAACTAAATTTCATTATGCTTCCATTCCAAAATACATGGTAATTTATTATTTAAACCCAAATTTTCAAAGTCATAAAACTCTTTTAAATTAATTACTCTGGGTAATTTTTACACTATTTCACCCCTTAGGTCACCAAAAATGGGCATAAATGTATACAACTTACACAAGTTCCATAAACACCCAATACTCCTATAAGCTAAAATGCATCAATGGTAAAACATAATATAGTTT
Organism: Torreya grandis; assembly: GCA_037957365.1. Lineage (NCBI taxonomy): Eukaryota > Viridiplantae > Streptophyta > Pinopsida > Cupressales > Taxaceae > Torreya > Torreya grandis. Next base: position 2,325,106 of record JARHVA010002169.1, on the reverse strand, counting down.
AGTTCATATTGAGATTTTAAGGAAAAATAAAAAGTTAATACATAGAATTCACATATTATTCTAATAAAAATCATCAAGACAAGTAATGAACTCAAAACAAATGCAAACATGCTTTACTAATTGCAAGGATAGATAATGCAAAGTAACATTCAACATTTTATAGAATACTTATTATCATTTATTTCATCAAGAAATCAAGAGTGTAGTTCCTTGTGTGTTGGTTCAATTCTATTATATTTATCCCTAATTTTTATATATACATCCTCCTCCCATATGATACGCTCCCTTTGTACCATTATATGAGGGTAGGATAGTCCTGCAACTACCTCATTAAATAAAAAGGTAATTAGTCTGAGCTTACTACAAAAATAATCAAGTACTCATAATATATAAATATCAATTAACTATTGTAATGAAAGTCAATTATACAATTAAATCATGATCAAACATGATCATAAAACATAATACATCCATAATAATATGCAAATGTCCTCCAACATAACTGATCATGAAAATAAATAATAAAGTTATCAATCGTAAATCATAAATATTTAAATATACTATAAAAATTAGAAACTACTAATCATTAGTTACACATCCCTTGCTAATAATAATGTGGTTTTTGAAGAGTGGGGAGGGATGTGAAAAATTCAAATAATTTTCTATAAGAACACATCAAGTGTCTCACTTAAAACTCTATCCTACTTTAGCTAACACTTTCATGTAAAGGCAATTCACTAGCACTTATATATTCAACAAAGATCCTTACCACAATTTTGTTGCAATAATACAGCCATTGGCCAAGTTAACATTATTTTATTTTAGGTTGATTCAACCCTTTGTCAAACATTATAATACAAATTTCTAGTTTCATTCATCTATTATCTTCCCCATAGGGATAACTACAGTGGCATGAGGTTCATTCAAACTATGTAGGCAACACTCAATCAACAAGGGATTTTTTGAAAATAACTTGACTATATCCAACTTCCACATATTTTATATCACTTACATATGATATTTTTTATTTTCTTATGCAAGATAGGTTTTATTTTTACAAGTAGTCTGCACATCTTAATAGACTTTGCATAGAATCAATTGATGTACAGATAAATAAAAATAGTCTCCAACTTTCATATTTAATGTATAGTTAACACACAAAAAATCAAGGTAAAGGACAGCAATGCACTACGTCCCTATCTATCTATTACATACTTATCCAATAATACAATGAATTAAATTTCTAAATTAATATTATGTTTATAGGTCTCTATCAGTAGTCTTATATAGTCATTATAAGCAAAAAATCATAATATAGATAGAGTATATCAATTTTCAAAGATATCTCTCTAACCCTAACCCTAGTTACTTTTTTATTATATTATAACTTCTCTAAATTTTATATATCACTTTGCTTTTATAGTAGGCTAGTTTATTTGACTCTCTTAGATCAGATTTCATGTTTACAATACTTTAGAGTTAATTTACATCCATAAATTAATTATAAGGGTAAACAATTGATTAATAATTTTAGTTTAGATACCTCTTAGTTACCACCTAATGGAATTTATGTCTTTATATTACTTCATTTACATCTTAGATATAAGTTTTATTTGTTCTTCAGTTCCTTGCATAGGCTCTATAACTATATCATTGGTCCCCCTTTTACATATAACTCTTGCTAATAGCCTCCACCATGCTTTGTGGTGTGACCAACTTGTTTGTATGCTAGATCTATCATGATTTTTATTATATTATATTTATTTTTATTTTCATATTAACCTTACATTCTAGTGAACCTGACATGAATCTTACCCCATCGTTGTGTTGGCTCATTTTCACATTTTCCTCTCTCTAGCTTCTTAGTTCTCCCAATTTTTCAAACTTACCTTGTTTTCCAAATTCATTTTAATTTAGCATGTATAAAGTCTATAATTTCCATAATTAAATTCCTTCATGACCAATATGAATATGACTAATATTTTAGTGGTTTCCAAGGATATCAAAATCACAGCACTATGTCCATGACTAACACTAGCAAGAATTTTCAAAATTCTTTTACATAACATTTTATTTTTCTCAATATTATGATTCTAATTATTGAAACATTTATATGAAAAAAAAAAATTAACTCTTACTAATCATAATTGTAACACAATATTTAGGACTAGAAATCAATCTTGTGAAAAATGTGATTATGAGGGTGAAGCCAAAGATTGTCCTAAACACACTTATGAGATGAAAAAATACATTTAATAACATCCCAAACATCAATTAAAATACCTTGAATAATTTCATGCCCTTATTATGGATTATTTATTTTAAAATCACCTAAACATAGTTTTCCTATAATACTTTTGACAAGTCATTATGTGACCTCCTCCAGTCCTTCATCTTCCACTATGCCTACCATAAAAATGAGTATCTATGACCCTAATTTTCATTTCCAAACTCAAATTTATAGTATAAAGATTAATTATAATCATGATTCTATTTATACCCAATATTTTCACTTTAGTAAACATTTGACTCAATAATTTTAAGACAATCATAACATACTTGACACTATTCACGTAATAATGCACGTTTTGAATCAAATGGATCATATGAAATCTAATAGTTCAAAACAATTCATGAAAATTAAAAATAAACATCAAAAAAATAATTTGGAAATGTGAAATAAATGTTTCCCCCATCCTCCCTTAAGGACCACCTTGGTAATCTTATCCCACAACCTCCAATTCATATCAAATTCATTAAGCACCTCTAAAATGAACCCTTAGCTCCTCATATTGCAACCATAGACATTGATGAAATAAATTCCACCATATCCTATACTAGATTTATTAACCCCACTTTTTACATCAAATTAATTGGGAATATTTATAAGGAATGGATAAAAATTAACACCTTTAAAACTGGTAAACTACTACCAAAACCCTAATGGGTGATGCTTTAGATTGGTACAATAAACTCAAGCCTAGACTTATCATTAAACTAGAAGTTTTATTGAATTCATTGGTCCAAGAATTCAAATATTATTAATTACCTAAAAATAACATAGGTAAATTTTCTAATTGCATTAAAGTGGATAATGAATCAACACAAGACTTCATTAAACATTGGAAATCCTTAGCTAACAAAGCTGAGAATAACCTATCTGAAGATAACTTCTTCAAGATTTTTACATCCATATTAACATCAAAAATATAATTTATAGTTAGGAATTTCTATTTTAATTTATTATATTAAGCCTTCAATAAATCTAAAATCCAGGACCACCTCATGAGACAATTTGAGACACCTCAACCTAAGCAAAACACTATAATGCTTATAGGACCTAAATATAAACACACACTAGATAATGATGTTAGTGACACTTATTATCATAGTTTATATTATAAGATGACTATTCACACATTCATTTTCAATGGTTCACAAAATTTAATTCTTTCCCAACATATTGGGAAATCTCTTTTATAACACCCATCTCTCCAATCATCATGTTAATAAAATTGATATGCATCAACCTATTAGAGTTGATTAACATAGCATAAAAAATCCAAGAATTTGAATATTCACATCCTAAACCTCAATGGTATGACAATTTATTTATTTTATTTCATGCTAACTGAGGTCATTCTTATAACAAATTCAATTTTATTCGTACCTTAGAATATGATATTCTCCTTGGTTAGAACTTTGACCATAATTCTATGAAAAGAGAGAATTACAAAGAGTTTGAGAAATTTGCTAAAGTTCATGAGGGTAAGTTCAAGAATGATTCACTAAATTAAGTTAATTTTAACTTTATAATCTATCAAAATATTCTAAATCATTGAGAAAGCAATATCTATCAATCTTAAAATAATAACAACTCTTCATAACTGTAAAATTAGTCTAATATATCTTCAACCACTAATGTCAAATAAAATTTAGCTAACCCTAATTATTCCACTCTTCTATAAAAATTAGATAAGATGAATGGAATGAAATGCATTATCACTAAAATTTATTCTTCCTAAAACACTCAAATTTAGATAATAACATTTTTCAAAGCTTACAAAACTTTTATGGCCTATGTTATAAGTCAAATTTTAGTTTCCATCCCCTTAGAGCCTTTGGAATTTGAAGAATTAGAAACAAATAATGAACTCACCCCTAAAATTATATTTCTAATTTTTTATAGTAATTTAAATTCATTATTAGTATCTATATAGTCATTTTTTTTTATGATGGGTGGGAAGAAGTTTGAAGGTAGAATTTTGAATGTGAGTGATGGGCAAGAAGAAGGTGAGTTGTAGCTTGGATATCCCATGAAGGACATTAGGGATCCAATGAAGGATGTGAAAACACTATTTATAGACATAAAATAGGGTCCACCACCCACTTTGAAGGGCTTCAAAGGCCAAGGTCCTCCAGACACAACACTTGATCTATTTGAAGGAAAAAAAACAATCTCGTGGGCTAACTTGGTGTCCAGGGAGCACTCAAAAAAAACCTTTAGAATATTCCTTTCTAATCCTGATAAGGGAAAGAAATGAGGTATGTCTTGAGGTCCTAAACTCTATCATAGAGAATATTGACTCTTCTTTGTCAAATTCACTCTTGGCTAAATTTAGTGATTTTAGGCCTAATATTGACTCATTCCACAAGTGGGATAATTTCAAATGGAATCCCATGGGATAGATTGAGATTATTATTATGCCTAAGAATTTTTTACTAATTAACTTGTCCCATTATAAAGATTACATTAGAATTCTCATTTGAGGCCTATGGTTTATGGAAAAATCTAATGTTTGCCTTCGAAAATGGAAGGCAAGTTTTAATCTTGATAGAATTATCATGGAGAACATCCCTATTTGGGTGAATCTTCCAAATTTTCCCCTAGAGTTATGGGCCCTAGAGGTTATCCTAGGTATAGTTAGAGCACTCGACCAACCTATTTCCATTTATCCTATTACAAGGTCCAAACATAGAATCCTAGTTGCCCATGTTTATGTTTTCATTTTGATTGACAAACCTCACATTCACTTTATCAAGATCAAATCTAAATAGGGGGTCTAGAATCAATGCATAGTTTTTGAAATGGATTTGTAAATCTATAAAACTTGTAATGTTTTGAATCATTTCTCCAAGGAGTGTCCCCTAATCAAGAAGCCATCCCTCCCCCCACTCCCCATTGGGTCAATAAATCATCATCCCTAAACCCTTACCCCCCATATTCCCCTTGTTACTACCCCCAATCCCTCTTCCCCTCTCCCTTATCTTCTTCCCCCTCTCCGTAAACTTGCTCTTGCTCCTCTCAGCCTAGAGAAATTTTTTCAATTTCTACCTCTACTAAGTATTTTTTAGAGATATAATCATTGAGGTGGGGGGGCGGGAATTTTTTGAATCAATATATTTCAAAAATTCAATCTAAATCCTTCAAACCCTTATTCATACACCATAATCAATCAAGAATAAAATAACCCAATCATAATAATGAACATGAAAGATAAGCAAGATAGAATATTATCTATGTGGAAAACCCTCTTGGGGGAGAAAACCCACTCTCAATCCTAAAAACACATGGAATAATTGTCCTATAATATGATTACTAACATGAGACTTTAGTGAATCACCCACTTCACAAGGAGCACCAACCCCTAAAGATGACAAGCACTAACTTGCTTAAAATGTTGAGCACTAACACAACATCTATGAAATGAACAACTCCAAAACTATGATTGATTATTAATATAATGGATAAAATCTAAAAAAAAACCTCCTTAAATCCTCTTCACTCATTCAAACCTTCACACACAAGCAAGGCATCCAAAACCACCTTTTAGATCAATCTACACACCTTCACTTATCTTCATGCATCAAACCTATAAATTCAACATTAGAATTATGAAAAAAAGGTCATAAATGTAATATAAACTCTTATATTATTCTCAAAAAATCAACATTTCTCTCATATAATTCACAAATATTTTTTCTCATCTACACACTTGCTCAATCTTTCTCAAACAACTTATAGGGCTTACTTGCTCAATCTACCTCTTCTAGGCTCATTAGGTCTAATGACATGTGTGTCTTACTACATAAACTTGATCAGATAAATATTAATGATACTCTTTTATATCTTATGGTCCTAAATTACATTTATCTTTTCTTTCAATGGTTCTCTCCTTCGCTTAGCACAATGCTCTCTTAACTCCACTCTAAATAGGCGAATTTTGTCTAGTATTTATACCATACACTCATCTAACCCATATTGGTTAACAAATATACTTAACATAATTGATATACATTTAAAATAGGTATTTATACACATTAAATATAATAAAATCACACTCCTTATGTTGTATATTACCTCATTAACCCCAAACAACCATTAGGTCTTGGTGAGACTTAAAACAATTAGGCCTACTCACCCATATGTTATAAATTCAAATCCTTGGGCCACTTTCACCTTATAATAATTATTTTAAAACATAAAAACTATCTCAAATATACCCTTTATAACTCCATAATGTTTCCATGCTACTTGGAACACTAACTCAACTCTTGAACCTACCAATTAGGTCCCCTTGCTTTTTAGGCCTTCAAACACAGAAAACATAGTCTCAAACTTTTGAAGTAAAAACTCAAATATTTCACATATAAATATGATTATATCACATGGATAAATTTTTTATATCCTATAAAATTCATTCATGTGTTTTATATAATTCAACATAGGCTCTAAGCACTCAAATCAACTCTCTCAAAATGATCACTCAGACTGGTCATATACAGTCAAAATATAATCAAGATATTTTGACTATCCACAATTGAATATGGGAAAAATAAGATCTCCAATACCTTATCATGAACTTTTTATACTTCCTTGACATTTTCATATTCATTTTTTACCCAAATCTACTCAAAACACCTCTAGCTTACCTCTGCAAGATGGTCACTCAAACTGCCAGTGTATTCAATAAACACAATCAACTTCTAAGCCTTTGTTCATAGTAAATATGGATTATTAAAACCTAAATAATCCACATATATGGTAATAATAAAATTTATAACACTCTTTAATATTTATCTCATCTTGAAACATTAAAATACCATCAATAAATCTTCTTTACTCTTATTGGGTTACTTGCAGAACATGGTCAAACACATCGTCAACTTTGGATATCAATATCTTTGATCGTATAGATATTCAAACCTTATAAAAAATTTCACTAGATTAAACTTGAATTATTATTCAAAATTTCATTTTAAAACATCAATAAATTTTTCCTAGATCAAAATATATAAGTAAAATATTGAGCATTGGTTTATCCTTTTGCTAATTCAAATACCAACAGTCACTAGTTAATATAAAATTATCTACAAAAACATGTATTCATCTCATTTCCTCATATAGCTTGAAAAAACATGATATATAAATCTCATTTTCATCCTCTTAACTTTAACTTTCATTTCTCACCATTTATCTTAGATCTTTATTTCTGAGATCAAGCCACTTGATAGCCCCACATTCCTTCTACATACCCAACAGTCAGTCTCCAATGAACTTCTACCACTTGGCATCCCCTGTGGCTTATAATAATTATATTGAATTATTGAATAATTTTCACCATTAATATTTCTATATATGGTTAAATGTGCTCCATTGATCTTTATTTGTTTCTCAAACTCTGTAAATGTGACACATGTCTTCATCGTGTTCATTCTCAGGATCTTTGACTAATAGACTTCATGATCGCCATTGATCTCTATCTAAAAATTATAACACTCACCTTTAGATGCTTATATATTTATATTAATTACTCATTTTATATATTCATTTCCCAATTAAACACTCACTATAAATCTCCGATATCACAAAATTGGCTAAGTATGGGAACTTAGTGAACTCTGTTTAAGAAGCCAAATTTACACCTTAATAAATTTTGCCACACATATCCTCATGACCATAAAATTGGACCACATTATATCCTCACATAATTAAATCCATCCATATATCAATCTAATCTTGAAACATTCACATGTGTGAATGTTTATGTCATCAATCTGCTCACTCAGCCTTATCTATCAAGATGACTACTTGAACCTAAACCTTCATATAACTACTATGATGAATTACTTCCACTTAAAAAATCACTCCAAGGACTCATAACACCCCATATGGTCTTTGAAACATGTCCATACCATCAATATCATCCATTAGTTACCTCACTAATTCAACCACTAAAGAACCATGCAAGAATCACTGAAGCACATTGAATCACACTTTGTCATTGTCATTCTAGCACACACGACACCTTATCAACTTCATTGATCACTTTGGAGACATAATTTAAAAAACTTAAATAGTATTCATATTATATAAATATTATTATCCTACCGCAAGTTAGTTTAATCTTGAATCCCTTGGTTAATGATGTATTCATGGCTCTAGTTGATTAAAAGGTTGATAAGTCAGCTGCAACTGCTCTACCCTTGGTTAAAATCATGTCTAAAGCATCTTTTGTGTCTCCTAATTCAAATCTTTATTCATCTCATTATTTGAAGGAAACTAAATCTACATTTCATAAATATTCACTTCATCCTATTTATTATGAAACTTTATTATTTAACAAGGATTTGATTCTTCAAGAAGTTGTATCTATATAGGAACTGTTGACTCCTATCAAAAATCCTGGGCTATCTAAGCCTTTTTCCCCTATAGAGGGGAAATTTTCCTCAACAATAAATAAATACAACGTGGATATCATCAAGAAATTGGTAGAGGAACAATGGATGAAATTTCAACAAAAAAGGTAGGAAAAAAGCAAAAGTAAGAGAAAAGCCAAAATCCCAAGGTAGATCGACTAACTAAAATTCCAAAAAATTTAAAACTAATAAAAAAGTAGAAAAGGGTACTTAGATGACCCACAAACACTTTCCAATCAATAATAAATGAAGATCATCTCTTGGAACATAAGGGGATTGAATAACCCTATGAAACAGAAGTTGGCTAGAAATATGATCCATAATCATAAACCCGATATCTTTCTTATCTAAGAAACCAAAATGTCTAAGGAATTTTTTTTGAAGAATAAAGATAACATTTGGGGTAAATATCTTTGTAGTAGTATCAATTCTAGAGGTGCTTGAGCTGGGATGGTGGTTTTCTAGTATCCATCTACTTTAGAAGGAAAAGTCTCTCTTGAATCCAATTCTCATATTTCTATTTTATTCAAATCCATTCAAAGCAATTAGGAATGGGTTCTTAATAATATATATGTACCTAATTTCAAGAATTAATGAAGAAAACTCTAGGAATATTTAATTAAGATTAGGAAACTCTTCATGGACAAGAGCTAAATGGTGGTAAGTAATTTCAACATTCCTCTATCCCTAGGGAAAAAGAAAGGGGGATCCTACTCTCTTAATGATAGTATGGTAAACCTTAGTGAATTTATAGCTAAGGTAGTGATTTTAGATGTTAACCTAAAAGGCAACCCTCTCACCTAGTCAAATAGGATCTTTTGAGAATATCTTATCCAAATAAGGCTTGATAGGTTCTTAGTGTCTTTATAGTGGGATCTCCATTTGACCTGCTCTCTATCTTCTGTCTTAAGGATCAGATCCAATCATAATCCCCTAGTTTTTTCTAGTGAAAATATGTTCAAATTCAAGAGCACCCATTTTATATTTTTAAAAATGTGGATTACCAACTTTTCACTATCAGTTTATCTCAAGGGTGGAATTTTCCAGTGCAAGCCTCTATCATGTATATCCTAGCCATGAAACTCAAGCATGTTAAATACAAACTCAAGATCTAGAATAAGGAAGTGTTTGGAAAAAATTTCTCTTAAAAATGTATAATTTAGGAATAAATTCAAAGTATTAAGGATGAAACCACCACTTTTGGCCTCACCCCCTCACTGCAAGCCAAAGAAAAGGATTGATTAAGTTTCTTGCACAATCTGGAAGCTAAGGAGGAGATTTTTTGGCATCAAAAATCTAGGAAAATTTAGCTAAAGGAAGGTGATAGGAACACAAATTAATTTCATCTCTCAGGTTCTAGAACTCACTAGCATAAATTCATTTCAAAAATCAAGGGGGAAGACAAGACTTGGCATAAGGATGAAAAAGATATTAAATTTTAGATTGTAAATTTCTATAAAAATATTATAGCTCATGCCCCCCTTAGTATTATTAGCTATAATATCAGATGGTTGACCTCAATTAGGGAGTTATTTACCAAGAATACAATGCCTCCATATTATCTCCCCTTTAAATGAATAAATTATGTCCGTCGTATTCTCCATGCAAGACGACAAGGCCCCCAACCTAAACAAATTCCCCCTTTTTATTTTAGGTTTTTTGGGACATCATTAAAAATGAAATTTTCCTCGTTGTCAATGAATTATTCAAAGAAAGAACTATGCTTTATGAATTCAATACTACATTCTTGGTTCTTATTCCAAAGAAGCAAGGGGCTAACCAATTAAAGGACTTTAGACCAATCATTTTATGCTCTAATTTCTATAAAATATGCATTAAATGTTTATCCTTAAAAATTGAAATCCTTATTGACAATTTAATTTTAGAGTAACAAGGGAATTTTGTGTTTAGCATACAAATCTTGGATGAGATTATAATTTCCCACAAAACTATTTACTTGGTGGCCAATTCTTCTCGTCAAGGTATGTTTCTCAAATCAGATATGAATAAGGATTATGACAAAGTTTCTTGGCACTTTATGGATAGAATCCTTAAAAATTTTGGGTTTAATCAGATTGTCATACATGTGATTACTTCCTACATATATACCCCATGTTTTCTATAATTATCAGTAGGGTTCCCAAAGGTTTCTTCCTAGTGGGAAGAGGGCTCAATCAAGGTGATCCTCTCTCCCCATATTTGTTCATTTTAATGGCTAAAACTCTAATAAAAATCATTAACACTACAATCTATTATGGGATTATTAAGGGAATCTTAGCTATGCTAAACACAAATTTTGTCACCCATAAACAATTCATAGATGACACTTTGATGATGGTAGAATCCTTGGTATCCAAAGTTAAATGCTTCAAGAAAATCCTAGAAATTTATGAGATAGTATTGGGGCAAAGTGTTAATTTCCTCAAAAGTTCCTTATTCTTTATCAACACTCTGACTTCTCTACAAGGGAACATTTTCAAGATTATTGGGTGTGTTATCAAAAACCTTCCTTCTTCTTATCTTGGCATTCTTCTCTTTGAGTGAAATATGAAAATAAATTTTTGGAATTCCCTCATTAATAGGATTTAGTGGAAATTGTCTAGATGAAAGGGAATTTATTGTCTCAAGCCAACAAACTAAAATTACTTAAGAGTTTGCTGCAAAGCATCCTTGTTTACTTCATGTCCCTATTTGTCATCTCAGGAAAAGTGGTTGCATAAATTGAGAAAATTCATAAGAATTTTCTATGGAGGGGAATGGAAGAGAGATTTAGATTACCACTTGTTTCTTGGGATAAATCTTACTTACCCTTAGCTAAAGTAAATTTGGGGATTAAAAGGGTTAGACCTATGAACCAAGACCTCTTATCTAAACAAGGGTGGAGGGTGAATAAATAATACAATATTTTTACTAGGATCATCAAGGTAAAATACCTAAATTCTAGGGAGGGTTCTTGATTTTTGGTAGAAGAAGGTCCTGATAATGGTTTAGCCTTTTGGAAAGCCTTGAGAGATGGAAAGGATATTCTCAATAGGGTTCTAAAATGTAAAATAGGTATAGGAAATAAATTTGATTTCTAAGGGAACCTCTACCTAAATCAAACCCCATTTGGATCCTTTCCTCACATAGCGAGATTGAGCAAGTACTTTAAAATGGCCATTAGTCATAGGGTGTGCAATTATTGGTAGGAGATAAATGGTAAAAAAAGATGAAAGATTCTCCACAAAGAAGATATGATCCCTCAACAAAATATTTTACTAAAAGAGTTAAACATGAATCTTCAAAATACTCATATCAGCATTTTTCCAAAAGATGATGAGTTTATTTGGAAGGTTGATCCTAGTGGGTTATTTTCCATCAAATTTGGATATATGTTGCTTTGTGATCAAGAAGAAATTATGAAAAAATAGAATTGCTTGTGGATCAAAAATCTCATCCCCAAGGTCAATATGTTCTTTTGATTAGTAGCTTAGAACAAAATATTAATAGTGGACAATCTAATAAAGAGGGGAATTCCCATCCCTAATAGGTGTGTTTTATGTAGACAAGAGGTTGAATCCATGAAATATATCTTCCTTACCTATTCTTTTACATCCTCCAATTTTTTAGTCTTTATTTAATTTGTCTAATTACACTTGGGTTTTACCTGGATCCATAAAGGATTTGATCTATCAATGGGAGGCACCTTGGTATTACCCACCTCTATAATTTTGATGGAATATTTCTCTTCCTCACATCTTATGGGGAATATGGATCTCAAGGAACTTGTTCATATTTGATAATCAGATCCTCAGTCTTCCCTCAACATTCAATAAAATCTTGGCTTTTGTTAAAGAGAATTAGCTAACCACTACCTCCACCTTTGATGATCCTCCCTCCCCCTAATTTTCTTATATTGTTTTCTTGTTGAATCTTTAAATCCCTACACATCCTCATAATTAGTACGTAGATAGATATAAGATGAAGTAGATTTGCCCTCCTATTCAATGGTTTAAATTGAATTTTTATAGAATTATTAAATGGAATCTTAAACCTATGAGAGTGGGAGGTGTTATTTGGTATTATAATGGGAACCTAATAGTAGCTTATGTGAGACCCTTGGGGATCCAAACCAATCATATGGTGTATGTGATCTCATATTTAAGATGGGTCTGGATAATCTGTAGGTAGAGGGAGACTCTTTGAATATCATCAAATGTCTTAATGGCTCCTCAAAACCCTCTTATAACATTACTGGTATTATTAAATACTCTAAAAATATACTTACCTTCTTCAAAAGGATATCTATTAACCATGTTTATATAGAAGGAAATACTAGCATAGATAAAATGGCTAACATAGGGGTTCTTATTGAATCCCTCACCCATTAGAAAGGTGACATGGCATTCCCTATGGATGTCATCCCTTTTATTTATCTTGATAAATTATAATCTAACATGTGAAATTATGGGGCCCATCATTTTTGAACATCACAAGGGAGGAGGAAATATCATACATATAAGGTAATCATGACTCACCCACATATTGAGATTTTACACATTTAGATTTATTTCACTTGAAGCTCTAATTATTCAAGCAGTATAAATTTAAACATCATTCTATATTTCATGGCTAGGGTCCTAGTTCACAAAAATTGCATAAGAAGTAATTAGATAAGTATGGGAGGAGACCATGATCATGTTGAGCCAATTTCATACATGGACGTAAAGGAAGTTGCATATGTTTTAAAAAATATGGTCAATGGCAATATTTTTAGTTACATGAAGCATCTGTAGGACATGATGTGGTATTATCTATAGACAACGATTGTAACTAAAATGATAGAGAGGTTCGTTTGCATGGCCTAAGGCTTTTGGTCATGGAAGAATTTATTAATGGCATCACTAGCATGGAATGTTCATGGATGAAGGTCTTTAAAGACAAAAAGAGGAATGAAGAATTGTTCAATATCTTCTATAGCATGAAAAAAAAGAAGCCCACATCATCTTCTCAAAAAGGGGTCCTAAGGGTGGACCTCCATAGGAAATGGCCAGATGTGTGCCTAAAAATTATGAGGTACATCACCTTGGAGGGGAAACACATGATAATATTCTCCCATCACTTTATACTCCTTAATCATTTCAAGGGCCACCTAATAAGTATCCCATTTTTCTGCTCAAATTGTTGGAAGTATCGGTTAATAATTATAAATGCAATCCTTTCATTGATATCATTCATCAAGGGTTCATCTTGATCTTGGTCAAAAGGGGGGACCCCTTTGGACAAATATGGTTATGGAGGCCATCCACATTATAAGTGAGCAGGAGGAGTCTGAAAGGGAGGATAAATTCTTCTTAAAACTAGAAGCCAAGAAAGAAGGGGTTCAAAAATGTCTTCTTTGGGATGAAGAATCTTTAGGAAGATTTCCACCCTAGTGGAAGTCAAAATGGGGTTCTTGAATTTTTTACTCCCATTTCTAGTATGGGGTGGGCCTCTTTTAACTTTAAACTGAAAGATGAAATAAAATAGTCCATCGAGAAGCTACAAACAAAAGTGGTAATTTAGAAACTTTTGAGCATGGAGATTTTTGATGAGTTTGAGAAGCTCAAAATTTGGATGGTCTTGGTGACATCTCTCTGGTTAAGGGTGACCTATAGTAGGACAAGAAGGATGAAGAGGTTGTTGAGAAAACCCCATGGGGTGTTAAACCTAGCCACAATAGTAGAGGTAACGAAGACAAGTTAGATGCTAAATAGGGCAATGTGGAGCTCAAGTCAACTGGGTAGAAGAGGAAATGGTCCACCATAAAATTTGTTTAGGGTATAGGTAATCATACTAGAAGTAGGAAAAGAAAGACTAAAAACATAGGGACTAACAAGTTGGTCCTTTATTCTAAGTCTGAGGAATCGAATTGGTTTCATCTGGTGCCTTGGTTTTTTCTCATTTTTTTGTTGGTATTTTGGCATCTTTTTAGCTAAAGTCAACAGCTTTGGTTGGTTTTTTGGTTTTGTTTCTTTTTGTTCTATTGCTCTATTCCTGAATATCTTTTGGTATATTTTGTAAGGGAATGGGACCCTTTTCTTGTCTTTAACCTATCTAATAAAAAATATAGTCTTTTTATTCTACCCTTGTATCTTTTATACCAATATAGTTAGTTATTTTTTTGATGATGTGACTGATGTGTTTTTATCAATACATTATTATGTGTTTTTGTTGATATAAAATTGTATTTCCATAGTTATATCAGAAAGCTTGACATTGTCCTTTGACATGTGTTAACCCATTTAAATTTAATATGAATTAAACTAATGGAATTAAATAGTTGAAATTAGAGTGTTGATATATATCAATCTAATAGTTAAAATATAGTCAAATATTGTATGCTATAGAATTTACACAAATTATAAACTTGATAAAATGGTAAATAGGCCTATGTGAAAACCTCTTTAAAATATATTAAATGTTGATTGTGAAGGCTTATTGTAATTGGAAACTATGTGAAATGACTTGAAAACATAGCCATATTATAAAGTAATAATTCACAATTTTTTGGGACAAATCTAGATGAGGTGGATAGGGGTACATTGTGGCCTTTTTTTTTTTTTTACTATGGATACATCTTTGTTGACTATGTGCCTAATTTTATAATCTAGGTATGTGTGACTATTTTTGAAGGTTGAATAATGAATTATGTGTTCTATGTTCACATAAAAGACCTACAAAATATGAAACTCTTGTTTCTTTCTCAATAAACAAGATGGAGATAAAATAACTGGGAGAAATGGGCAAGGGGAAAGTTTATCTAGCCTCAAAAACCCCATGTAACTAACTGATACGGTTGATGTATTTCTCCCACTTAAGGTGATTGTGTGATATGTGATTATGTAACTAGATGACTATAGCTAGAAGATTGATTTAAATGCTTAAAAATGTTTTCCTTTGACCTAAAATAAAGAATATTTAGACTTGGCCCATGATTTTTAGAATGCTTCATAGTTGAAATCGGAAGAGGTGTTCTTTTACTTGGTATGCAATGTAATTGTTATAGAGATCCTCTAGGGTATAATGAGTAGACTTGATGTGATTTTATAGGATAATATTTGGAATAAATTTGTTAATCAACTTTAAAAATTGTTTTGGAGGGTCATTGTGAAATTTATTGATTTTAAAAAGTGATTTTTGGAGTGTGGGGGATAAGGTTTCTCTAGGGGATAAGTTCATAGTGTCACCCTATCTAACTAGTGCAGAAGTGTCTAAGAAGACCAAAGATAATTAGGATAGGTATAATAGGAGCCTATGATCTAAATATGGATGAATGTAGATAAAATAGGGATGTATGTGTGATATTTATAATGCTAATAATATAGTGAAAGCTCTCTTATAGATTACGAGTTAATGAAATAACGAATAAACCAATAAAGGGTAAGGATGCCAAGAATAAACATTTTCAAGCACTTAATGATTAATTTTATGTCATTCCCCCCCGCCCGCCCCCACTTTATTATAGTATGTGAAATTGAGTGTGTATACACACTTTCACTTTTAATGTGAAGCTTTATTACGCAAGATGCCTTAATGCAAAAAACTACAACAATGCCACTAAAAGTTATTTTTGACTATGTTTAAAATTAAAAATTAAAAATTGGTTATTTGTAATTTGAAAAGAGACCAAGGAAATTATACACCTAAAAGAGTATGCAATATAATTTCTTGATAACTTGGAGATGAAGAAGTGCATACCCCCTTATTGGGGCATTTAGAGAAGTGTTGAAATTATGGTGAATTGGGAGTGATCAAGTATCAATTTTTAAAACCTTGAATGATCTTGAGTTAGAAATAATTGTATGCTCAACTCTCATTTGACTATGTAAAGTATTCTATAAAATATTATAAAGAGTGGAACCAATAACAATGGCTCACTACATCTTGAAAAAGTGCAACCATAAACATTGAGTGTCATTAGACTCTAACATGACCCACTTGTAACATTTAGACAAATCACACTATTGCAGACGAATATATATTTTATTTAAAACTTTAAAACTTTGACAAATTGAATTTTGATAATATTGAAAAATCCATAGTTTAAATGTTAACATAAATTAATATCATGCCCCCTATATTTTTATTGTATTGATATTGAAGTGCCATTTGAATTTGTAATTTTGTAACTTTGAACTTTTGAACATTGCCACCTTTGAAACTTTTTGAAACTTTTAAAATGTAATGATGAGCACCCATGCATGATACATGCCCCCATATTATGAAAATGTTTAATCTTGTTTCCTTTTGAAAATTATATGTTCCCATAAATTTGAAAAAAACATTAGTAGGGCTTGAATTCTTGATACAAACCCATTGTGATGCCCCCTTTTAAGATGAGAGATGTAGCATAGAAGTCACTTATCTCAAAATAAATCATATGTGAAAGATATCATGATGAAATAACATGTTGAATATTTTTAATTGATTGCATTCTTAATATTGAATATAACATTAACTTTGGATATGGACTTGTATTAGATAGATATATCATTGAAGCATAGAATCAATGTATGCATGATATGTATCATATAACTAGAATAATAATAAATTATATAAATGATGCATGCCATGAATCATGGAATCATATTAAAATAAATATAGTGCATAATATAAATCATGGCACCTTATTAATTAGCATAAATCATAGAATTAAGGTCACACTATCATAAAATTTTCATAATATGTCACTCATAAGGCCTAAAGACCACATACAAGGGACATGAAAATGTCACATAACACAAAAGGCCAAGGCCCATGTTGGAATTATAGTCTAGCTCACCTTAAACTACTTCTCACACTAGTATATCACATAAGGGATAAAAACCCCTACAAGCTCACTCTAGTTGTGAAGGAATAGAGGATCCGAGTTGGGATCGTGTTAGTTACATGTAATGGGAGATCATGGTTTTGAAAGAGCATATGGGGAAGATTACCAGTTAAATTATGTGGCACACAAAAATAACATTACAAACCATCCAACATATAAGTATAGAAAGTGTCTTCTTATTATATTAGATCTATGTTACATAATAGGGTAGGTTAATACATTCAGCACATCAGGTTATTTTACTCTACAAACCAAAGCTTACTTAAAGATCTTATCTCTCCCTATTCCATTCTAATAGTATTGTTTAACCCTGATTCACTTTGCTAAGGCTCATTATCCCTCACTCTTTATTGTTGTTACTCTCTCTTTCACTCTCTCCATGACAACTTATTTGTATTCTCCTCTCCCTCCCTTGAGCCTTTACCACCTAAGTCCATATTTTAATTTCAAAATTATCCCAAGGATAATTACCAAACCATCTGATCTTATACCATAATAACTTTGTG
Source organism: Torreya grandis (assembly GCA_037957365.1). Lineage (NCBI taxonomy): Eukaryota > Viridiplantae > Streptophyta > Pinopsida > Cupressales > Taxaceae > Torreya > Torreya grandis. Next base: position 2,307,049 of record JARHVA010002169.1, on the reverse strand, counting down.
TCAAGATTTATAGCTGGCCAATCCAAATGTCACTTTCCCCTATAATCTCCCCTTTAGTTTGTGGGTCCACATGGATAATTTTCCTTAGGTCATATCACTTTCTTGTGTATCATGCATTGGCATAGTCTTGACAACAAACATCTAATCTAATATAAATTCCATTCGAGGCACACATGTTAGTTATATGGTTTGGATTGCCTTTGCCTATCAACTAGTGTCACTTAATCCCACCTAAAGCATGTAAGTGTGCACTTTTCTGGTACTTAATTGATTTTTGAGGTCAACATCACCCCACACTAAACTAGTTTTCCATCCCTGAATAATGGGTTATTCTTTTATTTTCTCTCCTTATGTAAATTCACTTCCCTATAAGCATTATCATAAGTAACTACTTCATCTGGATTTGTATGATTATGTAATACTTTTCTTCATGATTCCTCCTAAGAAGCTTTCCATTTTTTCAATAACATTTCTACACAAATTATCAAACTAACCTCAACCCTTCTCCAAGGATTCATTATTCTAGCTCTCTTATCGATCATTTTTATAGGTTAATGCACCTTTATATGGTGCATGGCTCAAGCCTTTATCTCCTGGTGATGGACATTCTCCAAGTTTTGTAGATCCATCATGTCCTCAAAATTTTAGATGAGTAATCAAACTCTAATTTTTCTCCAATATATTCCCAATGGGTTCTACTATGCTAAATTTTTGTCACCTTAATTACTTGATGGCCTTTCTTACCATCTTCTCTTAGACACCTAGGTACCTTATCCTAACCATATTCATTTTTATTTGCATGAGCTAGTGGTATGTCCTCCATTACCTAAAAACTTATTCATGCCTCAAAGAGCTAAGATATTGAGGTCTAAATGAGTGATAAAATTAGTGGGAGTTTTCCACTAATGAACCATTAGGCATGATCAATTAGTTGAAGGCAATACATGAGCTTCGAGACCAAGGTCTTGAACCTCAATTCATAGTATTGTACAATATCTAAAACATCTTTCTTAATGTCCATGAACATGACAACATCCAATTGATCCATATTTGGGACATCAAACTCCATTATAAACTTAGCCTTGATTAAGGCACATTGTATGATCATATACATCATATTGTATTTCAGTACTAGGTCTATACTTTCCCTCACAAAGTGGTCCCAAACTAGTAAACCTTTTACTATGAATAGATAATACCTCAATCCCTCTAAATGATCTCACACTTTTACATGTGGTCTAAAGCATCTTTTATTCCATAATACTATAAAAGGTTTAGATCTAGTGCATAGTATATCTACTAGACCATCATATTCATATTTTTCATCAAGGGGAATTTCCATAGGGAATGCATATGGGTTGGCCTTTTGATGCAGAGGGATAAAATAAACTTGTGCTTATGATATGAAAATAAGAAAACATACTCATCATTAATTAACCTTACCTCTACCAAAAATTCCTACTAGCTCTATTCTTGAATTTTTGTTCACCCAATTCTTTGACTCTACCTTTTTACCTTGCATACATTTTTCTTCTAAATCTATATGTAAATCATTACATCTATTCTTATCTCTATTCTTGCTTACTTTCTCTTTTGGTTTCAACTCACACTCTCTACTCTTCATGAAAACCAAACTCTCACATGCCTTGAATTAGGTCTTGTTTCAATCTAACAATAAGAATAACTTTGACACATTATTTTAATACCTCTCCATTCCATAAACTTCCTTTTTTCACCTGTCAATTCACAAAACCCTTCAACACAATTCTCCTAACAACTCTTTCTTGAAATAAAGCCTTCTACTAGTCCATTTTTAAGGTTTCTTCAATGGTATGGTCTTGTACCTTCACACCTTGACAAACTATGACCTATACTCACAAACCTCTAAGCTCTTTTAACTCTCTATGTGGTTTCATGTCCCAACTCAATCATTAGACCTCTTTTTCACCTCTTTCTAGCCTCGATTAGGCCTCCCACTACCTTATCTAACTCTCATTTGGTCTAAACTAGAATTTTCCATACATACTCAAGTTGAAACTCATAAAATCCTTTTTTAAACATAGGTGTCCATATTTTTACCAAGTTGTAGGCTATTTCCATGTTTAAATCTCTCACTAACCTCAATTTTAGGTAGAAAGCCTAAAATTAGGTTTAATACAAACTACAAGACCCAAGAAGATTCAAATTTTATTTTCACTTGTCTTGATAGGTTTCAAGACCTATTAAAGGTTGGTTGGGGTATATATTCACATGTTACATCTCCCCTAACTAATGGCTTTCAATTCCATTACTTATGTTCAAGGTTTTTGGTAAGGAACTTATGTGACTGTGCTTAAACTCAGAAATAGGATATAGTGAGGAGAGTCAAATTGATGTTCTTAGATCCTATAATGGTTTCAATCCTATATGATGCATTATTATACCATGTACAAACTTATTAAACCTATTATCATTTCTAAATGCTTTATTAAATATCTCTATTCAAGTTTTCTCCCAAGAGTCTTGATGACTATGTTATGTTTCATGTCAAATTACAATCTATGTTGTCCAAGTTTGAATGTCCATAGTAATCTAACTGAAATAAAATGTGTCAATGTGTTTAAGGTAGTATTGTGCCAACTTAAAATTTTCACATGATTGAATATCTACCCTTATTCAAATAGGTTTCATCTCTCAAGATTCTATATTTAGATTTTAGAGGGCACAAAATGCAATGTACAAATTTTGCAAAGGAAGTCTAAACACCAAAATTTATAAATAAATAAAGTCTTTCACAAATTTATCATACACATACTCAACCTTTTCACTCATGAAGATCTATAGAAAAGAAACTTATCAGACCAATACTCTCTTTGTTACATTGTTTACATAGGCAATGTATCCCATTGGCATAAGCAAGGACTATGTCTTATTCCAAGTTAAAAACATTTGAAAACAAATAAGATAACACTTGAAATAGCACAAAAAAACAATGTCTACTTACTAACAGGTACTGAGATTACCAACACTTGCTTATCTTTACCATCTTTGCATAATCAAGCTATTCATTATATAAACACACTGATACATGTCTACAAATTTTTCATTCCAAAAACATAGAATATATTTATTTGGGTTTTGTTACATCCATCCTTAGAATCAAAAACCCCTTCATTATCTCATATATTTAAGGAAAATTAATCAAATACCAACACCTATCTATAGAAAAAGACTCTAAAACACCATAAATAACTCTCCACTTCTTTAGGTATGTTAGAGAACTATACAACTGCTATCTTGCCATTAAGGTGATTCATTAATTGAGTGATGCACTCCATAAAATTATTGAAACCTACCTATACAAAACATGACATGATACTTCTTTTAATAAATTAAATTAAGCCTCCCAGAATTCACATTCAAATTTGAAAATTCAAATTAAGCTCTTGGTGGGAAAATACTAAAGAGGTCCTTAATTCAAACTTGTCAACTTCATAATACTTTTGAATGACTCTTAACACCCTAAAATGACTAAAACAACTTCTTATTAACTTTAGACTTGAAAAATAGATCCTATGTACAATTGAAGTAGTGATGCTCTTGCATCATACTACCGAAGAGTAAGAAACTTTTCATGAAAGTGATAAGATTTTTTGGCATTGATGATTTTTTACAACATCTTCCTTCCAAGATCATGCCCACCTAGATCCCAAGGCATATTGGAAACATATAGGCCTTTATGATGCTTTCTCATGATGTCTCATCATTTATTCTTCTTTCTCTCATTCTTCCTCTTACTTTTCCTCTTACTTTTCTTTTTGTTTTACATCCTCCCAATATCTATAAACTGTTGTTCATTCTCTTTCCTCAAATGACCTACACATGAAACAAACATGTCAATTAAAACCACTTCTTGTTTGCTCCCTTGGAGTTCTCCTTATTCATTTCTTTCTAATTCTTCTTCCTCTTAAATCAAGATTGTCCTCAATGTAATTTCAGCTACTATGATGTTATTCTTGTCTCCTATGAGACTTATATCATCATATTCTTCCATTATTTTCTATCATAGCTTCTATTCCTTTATTATATACTCATCCTCTTCACCTTTATTTTCCATTGGTGCCCAACAAAGCACTCTAACCTACTGCAACTTAGTCTTATCAAGAACTCTAACATGTGCTTCTTCCTCATATCCTCTTGTTACCACCTCATGTTTGAAAACCACTTCATCATATGTTGTTTTACTTTATTTTCATTTGGCCAACACATTCATTAGCCTCAATGTATTTTCATACATTTCATATTCTTCAATGTTTAAATTAGAATACTCATCAAAACTGACATTGAAATAAATATCTTATACCTTTTGGATTTCCTCAATGCTTACTTGAATAAATTATTTCTCCATGCTCATCATGAAGTATGGTTCAGCTATATCTCCTATTTATTTTTCATCTTCTTCTAATGGATCACCCTCTTCAAGATAACACAAAATTGTGTACCCAATGGATCACCCTCTTCAGGATAACACAAAATTGTGTACCCATATTTAGTTGTCCAATCAGCTTGTTCATCTATTTTAACATGTTTTTCATGCTTCAATCCTTCATAAAAAGTATCACCTATATAAAAACATGAAAATTAATCATTAATCAAAATCACTTGAGGCTTCCTTGCCCCTTCATTTCTCTTTCTAGGTTGCCTTACTTTCAACTTCATCTTTTGTCTTCTTATCTTCTCCACTAATTTCTTGATTGGCCACTTGAGTTGCTTCTTCCTCATGACCCACCCAATATGTGGGTTAATAATATCTCTCAAATACTCTATCTTGGCCAACATATCATCTATTTTCTTCCTCATCTCACTTTTACCTTTCTCCATCTCAATCTTCTTGGTGTCTTCATGCACCATCTACTCTTTGTGGTGGCTTTTCTCAACTTTTACCTTTTTCCTTTTCTCTCTCTCTTTCCTCATCTCAATCAAGATTCATATCAATTATTTGGCCTCATTTGTACCTATTATTCTTTATAAAAATCTTTATTTTACTTGCCACATCATGACCTTACTTGGGTCTTCTTTCTCTTGTCCTATCTATAGGACTCTCTCAAGCTCACCTATGAGCTTCTTTATTGAGTTTATCAAAAACTCTGCTCTTTTTATTTAAGCCTTCTTGGCTAAGGGATTTTACACATATATTTTATTTCATTTTCTCAACTATTTCTTCCTCTCACATACTTGTAGCCTCTTCATTAGCATTCCTACAATCTCGATTAACTTCTCACAACATCTTCTCAACACAACATTTAATATGTACACAATAAAATATTCATGCATATGAAATTAAAAAAATATAGAAAATAAAATACACCTTGTCCAAATAACTCTCCTAATATTATTCCAAATGATGTAGAGGGATAAAATCAACTTGTGCTTATGATATGAAAACAACAAAACATACTCATCATTCATTAACCTTACCTCTACCAAAAATGCCTACTTGCTTTGTTCTTGACTCTTTGTTCACCCAGTTCTTTGAATTTGCATTTTTACCCTACATAAATTTCACATCTACATCTTTATGTCAATCCTTATATCTATTCTTATCTCTATTATTACTTACTTTCTCTTTTGGTTTCAATTCACACTCTTTACTCTTGATGAAAACTAAACTCTCACATGCCTTGAATTAGGTATTATTTCAATATGATAATAAGAATAACTTTGAAACATTAATTTAAGACTTATCACCTCCATAAAATCCCTTTTTTCACTTGTAAATTCATAAAACCCTTTAACACAATTATCCTAATAACTCTTTCTTGAAACAAAGCCTGTTACTAGCCCATTTTTAAGGTTTCTTGCATGGTACGGTCTTTCACCTTCTCACCTTGACATATTATGACTATTTCTCACTATCCTATAATATATTTTAAATATATATATATATATATATATATATATATATATGTTTTAATGTCCCAATTAAATTTTTAGACCTCTTTTTTACCTCTTTCTAACCTTGGATTAGGCCTATTAGGCCTCACACTACCCTATCTGACTCTCAGTTGGTCTAAACCATAATTTTCCATACATATTCAAGTTAAAACTCACAAATAATTTTTTAAAAATATTTTTACATATTTTTACCAATTTATAGGCTATTTCCATGGTTTAATCTCTTGTTAACCTCAATTTTAGGTAGAAACCCTAAAACTAGGCTTAATATAGACTATAGGACCCGAGAAGATTCAAAATTAATTTGCACTTATATAAATAGGTTTAAAGACCTCTTAAATGTTTTTTGGGGTATATATTCATTTTTTACATCTCCCAAAACTGATGGCTTTCCATTTCATTACCTCTATTCAAGGTTTTTGGCAAAGAACTTATGTGACTATGCTTAAACTCAGAAACAGGGTATAGTGAGGAGAGTCAAATTGATGTTATTAGATCCTATAATGGTTTCCATCATCTATGATGAATTATTATACCATGAAAAAACTTATTAAACCTCTTATAATTTTTAAATGCTTTCTTAAATAGCTATATTCAAGTTTTCTCCCAAGAGTCTTGATGACTATGTTATGTTTCATGTCAACTTACAATCTATGTTGTCCAAGTCTGAATGTCCATTGTAATTAAATTGAAATAAAATGTGTCAAGGTGATTAAGGTATTATTGTGTCAACTTAATAATTTAAAATTATTTAATATACACCCTTGTTTAAATAGGGTTCATCTCTCAAGATTCTATATTTAGATTTTAGAGGGTACAAAATGCAATGTATAGATTTTGCAAAAGAAGTCTAAACACCAAAATTTATAAAAAACAAATAAAGTCTTTCAAAACTTTATCATACACATACTAAAACTTATCTCTTATTAATAATTTTATAAAATAAACTTATCAAGCCAATACTCTCTCTATTACATTGTTTACACAGGTAACTTATCCCATTAGCACAAGTAGGGACTGTACCTTGTTCCACCTCAAAAACATTTGAAAATAAATAAGCTAAAAATTTAATTAGCACAGTAAATAAATGTCTACTCACCAACACTTTCTTATCTTTACCATCTTTTCACAATCAAGATATTCATTGTATAAACACAGTGATATAGGTCTGTAACTTTTTCATTCCAAAAACATAAAATATGTTTCTTGGGGTTTTGTTACATCCATCCTTTGAATCAAAAACCCCTTCATTCTCTCATATATTGAATTAAAATGACTCTAATACCAACACATATCTATATAAAAATAATCTAAAACACCATAGCTAACTCTCTACTTCTTTAGGTATGTTGGAAAACTATATAATTGTTATCTTGACATCAAGGTGACTCATTAAGTGAGTCATGCATTCTTGAAAATTATTGAAAACTACCTAGATAAAACATGACATGAGACTTATTTTAAAAAATAAAATTAAGCCTCCTAGAATTCACATTAAAATTTGAAAATTCAAATTAATGTCTTGGCGAGCAAATACCAAAGAAGTCCTTAATTCTAACTTATCAACTTCCTAACATCTATGAATGAATCTTAACACCCTATAATTACTAAAACAACTTGTTATTGACTCAAAACTTACAAAATACATCCTATGTACAATTGAGGTAGTGATGTTCCTATATCACCTCCTTTAATGGTGGTTAATTTTTCACTACCTCTTACTATAGCACATATTATTCTGATCCTCCTTAGCTCATGTAATGTGTATACTTGTAGTGTTTCTTCTAGTTTAAGTAGGGAGTCATGAAGCACCTACTTAGGTAGCATCCCTACTTCCACATCTTTATCCTCCACTCCTATTGTACCTTGAAATATCTCCTATAATTATAATATGGATATATAAGATCGTGTGTTGGGATCATGGACATCAATTGCCACTCCACCTACCTCCAAAAACCTAGTTCTTACTTTAGCTCTTCTTAGATCCTGATCCAACTCCATGGTGTGTCTACTCCTTTCCTTGGAGCGTATCCACTCTATGAAAGATTCATCCTCATGCACTTCCCTTCCTCTAAGGATCCTCACAACATTTATAGATGTGGACTCCTCCTTTCTTCTAGGGTCCTACTAAACCATTTCCATCTATCAATTCTCATTACACCTATGTCTTCTAAGCTCTCACCTTCTTAGGGATTCCATATTGAACTTTGATGCTTTCACTATGCAACTCATAAGTTTGAATATTTACTCTATGACTTCTAAATTCCAATTTAAGATAAACCTATCCCAATAATTGAATGAAAATGTTGGCACTAGAGACTAACTCACTTTGAACTAGTTCTTACACTAGTATGTCACACAATTGATTAAAGTCCTTATGATCTCACCCATAGTGTAAAGGAATAGAGGATCTAGTTTTGGATCATTTTAGTTACGTGTAACAAGAGAGCAAGGTTCATAAGGAGTAAATATGGGAGAGTACCACTTAGATTGGGGGCACACAAAAATACCATTAGATGTCATCTAATAAATAAGTATTAAATGTTTATCTTTAATAATATATTAAATCTTTGTTGCATAATAGGTCAAGCTATTACATTCAAAACATTGGGTGATTTTATTATATAAACTAGAGTTTACTCAAAACTCTTATCTCTCCCTATTTTAGTCTAATAGTAGTTCTCAACCTTGATTTTCTTGGCTAAACCTTGTTGGCTCTCACTTTCTAATGTTTGTTCCTCTCTCTTCTACTCTCTCCATGAAAAATTCTTTGTCTTCTCCTCTCCCTCACTTGATACTTTACCACCTAAACCCATATTTTAATTTCCAACTTAGCCTAAGGTTAACTACCACACTGTCTATTTTCATACCAAAATAACTCTATGTCAATATTTCTATCAAGTTAATCCACCTATCACTTTCCTTGTAATCTCTTATGTGGTTCTTAGGTCCACATGGATACTTTTTCTTTGGTCCTACCACTTTTTCATGTAGCATGAATTGGCATTTTCTTAACATCTAACATCTAATTTTTTATCAATCTCATCTAAAGTGCACATGCTATTTATATGGTTTGGATTGTGTGCACCTATCAACTAATGGCATTGAATCCCACTTAAATCACACAAACACATCTGGTACTTAGCTAATTTCACGGGTCAACATGCCACACAAAAATGACATGATGATGCTAAATAAATAATAATTTTTCACATACAAGGCCAACAACCATTAACACAATAATCAAACAAGTCCAACTTATCATGTAGGAAAATAAAAATGCAAAGCAAATCATGTAATAATGAGACTAGTATAGATTTATCATGTGTATGAATGTGAATGTTAGCAAGTAACATATTTCATGTAACACTTTTGTAAAGTATGATTGAGTAGGAATTTTTTTTTTGATATGTAGCTCAATATGGTAGAGAGGTTGTGGATGGATACAACCTATTAAAATGTTCATAGTGAATGAATATATGCCCCAAATTAGTAAGGTTGTTGGGAAATAATGGAAGACTTATATCAAAGAATCATGTTAAATTGTGTGTTGTATCACACTCAAGTAGCTTGTTAGAATAATTATGTTGAAATATGGAATATGATATTCACTTAACATATAATAAATAACATATGAAAGGAAATAAGCCAGCAACATTTGAAAAAAAAAGTCTTGGTTTTAGAATTTTTTAAAATATTTTGATGTAGTTTAATTTTTGAAATATATGTGATTTTTATAAATCTTGGCAATATTTTAAAGATAAATAGATTTGAAAAAAGTGTTAAGAAGAAAATAATGAAGGAGAGGAAGTAATAAGTATTTGAACAACCCTCAATGAGATGTAAAATCATAGTCTGGTAGTAAGGAAGGTAACTAATGTGCCCCAAATATGTATGCATGACTTTAAATAACAAAATAGCTCATAAATAAGTAGGACAAGTAGGAATTTACCTACTCCTCAAAATGGGTAAGAGGCTAAATTTTCTCATGTAAGAGTAGAAATATGAGAGCATGTAAGGGTCACAAGGTGTAAGATATGCAATAATAAGTGTGAATGAGTAAACTTAGAGATTTAAAATAGAAATTAAGAACAATACCAAATTACCAATCTAATTTCAAGCATCCCCTCCAATTGAGCATGGAATAAATCAAAAAATAGTTTTACCTTCACCTATTGATGAAGTTCCTCCTTTGTTGATGTAAATTCTCTCGCTTTGATTTTAGTTTATTAGTGGATTTAATGCAATAATTTTGGAAGCATGTACTTAGGATGAATGATGGATTGATAAGGAAAATCTATATTTTATCAAATCCAAGATGATATCTCTTATTCATGATATATGTGTTGCTAATATGTTGAAAATGAAATGATAAAAAATCAATTTATATATTATGGATTGAGGATTGGAGGGTTGATATTAATCTAGATTTAATTTTTATTTTTATTTTTAGATGGTTGAGATATAATCCTCCTTCAATGAGGTAGTTGGGAGGTTGGAAGATTAAATGATGAGGTTGGGATTGATTTTGTTTCTATAGGATATTTATTTTCCTATCGTTTAGCTTTCTTAGTTGTCTTTTTACATTTGATAAGTTTATCCCACATGTATTGGGATGTTGGTTTCTTGCCTTTCTTCTACATATTTTGGGGAAGTTAGTCCCACATACATGGTATGGTTGGGATTATCCTAACTTCTACATATATGTGAATCTCTTTGTAAGTTTTATTGTTATGGAGTATTCAGAGTATTTTGGATTGTATTGTGCTACTTAGCTAGGAGTTATGTAAGTTATGATATGTGATAAGTTTGAGAGGTGTGAGAGTTTTGAGCTTAGTGAACTGTAAGATTCAAGTATTTGTATGTAATCAATCTCCATTTTTTAATACATCTATTACAATTTTACTAATTTCTTGATTTATAAGCTTTAATGGATTTATGTGTTTGATCTTCCATTCATCGATCTTGGATGCCCATTCTTGGATGAATATTACATGGTATTAGATCTCTAGGTGATAGTAACAAACATTGATTTTTATGTTGTTAATATTTGAAATCATGAGTTGATTATTGTGTTGTATTCTTCATCAACTTCTAAGAGGTACTCTATTGATCAGTGTATTCATCTATAATTTTTCTCCTCTTTACATGTGTTGATATCGGGTCAATAAATTTTTGTTTTTCAAGTTTAAATTATGGTTTTTAACCTTTGCATTAGGACAAAAAAAATTATTAATAGCTACTACATCCACCACTTAATTATTTTTCTTTCCCTTAGTCTATAATCAAGCTTTCTTATCATTTTTTACAAATATTTTTTAATAAAAAAGTTTATTCTTTTTCAAACTGATATGAAACCATAAATAATAGCTCCAAACCATTTCTATGTTTTATGCACCTTGTTTTCATCTTTTTATATCATTTTTAAATTTTAAATTTCAATAAAAATTGAAAATGTTATTGAATTTTTTTAGATAGATACGAGATTTTTTGTGTGGCCTCCAACCATACAGGTTAGCTTTTTTATTAGAACCAATGAAACCATCTTGGGACACAAACGGGAGGCCCAAGTTCCCCTTACATTGAATACCAACATTACTTTAATGACCCTCATCCACCACGGGCCAACCTAAATCAGTAACGGCCACCACCAACCTACCATGCCATAGTGAGATTTGAATCTAGGTGGGGTTGGACACAACCAAGACACTTTAACTAATGCACCCACATACCATTAATAAAATGTTATTTAATTTTTACTAAATGGTCATATTCACAAAAAATAGGTTTAGAAAACCATTTTCTTTGGTAAATAATGGTTTTCCCATATAATTTATTATTTTTAGCTAATACATGTGGTTTTGTCAAATTATTGGATTTGAATCTATTGAATGGGAGATATAATAATGGTGGGGCACATGACTTTTTTATTGTTTTTTATTAAACAAAAAATTGTAATGCTAGATATAAGGGAGATATTTAGTGTTGCTTTGTAATATTGCTCTAAACCCATCAATCAAAGACCAAAGAGTGAGGTCCAATTTAGCAAGAGGTCAAACCCCCTCATATGCAAAACAACTTTCTCTTCTTACTTGTTTTGCATTATGCTTCTTGATCAATTTCTCTACTTGGAGGTCATCATCTACACAATAGAATTCAAATTCATCAGGGTGATGGGGCTCATTATTGAGCATAGTTAGTTTTTTTTCTCTTTTAGGGATGATTTTTGCCTATAGGTTTTCTCTTTTTATCCACTTTATGAGAGTTTATATGTACTTTGGTACCTTATCAAGCCTCATTTATAGGACCCAATTCTTATACCCACCTAAGATACACTTAAGGTGGAATATTGGTGTAGGATATTTCTTTTCCTACCATTTAGCTTGTTTAGTTGTGTTTGTACATTTGGGAAGTTTATCCCACATGTATTGGGATGTTGGTTCTTTGCCATTTTTCCACCTATTTTATGGAAGTTAGTGCCACATGCATGGTATGGTTGGGATTATCCTAACTTCCATATATATGTACATCTATTTATAAGCTTTATTGATTAGAATATTTTAAGTCTTCTAGATTGTATTTGCTACTTATCTAGGAGTTGTGTAAGTTATGAGTTGTGATAAATTTGAGATTTATGAGAGTTGTGAGCTTAGTGAGTTGTAAGATTAGAGTCTTTATATATAATCCATCTCTATTTATGAATACATATATTATAGTTTTAATCACTTATTTATTTCTGAGCTTCAATATATTTATGTGTTTGATCTTCCATTCATTAGTCTTAGATGTCCATTCTTGGGCAAATCTTATAGATTTGATGAGGAATAGGCTTTATTGGATTTAATTTTTGACTTGGAATTTAGTCATTTGATTTGATATTTTGTGATTTGATTTGATTTTATTTTATTTTATTTGATATTTTATGATTTTATTTATTTATTTAATTTTATTTTTATGTTCATATGGATTTAATTAGTGATTAGTTAATTAAATAACACTAATTAATTAGTTAACTGATCATGGAATGATAGTAGTGGGTTTGATATAAGGTCATGATGTGATTTAATTAATTATTATGGTGATGTTAGTATTTACAAAATTAAGGTGAATTATCTAGTATAAATGATGAATGATGAATGTTGATGATAGTAAATTAGTTAAGACACGACGGTTGTGGAATTAGGATGTCTACATTTGCCCCTTTTTGAAAGGTCATTGTGACTAGAAGTAGTGGTGTCTTTTCAAAGAATGTATAATAAGAAAAAAGATAACGTGAGGATGACCCTAGTGGAATGATGTTTAAGGATATGGAAAAAATCAAGTGATGATTTTATTAGAGATGATTCCCCCTTGAGATGGAATGTGAGGATGAAAGACACATATGGGCTCTTGAAAGGAAAAAAGGGTATGAATAATAATGATTAGGGGTTTAAATGAAGGTATGTGGGGTGAATAAATAAAAGGTTTGGATCTCATGTATAGTATGATGACTATTTAAATATATATAGAAGAAAGAGTAAAATCATACAAAATTGAAAACCATTTCTAGGTCAACTTGGGAAAGTACCATGATGAAAACTATTTTTGGCATTACGAGTAAAGATTTTATCTATAAGTACCATACACTTAGGGAAAAGCCACTCCTTTCAACCTTTACCACCATAAACCATCCCATCCTTGACATCACACCATCATCCTTCTTCCTAGTTTTGACCTTGATCAAGACATGGAGGAAGTACTGAGACATGTTTTGGAAACATCTTGGTATATCATATCTTCTCTAAAACACATTATAGTGTAAATGTTACAAAGTCACATGGATGATCGAGCACATGGTTCTTATGTGACATGGTCCTTGGAGATCCCATCTTGAATCCTTCCACCATTCCATCTATGATCACTTCCATACCTATTTCTTTAATAGGTTCTCCCTTTGCTCATAACCTTGTAAAAAATACCAAAAATCTAGAAAATATCTTGAAATAATAGAAAATAAAAAAATAAACAAAAATATAAAATAATATAAAATCCAATCTAAAAGATATATTAAAAATATAAAATCTAAAAACCAAAAAAAAATAGTAGAAAAGCCAAAAACTCAAAAATTATTTGTAATTGGTAGCATCAAATCCTTTAATAAATCATGTTCTAAGTAATTTCTTTGATAATACCATACCCATATTGTGCACTTCATAGATTATATCATGGAATTATTTGATTTTTAAGTTAGCTTCTTTTAGACATCTTAACTAGGATCCATTATAGCCCCTCCATTAAAAGGTATTGATACAGAGGGTAAAGTGGAATGCATGTTAGAATAAGGATTTTATTTGATTGTGTGAATGATTTTGAGGGATGGTGTTGTCATAGGGGTAAATGTAAATATTGTGATACTAAAGGGAATTAGGACCAATAATCTCATTTACCTTTTCATATTTTTTGCATATTCAAATATATGTTATTTTCTTGCTAATATGAATGATGTTGGATATATGTTCCTCAGGACTGAGAGTTACTACAAGTTTAATGATTTTGCAATTATTCTTTATTCTGATATTGACATCAATGGTTTCTTCAAAAGTATATAGAACCATCTTGAAATTATTTTGGTGCAAGGGGGAGATTTAATACCTTATCTATTAGTTCCTTAGAAAGGTTTTCACAAATAAAATATTTTATTTTTATTTTTGTGTCTGATAGCACCTAAAAGAGGTTTTCATTAAGGAACTTCAGTTTTTTGTTTATTTTGATTTTTCATGTTTTCCCTAAGGAAAATTGGTCGATGTGGATTTTGAATCCCTATTTGTGATCCCATGACAAGATGCCATCTCAAAGTCCCATGAATTATATGATAGCTTTATCTTTTTGAAATAGGTCCAATGGTACATGATCTTATTGGCCCCAGTAGATGATTTCAAGATATTGGAGGTCAACGTGAATGGTAAGAATAATTATGTCATTGAAAAGGTTAGTGGAATAAATATCCTCATAGAGATTGTGGAAGGAATCTATTTTGATTTCAAAAGAAGTTTTCATAGAAATAATAGAAGTATCACTAACATCCTCATATTAATCACCTAGGGGTTCATATCCAATGTCATGATATTCTTAATTTGTATGAATTTAGATTGGTTGTATGGTTCCATGTTCATGAATACCAATTCATTTCCCTTTGTAGTTCATGATTCAATACATTTTATTTATGATGGGATATTCATTTCTTTGGAAACAAGAGGCTAAGCCATCTTCATATAACCAAGAGTCATTGGAGATTTATAAGTTCTCATATATAATAAGATCAGGTTTAATAAATGAGGTTGAGACAAACTTATAGGATGCCTATTGTGTTTTTTTGTTTATGTTGGGCTTGCCATGGCTTCTAGGAAAGATAGGGAGTGTAACCGTATGGAAGGCATTTTGGATTTCACTTCCTATAAATATTTTCTTAATTTTATGCTTAGTATTAGAGGCCTTGATGAGTGAGGGGAGATTAGGTGATGTGCCAGTAGATGGTATGTCATGTTAGTTAAAGGTGGGTTGTTGACTGAAAGACAGGTGTCCAATAAGTGCTTTGAATTGGGAGATTTTTTTATAGTTGATATGGCTAGTTTTGGTATTTTTACCTTGATTTGGGTATGGATTAGTTTGATCATGATTTAGAAATAGATCTTGGAAAATCTATGATTGTTGGTTTTTGGATGTGGATGCACTTCATTCTTGAGTAAATTATGTTCCTTAGAGTGATTAAAGTAGGATATAATTAGAATTTCATGGTACATAGGCCTGATTGGTGTTGTATTATTGATGGTTCAATTGTTGTAGATTAGGGGTCTGATTATTAGGATATTAATTAAGTGATTATTAATTATGTGATTATTGATTAGATTGTGAATTAGGCTATGGTTATTTTTGGATTTTTGATCATTGAATATTTTATAAATTTGGATAAAGTGTAATTTTGGTTGTTTAAGGTCCTGATTGGTATGGGATATTTAATGGATAGATGATTGATTGGGTTGATTATTGGATTTTTTTATTGGGTTGGTCAATTGATAGAGGTAGGCAAAAATTTAGTTTTAGAGATGTAGGGACGTGACTAGTATGGGATGGTTGATGGTTAGATTGTTTATTTGGGTGATCAATGGAATTGTGATTGGATTGGTTTATTCGATGGAAGTAGGGAAAAATGTAGTTTTGGTAATTTAGAGGCCTAATTGGTATGGGATGGTTAGATGATTGATTGGGTTGATTTTTGGAATTTTGGTTGTTGTATTTTTTAGATAAGGTTAGAATAAATTAGAGTTTTTATGGCTTAGGGGAATAATGGGAATTGAATTTTTACTAGGGTTGATTATTGTGGGATTGATTAGGTGATAACAATCTTAATGTCAAGGAAATGATATAGTGTGTTAGGTTTTTAAAAATTTGGATTTTGTTAAATATGATTTGATTTTATAATTTGGGTTCTAGAATTATTTTCCCTTCATCATTGGTATATGATATATCATGATTGGGATTGTAACTAGTGAATGAGAAATTTTCTCAATTTTGTCCTATAAGATAGACTAGATTATGATTAAAACATGTTTTCAATATTAATATCTTGATTAAATTGGGTTTTATATCTCATTTGGTATGCCATTAGTTTTTCATGGTTAGTTTTAAATGTGTGTTTAGTTTTATTTTTAAAATTAATTTCTCACAAGTGGATACTAACAACACACACATAATCACAAGCATACACTAATCAAGTGGAAGTGTAGCAAATAGTGGCCCATAGATAATACCTCAAAGGGTACATTATGGGTGATCTTGGAGAAATTTTTTTCCTAATACCATTATGTGATTATGATCAAATGGTTCTTAATATAGGTTTAAACAAGTTTATATAGGGAAGTCTTTGTTATTCCTAGCAGTACTTGAGATCAAAATTTGTGAGATAAGGATGTCATATAAATCCTAAGTATTAGTGGTAAAATCCACCTCACAACACTTGATTGTTCATCAAGCTTAGACTTTGAATAAATCCACACCAAAGAATATTTAGAGACCACCAGGACACAAACTTTGGTTAACACTTAATAATGAAATATAAGTCATTAAATTCATACAAAGTTTGATATAAAAAAAAGTTGACACTATTTCTAATTTCTAAGATCGCTTTTCAGTGCAAGGAAATAACATACTTAGTTGACTTGAGACACAAGAAACTATATCATTTTTTATTCTCAATATCACATTTCAATGCAAGAGAATAACATACATGAACTTAATTATACAAACAATTAGACATGTAAACAAACAAGTTTATTTCCTATAAAATTTAATGATTAGGTGTTTTGAATTGAATTCTATGATAAGCAGAGATACAAAACACAGATTAGTAGTTTCAATTTTGGTCTTTATCAAACTATTTCCTACTCTCCAATAGAATTAGTAGAAATAAAAATCCCTGAAGTGCATATAATAAAGAATTAAAAAAATTAGTAAATTTATGATGTATTTTATAAATATGAGAGAGTTTTTTGAATAAAATAAAAAAAATGAACAAAACCTAAAAAATTATTTGAAAATAGATATATATTTTTGACTTAGGTTAAACTTACTAAAAATATTAAGTTGTAAATCATAGTAAATACATATAATAATTATCCAAAAAATTGGTTTATTATTTTATATCTAAAATAAATAAAAACCTCTAATATTTTTTAAAATAGAGATGTTATGAATCATGTATGCACTAAACAGGGTGGACAAGTTACAAAGAAACCCCAAAGTATAGACAATAAAGAATCATAAATTACACTAAATTTGTAAGGTATTTTTTAAAGACGAGATATTTTTATAACATATTTGAATATTGACAAAACCCATAAATTGATTTGAAAACTAAGACACCTCTCACCTTTTATGTGAAATTTACTAAAAATAGTCAGTCATAAATTTTGGGAAATCCATACAATATTTTTAAAAATAAAAAAAATATTTTTGAATTAGATTTACATGAATAAAAAAAACCTCTTATAGTTTTCAAACTATGTTTTTTATGAATCATATATGCACCAAATAATAAGATAAATTACAAACACAATACAATTAAAATGTGTATAGACAAAGGGGAATCTCCCACCAGGCCTGTCAAAAATGTGAATGAGTAGACTTAGAGATTTGAAATATAAATCAAGAATATTTCAAAATTCCACTCTAAATTCAAACATAATCTTATATTTTTAATGAAAAATAAAAGAAAAAATAGTTTTACATTCACCTATCAATGAAGCTCTCCTTCAGTGATGTAGATTTATTCACTTTGGTTGTAGTTTCTCAATGGATTTCATGCAATAATTTTGGTAGCATGCACTTAATATGAATGATGGATTGCCAAGGAAAATATAAATTTTCTAAAATCCAAAATGATAGATCTTATGTATGATCTATGTTTTGTTAAACTTGTGAAATTATAGGGAGAGTAGTTCAATTTATAGATTATGGATGGAGGATTAGAGGGTTGAGATTAATACATATTTAATTATTATTTTGATTTTTAGATGGTTGAGATCTCATCCTCATTCAATGAGATATTTATGAGGTTTAAGGTTCAAATGAGGAGGTTGGGCTTGATTGGATGTATTTATTGACTTGTGATTTGGTAATTTGATTTATTTATTTTATGTTATTTTTATATGTGAATGGATTTAATTAGCGATTAGTTAATCAACTAATAAATATTAATTATTTAATTATAAAATTATATTAGTGGGTTATATATAAGTTCATGATGTGATTTATTTAATTAGTGCGATGATTTTAGGGCTATAGAGCATTACAGTGAATTATCTAGAATATCTAATGAATGATGAATGTCAATGATAATATATTAGTGATGATACTAAGGTGGTAGAATTAGGGTGTCTACAATAATAAATTGGAATTGATATGGAGGTAAGTGTTTTAAATTATTAGAATAAATTTAAAAATTAAAAGTACCCAAAGTGAAAATAAAGCCACTAGATAGAAGAATTATTGGATAAAAGATAAATGAATCGATGAAAAAAGTGATGTAGGGGCATCCTATAAGGACCCCAAAATTTGTTTAATTTTGTTTAGGATTGGTAAATGAGATGTATTTTAGGTGATATAGGTCATAGGTATTCTATTTGTGAAGTATAGGGTGACTCAAAGTGCATACAATTTGAATTCTATTTTTTCCCTCCAAAAGTTCCTTTTTGAATATTTGAATCTTGTAAAGCCTTGTATGAGGACTTTTATGTAATTTATGTAGGTGGAAGGCGTGTTAGCTTGTATTAATGGTCTTGGAAAATTTAAGAGGTTTATAAATGTTCATTATACCATTATCATGATGCTAGATGTGATATATTATGTGAAAAATCAAAACATGTAATGTATCCAAAAGAGACCATTCAGAGGGAAACCATCAAGATTCAATTATGAGTCATCTTCTAGGAGTTGTTATTAGTTATGTTTTGTTTATAGAGTAATATACCATTATAATACATGATTTTAATTTAATTTAACAAGTTTATATGTAGATAGAAGGGGGAATTTAAATATGAGAAACCCCTATTTTGAATAAAAAGATATGTGCAGACCCTATGGTGGCCATTTATTGTTGTAGTAGATTGGATATGTGATATTTTTGAATGAAAGAATGAAAAATGGAATTATTTAAAAAAATTCATGAATCATAATGTATTTTTTCTGTTATTAATTGCTTTAAGGTTTAATAAAAGAAGAAACTTGTTTGCAGATTGCTTACATAGTCCCCTATTGGATAGGCAAAGACTATTGATATCAATTGTAGGTGTTTTATTGATAATGAAAAAAATTGATAAGTGTTATTTATGATTATTTAAATGCTGTTAAATTTTATTTAAGTTTAAGTTTAAAATAATATTGATTAATTTATTTGGTATTCAAACTTTGTTATGAATAGACCCCTGCCTTGGGAGTCATTTTTGTGAGTATGCAGACTGCATTTTGATTGTGTTGAGATAAAAGGATATTATAACAAGATTATTATGTGGAATTTAAGTTTTTATGAGTTTTTTTTAGGTTTAAATACTCAAATACAAGTAAGGAACCATTTTGTAAACAAATTTTACAAGATTGACCCCTATTTTCTGTGCTGACAATTGACAAGATGAACCGTGCCTTAGATTTTTTAAGGAGATGAATAAAGAAATGAGATGACATGATAAAGGATGTTTTTTTATGTGTTTTTAAACCATTGTTAAAGTTATTATAACCTTTTATTGGTCAATAAATATAGTACAATCTTATAAACCCTGATACAGACCTATAGGGTGATATTTTAACACACAGTCAGATATGTTTGAGATGGAAAATGTGGAACATAAGTTGTACAAATATTTTTAATGACTATAGGATGTATATATGGTCTTGATAGACCTATAAAAACAAATTTGGTTCTTTAAAACTCAAGAACAGGTTCATAGTTAAGGTTTTTATACTCTCAGGTTGTCATAGGGTGGTAAGAACCCTAAACTAGGGTTAGGGAGGTTTACGCATTTCCAACCATCAAAAAAATTCTAAATTTTATAATTTTTTTCCTTTTAAATGTAATTAAAGTTAATCACATATATTATTGTGTGTATGGATCCAATTTTATAGCTTAAAGTTGATTGAGTTTGGAAAAAGGGTAAATAGGCCTTTTAGAGGCATAATTTGAGTTTGAAAGGGGATTAAATGTAAGATTTGATGTTTTTAACCTTATGGTTAGATGGTTATTTATAGAGGTGATCTACACCAATAATTATTTTTTAAATAGTGAAAGGTAAAATTTTGTACAAAGGAATATTGGGCCAAAAAAGGCTACAAGGACTATTGGCAGAGTTGACAGAATTGTCAAAAGGAGTGAGTTGAGTCTTGGGAAGTGCATGAAGAATTGTGGATTGTTAAAATAAATTTTTATAATTGATTTAGAGGATAAATTTAACCAAAATAAGATATTAAACATATTAGGGAATCCACCTACTAGAGAAAATAAATTATAAATTTGATGTCATTACATTGGAAATTGAACTGAGAAGTCATTGTGAAAGGAAAAGTATACGGAATAAGGCAAAGTGTCATAGTACTTGGTGTATGATTTGAATAAAAAATAAAAGAATATATGTAAAATTAAAATAATAAATAATCAAGAGACTCAGTCTAGCCAATGGGTTGGGAGAAAGTAGGTATTTATGTCCAACCAAGTGTCTCATCAAGAGGATTTGCATAAGTGTACAAAATTGCATTATATGAAGGAATAATTTCATGTGAAGAAAATATGCCAATTATAAATGCCTCTAAATATTAATAGGATTCATATGTTGTAATATATCCTTCTAAATCACTATTCATATGCCCATGTAAACCTATATTCTCATGTGTAGGATAAGATTATGTAGAAATATGTACTTTTATTTATGGTGAATCTCTCTAAATAACATATGAAGACCTCTTTTTATTGGCCATTTTTTACTTAGGAGAATGTACCATTCCCTATGAAATTAACTGTATATTCTCATGTGTTAGTATATCAAAATCATAAGGAGATGGAGAAAATGACTATATAATGTGCTCATTCTCATTAATAGATGAATATACTATAATATTCTTTAGAATGTGTAGATCATGCTCTTGAATAGTTATGTAAACTATTTAATTACCCTGTTTCTCAATAAATATACTAAACATTTTGTTCTAAAGGATATTCATATTGGATTCTTTAAACTTTGACCACTTTATTATAATTAATGTATTTGAGACATTTATGAATTGTAGAAGGTACTGCTCTCCTCTTTTGTATCCAAGGGTGTCCTAATAGCATATCAAAGACCCATATGCTTTGTATAAGTAGAAATGGAGTGGGTAATATGAGGATGGGGCTTGTAAAGGTATGACCATATAACCAAGAGTATCTTGTGTATGACCATCAAATGATTTGACAACTCTATAAGTATCTTGTAAATGTTGTATTATATAACCAAGAGAATGAATGAGTGTTATGGTACACACATTTTCACTTTATCCATTTTCACTTTATCCATTATCTATCATGACACTATATGGATTGTTTGTTAATATACACTTGAATAAAAAATGCATGCATATCTGAATCATCATTAATAACTTCACTATCATCAAATGTGATCATAGGATGTAATGCTTCTTTACTTGTAACTATGCCATTAATGTTATCATGTGGATGTTCATATGATTTAGAAAAGAATATTTTTACATTTTTATCTTTGTATTATCATTTTATTGTGTCTTGTCCTCTTCAATAGGTGTACCCATATCAATTATATTCTCATTAATGTGATATTGAATATTATGCTTAAGCTTGAAAGATATATTTTTAGAATTCCCAATACATCATGATAGTCACAATATGCATTCCCATCAAAATTTATAGATTGTAGTCTAGACATATATATTTCTATTGGTATAGGAAGAGTGATTACATTGAATTCAATTAGTTTTTTGAAACAAAACATGGGGAGGTGATCATAGTTTTAAAAAAATCCTCCTTGGTAGAGCTTGTAATTGAATATTTTGAGGTGGTTGTGAGATAGTATTAACTATAAATTTAGCTTCATTATTTATTTCATTTTATTTTCTCTTATAATTTGGATTACTTTGAAACTTTATATTCAAATTATAAGTAAAATTTGAAACATAGGAAAGATTGTTCAAACTAAACAACTTGACCTCATGCTCTTTGAATATTTGGCATAGTTAATCAAAGGATTTAAACTTATCAAACATCTAGACTTTTAAAGAGCAAAGAGAAAAAATTGTGTAAAAATATATTGAATCTCATTATCATCGATTTAATTTGTCATTTTTCCAAGCATAGGTGTGTACCTTATAACATAATCAATGATTATTTCATTAGACCCTTCTTTAAGCTTTGTAATTTGAGCATATGATAGCTTTTCACCAATATTGATATAAATTTGTGTCAAAAATTGATTTTCCAAAGGATTTTAATCCTTTACTGATTAAAGAGTAAGATTATAGAACCATCTAAAATCATATTCATGTGTATTTATTATAAAAACAATTGTCAACAATTTATCATTATTTACATAATATAGACAACTTGCATGGAATGAATAAAAATGTTGTTCAAGATCACCTTTGCCTTCATAAAGACGAAGCTTCAGAGACACAAATCCAACTAGTAATGGATGATATGTAATTTTAGGTGCCAAAGGGTTATGTAACAAGGAACATGATTCCATGGAAGGGCTAAAATGAGAAATAGATTGCTCAATGTGGACCAATTTAACTCATAATGTAAGAATGGTATGCTCTAGAGTAGCATTTGAATAGGTAAGCTAAGGAGTGTAAGTAACATTATTGGGCATAGTCATGGATAGATTTTGAAGACTAAGTGATGTTCCCAAACCAATACATGGTGTTATAGATGTATCTACATGTGTACAGATAGGAATGGATGCAATAGTGGAAGTAGTAATATTGGAGGTAGGGGATTTGACAACCTAAAAAGAAAAATTTTATGGTATAGATTTGGTTAACTTAGCTTGATGCTTAGATTTTACTAGTAGAAGAAAAATAATGATCTTATTCACCTCATTGGGGTTGTCTTGAATACCTTGACAAAATTTAGATAATTATTTCACTTGATCTTGATCTACTAAGCTCATTTATATCAATATGATTTTCATGTTCATTATCATATTCCTCTCTATTACTTTCATTATTAGTTTTAATATGAACATCATTTATAGGAGATGAAGGGATTTAAAAAGTAGAATTTTGAAAGATAATATCTTGACTTGTCATTGTATAAGAAACTAAAAGAAGCTGTATATGTGAAATACAAATACAAATTAATCTATAATAATGCCGTAGAGGTATACAATATAATATGAATCAATAAATTCTACTGACTCTAATAGTACAAGAAAAACTAAGGTACAATATTTTGAATGATTTTTAGGCTCTCATTTATACTTTATCTTTAGTTGATTAGTGTTAACTCAATGTTTTAGAGCACTAACTATAGAGGTTGAACCATTCTTGTAGCCCAATAACCCCATTTTATAGGGTATGGTGAGAGTAACTGTCCTAGGTGATATGATGCTCTCAGATACACCACAAATCAAATAGATAAAAGATGCTTCCTATTATATAAATAAGGGATCTTATGCATTTTGATACACCATGAGTCACATGGAAACTATAGTCATATAAAATGTCCAAATTGGTATTTTTAGTGTGGCTTGTGACACCCTATCCATATCTCCTTTTTTCATGCTCTTGTAACCCTTATAGACATCATTTTGATCATTACCAATCATTCAAAACCTTCTTAACCTTGATTCCATCTCAGTTAGACCATATTTCATATTCCAATCCTATTCCCCCAGGTCCCAAGCCTGTAGGATAGGAGCACCATAATTGGACTATAGATTTAGACCCTAGGGTGTCCCATTTTAAATGCTCCTATCCATTTTCACTTTGAATCCCAATGGTTATTTTCATCCAATCTCTATCCTTAATTATGTTGGCCTAGCATGAATATATCTAACCCATGACCAATTGGTCCCTATAAAATCCCACTCAAAGCTCATTTACAAAGGAGGTGATGAATCTTACAAAGTAAGTAAGAATACAAATAAATCACTAAGGAAAACTTCCTTATTATTTGCATATAGTCACCCAACATAGCTATAAACACACTTAAACCCTCATACTAGTCCCTAGCCACCTCAAGCACTCTTAATTTAGCATTTTTGCATCTACAACACACTATTGCACAAAGCACATTAGGTGTGAGAACTACATCTGACTTGATCCCTCTTTGTAATTTTAGTATGTAGGCAATGTGCCCACACAAGGGGTGTGGATTGCACATTTAATACATCTTACACACTAACCCCCCTTTCTCAAGTGATTAAAACATCATTTTATCTAACATGATGGAGGGTTAGGGTTTTGAATATTAAATTATATATACAATGATTTTTGTCTACAATCAACACTCAATATTTCATAGGCAGACTCATACATGCATAGTGCAAATACCCAAAAAGTTTTAGGTCTTTGTGACCAATTTGGACAATAGCGATAGGATTGGACTATAGCACCAGACCCTAAGGTGTCCTATTTTTAGTTCTCCTATCCTTTCACCAAATGAAATTTAGATCTAGGTTTTTGACACCATTTTAGTCTTGCATAACTAATTTTAGATTTTATATCAGTTGTCTCAATCTAGTTTCAAGCTAAGTTATATTTCTCCTTATTTATTGTTAATTTTAGAAAGGTAAAAAGACAAAAAAAAATATACAAATCAGGACTGTAATCATTTCTATATTTTGCACTAATTTACTAATCCATACCATTAACTAAAATAGGAATCAAACTCAATTATTCCTAAAATAAGTTAAATCATTTGGTAAACTTGACTTACTTTGTTTGTGCACAAAAACCCTAAAAACCCTAGGGAAAATTCCTTGCTGATTTTTCCACTATTTTTCTTTTTTTTTTTGCATATATAAATCAGAATTTCACATTTAATTTTTAAAATTTACCATAGTTATTTTTAAAAATCATGTATTCCAAACCCTACTTTATTTTACGAGGTCCTTTTACTTCTTGAGGTATCACCTTACATGTTTGTGAGCTTTGTATCCTTTTTATGTGTATTTTAGTTCACTATTTTTCAAATCCTAAATTACATTTATTTAATATTCTCTATCATTTTTCAAGTTGTTTTCTTATGCCACCTAATCTCCTTGCATCTCTTCCTTTGATATGAAGTGCAAGACTTAGTGGAAACCCTCTTTAATTCACCCAAATTCCTCCAACCCATCCATATGCCATGGATAAAAAACCAACTTAGTTTCCTACTATAAATCCTACACATCCAAATTACAATAATTTCCATGAGGATAATTTTGATAATGAGCAATATGAGAATAAGAATGACGATACACACATTGATGTTCATGACCCACCACATTGGGCTCTTGATCCACTTCCACCTATTGTTGATAATGATGTTGTCATCAACAAAGATTTGATTCTATAAAGTTTTAGAGAGAGACTTAGGGAATAATCCCAAGATGATGCCCTTATCTTACAATCTATCATGGAACTAAAAAGGCTAAACAAGTTGAGTCTCCCATTATTTTAGAATAACCAGTTACAAATGACACTACAGGGGAAACTATGTCTCAACAACCCCTTATAGTAGCCCAACCTTCTTATGTGTCACCACCAATTATGGCTAGTATATCTTTGTCTCTTGATGTGGCTTCCCTTGTGTATGAGATAAAATCTCTTCAATTTAAAGTGTTACATCTCAATCAAGATGCATCTAGACCAACACAAGATTTAGACTCTTTTTCTCTACTTCATACACCATTGGCATGCTATATTTCTTCTACACCCTTTCCACCAAGTTTTGTTCAACCAAAGCTCACTCTATATGATAGCAAGGGTGATCTAGAGACACACTTGAGATATTTTGATGCAGCATGCTTGGACTATGTGCCAAATGACTGGTTACTAACTAAGTTATTTCCATAGAGTTTAAAGGATTATGCTCTTCAATGGTTATATAGCCTACTAAATCAGTCGATCAGTGCATTAAATCCTTTAACTAACATGTTTTTATCTCATTTTATCATTAACATATGTGACAAGGTTTCTTATGCCCAAATTTCACAATAGAAACAAAGGTCAAATGAGCATCTCATAGAATATGTTCTTAGATATAATACTATCTTGGATAAAATAACTAACCCCATGGTCGATAAAGAATTACAAGATCTCTTCAAATAGAGTCTTCTACCAATTTTGTATGAGTCAATAATGTTCAAAATTTTCTCTTCCTTCACTGAGTTATGTCATACACTAAAGGAAAGGAAATTCAAATTAATTACAATGGGTAAACTCAAGTACACAAGCATATCAAAAACAACAAACAAGAGTAAAAATAAAGTCCCATACAAAATAAAGGTTGATGATAGCAAAAGTCAAAATTAACCTATAGTTAATGTGGCTTTAGATCCCCCTCAATGAATGGTTTTATCAGCACCTCCTTGGTGAGCCTTTACCAATATACCAGTATCTCCAGCCAGAGTCTCATAGTAGCTATTGGAATGCAATATCATATCTCTCCCTCCTATTCAAGAAATTAATATGATAAAGCCTTTTCCACATGGATATGATTAAAATACATTTTTTGATTTTCATAGGGTACTAGGCAACACAACAAATAATTTCATCAATTTGTGACACAAGATACAGGACTTAATATATGGCAACCTTATTGATCTTGGCATTCTAGTTGACCCTCCTCAGACAAAAAAAACACTGGACAAGGCTCTAAAAATATTTTAGATCCTTTCCCATAGCATTCTAAATAGGATATAGGGGACACATCAGGTGTTTACCATGAATATTATACACACCCTCCACTAGCTACATACTAGGTACCTTTAATTGAGTCACATACTTTAAGTAACATGATTGGTATGTATAATTATAGAGTTCCAATGAGACCTTCAATCTCATTTTTAGAGTAAGAGATTGTTGAGGATGATTCAAATTACCATGCACTCTTTATCAGAGCCTACATTGATCATCATCCCATTCATACTATTCTCATATATAATGGATCTAGCATGAACATGTGCACTATGACATTACTTTAACATTTAGGATATTTAGATTAGGATATTACCTTAATGGACACAGTAATTAGTAGATTCAATGGACACATAAAAATTTCATTGGTAGAGAATGTACTTCCTCTACAAGTTAGACCTACACATATGGCCACACCATTTACTATGGTTCCTAGTATAGGAGTCTTTGATATGCTTCTTGGTTGACCATAGATCCATAAACTTCATACACTACCTTCTACAATTCATAGATGCATGAAATTCATTCATGCTAATTAGGTTGTTATAGTTGGTGGAGTCTTGTATGAGTTACCACTCCCCACTTCAGAGCCATATACTACTCTATAGTCACCATTTTTACCTCCTCCACTAGTTACAGTTCTTCCTCTAGTTGAGATTCAAACACAGTCAAGGCCTTCCTCACTAGCACAGAGAGTTCATACACTTACACATAGGCCTGTTTTAGAGTGACCACTACATCAACAATAATTTTAGGACTTTAAATAGTTTCTATCTATATTATTCACACCCAAGTTAGTCTCATTCCTTTACACATAAATCAAATGTTCAAATATATTTTTCTACTACCAGATGGGTCCTTAAGAGCCCCACAATTTCATCCACTTCTCAGAGTTACAAGGGAACCCCACGATCAGTTTCCACTATAGATAATTCAAAACAATTACAACATACATAGCTTTTAGATTCATAGTCTCAACCCTTCCATCATGCTTCAATATCATGCACGATCCCTCTCCTTGATATAGGACACCATGATAGGGAGTCTCTTATGAGACTCATCAGTTAGTATTGTTTCTTCTTATTTTTTCTTTTACATAGTTTCTTTTTGCTTAATTTTACATATCTTATTTCAAAATACCAAAAATAATATAACATGTAAAAATACAAATACATAAAAATAACTCAAAACACTATTTTTAATTATATGCATTACCCATGATTTACATTTCTACTACCATCTAGACTTACATTTTGTTGTTCTATGCTATTATTTCAAATAAAATTATGAAATAATTACAATTTTAATCCATAACTCTAGTTGAGAACTCCTTCCCTTTGTTCTCCCTTTTTTTCTCCTTTTCATTATTCCCACTTCATTCTCATCCCAAAATCCATTTTTAATTCCATCTAAAAAAATGTTTAGTTTTTGTCAGTTTGCCTTCTATCAGAGTCTCTTCTACCAAACTTTCACTGCCTATTCTTGTCCATTTTGTGACCTTATAATTTTTTTTTTGCTTCAGCCATTTTATTGGTTGAATGTATCTTCAAATTCTCTTCTTCCCCACTTGATAAAATATCCTCTCCATGATAAAATTCCTTGAGTCATAGCATTATTTCCACTTGGACATTCATGCAAATATCTTCATGTCATAACATACATGCCACATAGACAGTCATTAAAATATAAAAACATAAGTATAAATAATATTTGTATCCTTGTAGGAACACATACACAAATAAATGTGTGAAATATCATGTACATGTTAAGAACATCATGTGAATGAGTAACCATGTGAAAAAAACAAACAAAAGAAATAAATCACACAAATACACAAGCACTCTTTTTTTGGTTGATATAAGATTACTTGAGACCCTAGATGCTCCTGCATTAGACACCTGAGGTTAAAAATGTGTGATCCCACTCACACAGATGGGGATACATGGAATAAAAACCTTTTTTTTCATTAGGAATAATGACCATGGAATCCCCTTATAACTCACCAAATATCTCAAATATTTTTCTTCTTTTCTATGTTATTTCTAGCTCTTACTTATTTATTTTCCTTCTCCTTTCATCATTTATACTCTTTATTCCTCTCTCTCTATGGGATTTGACCATATATCATATCTTTGTTTCCATATTCTTATTATCTCTCCTCACTCCTCTATTTTTGGGGTTAGATCCATTATAGTCTATCTTCCTCATATTCCTCATGTTTTGGCTAATATACAAATCAATTATTCCTCCTCACATTCATTGAGATTAAGAAAATAACTCTCTTCACCTTGGAAGGCATATTTAAAATCCCCCATTATTTTCACCTTTGTACATAAAACACCATACTCTTCAATATGTTCTTTGTCTAATATCAGATTTAATTGTATGTTTTCATTCATCATATTCACACTATAATCCTTATTCTCATCAATCTTTGGCTTTTTAAAACCTTCATCATCAATTAGTGTACTGTTTAAGACAATATTCAGTTATTATTATGATAGTTCTCCTCATTATAACTATTGTAAATGAGATTTCACCTACATATCATCTTGAGAACAATTGTGTTCCCATGTTATACCAATTTATCTTGTATCCATAATTACTTGAAGACAATATTTCATGACTAACACATCATAAAAAATAATCTCTTAAACCACTACTACCATATCATCTTTTCTTTGGATTTTTCACTCTTGTTCTCATATAAATGAGCATGATAGACTACATCACACTTTGTCCTTTTCTTTGCCATATTATCATTTTGTATACATATTTCACTATTTTTTTGTGTTTATTTTCTTTTATTTAGAAAACAAGTAAAAACTTAAAATAAGGGTATGGTTTAGAAGAACCTAGATTTTATTACACGCTCATGATCTAGTCTATGTAGAGAAATCCTCTTTGGCTTGGGAGAATGACCTTCAATAAGAAATAATCTATAAAAATATTGAATAATAAGATAGGTGGGTGGATCGCTTAGAAAATTCTAGATACAAGAAGCACTAGACTTCCTTGGAAGGCTGTCAATCCACTATTTAAACAAGTTAAGTTAAAAAAGGTGTTGATAAGAGAGGTTTACATGTAATAATTAAAATAATTAATGAAAATGAAATAAATTCTTTCTAAGAAATAATTAAATTAATAAAAAAACATTAACAAGAAATACTAAACTATTAAAGTTTGGTTCGGGTTGTTGCTTCTGACTCTATGTGATGACATGGATTGAGAAACAGGGTGTTTGGTTGGTTTGTAGGTGGTTTTGACTTGCTATTTTAGGTAAAATGAGTTACATAGTGACTAATGTTGGTCACTATAACTGATGATGATTAAGTGATGATCGATGCCAATCAAGGATGATTGATGATGGTCACATATGACTACTGTCAGTCATTGTGGGTTATGGTTTTGAGAAGAATGGATGTTGGGTGAGTTAAAAGAAGGTTTATACAAAATATTCTAGGATTGGATAATGGTCATGAGGATATAATGGATTCTCAGAGGTATCAAACTTAGAGGCTTGGTACTCAAGTGACTAGGGATGGTTTGTGGGTACTTGGTGGAAGATGGAGTGTGTGGAGTTACAAAAATCCAACACAAAGGGGATATGGGGAGAGATGAGAATTGAATACAAATACTAAACTATAAAAAATTAAATAATTAAACTTGATATTGGTATAAAATACTTAGTTTTTTGTGTTTGATGGTCTAGATAAGTCTTGAGGTTAGATGTAAGCTATTTGGGAACCTAGAACAATATCGATAGAGTAATAGTGCTTGAGCTCTTCATAGTGATTTACTAAGGCATTTTATAGTCTTTGATTTGGTTTTGATTTAGCACTAGTTCACACAGGAGTCATTAGTTTTTTTCTCTAAATGATTTCACCTTCAACATTATTTTTTTAGCGAGGGTCACTGGGTTACCATTAAGTAACCGATGTCAATCCTAGTCAACTGGTGCCAATTGAGGGATGACCAATGTCAGTCATAGAGAAATAGTCCAAGTTTTTCTAAAATTAGCCATTTTTACTTAAGATTGGTTGTTAGGACCATTGGAAGTGGTTTGAGTTTATTTAAGGCAACATTGGTATGCATGAGGAAGAAGTCTAAGAGGTTAGAGCATTAAATTCCAAGGTGGGAAATAGTCCTAAGGCTGTGTCAATAATTTAGCCATGGGTTTAGGTGGGGAGGTGGAAATAGGCTCATTTAAAATAATTAACTACTTTAATTAGCCAAAATGGCATAAATGGGTAAGTCTAAGGATTTTAATAAATATCCTAAGCCAAGGGGTCTAATGGGGATAAGGGGGTGTTTTATGATGACTAGAACCATGTGGTGTAGTTTTCTAGTGTCTACATTTTGCCCCTTTTATTACATAGGTTACATCCTCAATATTTAAAACAAAAACAACAAGTGCAGTAGAAGGCTGGATGCCTAAGTATGGGAGGAGGTTTTCCCCCTCAAACCAAAAAATGATGAGGTGAAAATGGAGTCAGGTGAGGGTTTAACAAGTGTGTATGTGAGTGTAAAAAAGGGTAATGTGGTTAGGCATGGAAGAAAAAAAGGGGACCATTAAGGATAAGTGAACCAAGCCACAACATTAGGCATAGCTGATATGGGTACACTTATAAACACAAGTATCTATGTTAAGGTAGTTTTGTTTATAGGGGGCCAAAAGTAGGATGATCCTGAGAAGATGGAATGGATAGAAGGTATCAAAAATATAAATGGGCTTGTTCTGAGACATCAAAAGGGTTGTGCGTAAAATTCATGCATGGGTGGAATAAATGTGAATAATAAAGATATCATATATTGTGCATAGATTAGGATACCATAGTTGAGGTAGGTTGTAAAATAGGGTTGGTGATAAAAGGACAAGTGATAGGATAACTAGTTGTAGTAATAGTGTGTGTGTGTGTGTTGGGTTAGCAATTACAAACTCAAGTCTCTTAGGAAAATTTTATGTGTTGTATCAGAGATTCAAAAGTAGGATGTGATCCTAAGAAGGCAAAATGGTCAAAGGTGTTGGGACTGCAATGGTTCATGCTCTAATGCACTTGAATAGTTATGCACAAAAATAACATATATTTATCAAATATGGTAAGGTAGATATATGGTGAAAATGACCAAGGTGAGGTTTGGTTGTAAAAAGGTGTGAATGGTAGGCCAAAATTACCAAGGTTGAGGTGATTTGGTTGGTGGATTGGTGGAGAATAAGGTATTCTCCAATATGAATAGTTGTGGTAATGTGGTTGTTTTGAAAAAGTTTGGTTAGTAGTGCTTAAATTAGCTATCTAATTTAGTATACCATTTGGTTTGGTAAAAAGGGACCCATTTTCTAGTGAAAGGGTGTAAATTTGGTAGTTGATTTTTCAATGACTCAAAAATGGAAGACACACACTTTAACGATTGTGTCAACAAGTAGTAATGAAAGTAGAATAAGGAGATTAATCTCTCCCATTGATAAATACAATGATATTAAGATTGGATGGATTATAAACATAATCCCCTTTCATACTTTTCATTATTGTTAGTTTATTGAATAAAATAATTGACTTGATCACATAGTGTCAAGTAAACTCAAAATACCTTGATTTTAGAGGGTAAAAAGGGGGAGGTGGATGATAGGAAATAGGTGAATGGATGATAGTGTAACCTTATTGTGGGTATGTATTTCCCTTCTATAGGTGACCTATGAACTATTATAAATAATTCTATGTCTTATTTGGTGTAGACTTATCGATGCAGGAAGTCTACTTTTTGACTTTTGCAAAAGCTGATTATAGCTTTCATATACAATTTTTTGCTTTTCTTAATTTTGACTATGGGTCTTTTTTATGATTTTATTTGATGGGTCTAAGAAGATAATCGATGCAAAAAGATTCAAAGTTATTGTTTACTTTGACAAATGTTTGACGTAGTTATCCTTCAAGAGAGTGGTCTAGGCTTTAGATTTGTTTATGTTGATAGTTGTCCTTCAAGGGAGGAGTCTACCTTTTTTAGCAATTTTGATGATTTTGGTAGTTGTCCTTCAAGGGAGCAATCTAAAATGCTAGAGATGACCCCTAAGATATATAACATTTTTATTTTTGTAGACATAGACTTACTTATATAGGCTTAAGGCTTACCTTTATGAAGGTAAAACTATAGCACAATAAGGTTGAATAGTGGGTGAGAGGATGTTTTAAAAGATAATGACCATGGGATTACATACTTTTAGGGATGAAAAGTATCCATGAGATTCATTCCATGGTATATTTTTGATACCCATATTTAGGATTAGGTTAAGGCTATGGCAAATAATCACATGATCTTGTATTTAATCAGTTGTCCTAAAAAATAAGGAGATGAAGTTATTTGAAAACAAGGGATGAGCTTAAGTTAGACACAAGATGATTAATAACTTATTTTAACAAAATAATAGATGTGAATGTAAATCATTGAGGGGTTTAGGTTTTGATATAACCCAAATCTAGACTTATGCAAAAATGGTATAAGTCAATTAGGAGTGAAGGTGTCCCCCAACTACTTTTCTGACACTTGATTAGACATGGAAAAAAATTTGGATGGACATTGTCTAAGGAGGAGGAATAAAATAAAATTATGCCATTTGTCTTTGAAAGGTTGGTTAGGTGATGGTTTTTAGGCTTTGGTTTTGCTTGTTAGACTTTGGTTTGGGCATTGGGGTAAAAAAGGCAAGGTTTGGGTGAAAATAGTGATCAATGTTGGTCAAAGGTTGACTATTGTTAGTTCATCAAAGACAAGCATCAATCAAGGTTGGTTGGTTTAGGTTGTTTTTGGATAGGCTTCAATTTTGGGCTAGGCCTTGGTTAAAATAGTGACTGACATCAGTTAGGATTTGATAGATATTGGTCTATTAGAGACTAGTATCACTCAAGGTTTAAAAGAAAAAGAGGTCTAAGGGTGGATCAATGATGGTCCAACAAAGACTAACATCAGTCTAGTTTTAAAGGCAAAAAGAGTTCAAAAGACATGGGTTAAATTTGATGTTGCTTAGATTTTGATAAAAGGTTGCTCAAGCAAAAGGTTTGTTTAAGGTTAGATTGGAGCTAGGCGAGGTGTAGGTTGAGGCATAAGTGCCAAGGGTTGGTTTGGTCATTGGTTAATGTTTGTAGGCATAGGTTTTGGTTTAGGTAATGGTGGAGGGTGGTAGGTAAGAGGTTAAGGTTTAGTTTTGGGTGAATTTTTGGGTTATTGCTTAAGGTGAGGTTTTAGACTGAAAAATGGTCAAAGCCTTTTGGAGGGAGAGTTCCCCTAGTCACTTTTCCATGTATGATTAAGGTAGGAAAAGGCTCCCAAATGAAGATGTTGGTTAGTAAGGAGGGCTTAGGAAGGATGAAGATGACTTCATCCACATCTCAAGGATTGTTAGTTTGTTAGTTGTTAGTTGATGTGGAGTCTAAGTTGTAGGAGGTGGTTTAGGTAGGATTTCCCTTATGATACTAGGGTGATGGAAACACTATCGGATTGGATTTTGGTGGGTTTGGGATCCATAAATGATGTTGGTAACATCATCCTAGAATAAATATCGATTGGACAAGAATGTTTGATTATCCCAACAAAGGAGATTTGGTGTGGTGCCAAGGAAGGGTTTAAGAAGTTTGGGAGTCCTAATTTAGCTTGATGATGTGGTATGGGTAGCTTGGCTAAAATGGTGACCAAGACTATTTTCTCCTTTATTATTCGAGAAAACTTGAATGGAGGGTTTATTTTGGTTTGAGTTGGTAGGTGACTTGGTTTTGGTTGGTTGATTTAGTTTAGAGGTTGGTTTGATTGGTTGAGGGAGGTAAGATAAGTGGTTGATTCAGTTTATTGGTTTGGTTTGCTTATTTGTTTGGTTTGTTGGTTGAGGCAAAATGAAAAAAAAATTGACCCTATTCTAAAGGGAATCAAACCAAAGACAATATCATTAGGTAAATAAATATTATTAGATTATAAATTAATTGGATTGACTTGGTTGTAGTTGAGGTTGGATTTTCTTTAGTTGAGGTATTTTTCATTTGTCTCACTAAAGTAGGAAGTAGAATGGGTGAGGTAGCTTTGATTGGTTCCATAAAATGAGTAAGTGGAATATGTATGGTTACTTAGAATGATTCCACCTTTTGAGAAATTGGAAGAGGTAGGTTAGTTTGAGTTTGATCCACTACAAGGGGAAGAGGAAGAGGCAAGGTTATTTCCTTAATTATGGTTTCGAAAGAAAGTTGACAAGGTTCCACTTGTTTAACAAGTGGATTGGATAAGGTTGATTCTTCCTTAGTGATGATTTCAAAAGTAATTTGGAAAAGTTGCACTTGGTCAACAAGTGGATTGATAAATTTTGAGTTTTTTATTATAGTTTCCTTATTCATAGGTTCACTAAGGACCAAATATAAGGCATGGACCTCATTGTTTTGATGGTTTTGATTACTAGTTTGCACAACAATGGGTGTAATAAGAGGCTTAATGATTGATTACTTGAAGACATTTAAGGTTAGGTGGGGGTGAACATAGATATTATCCTTTGGGACTTCCTTTTGATTGATAATGTTTTGCACAAACATCTTAAAAGACTTACATATATCTACCAAATGTGTGCTTATGCAATGATACACATAAAACTAATTCTCTATAACCAAATTAGTTTTGGAAGAGAACTATTGAAGGGTTTGATTTAAGGAAGTCTGATGATAGAAGCTTGTAAGAGTTTATCTAGGATTGAGGCATATGATTCCCCTAATGGGGTGTACTACTTAGGAATAGGGTGTATCAATGGCTCTTATGGTTGTGATATAATTATTTGGTTTGATAAATTGGTTAGTTGAATAAGTTGTATTATCTTGACAAGTTCGATTGATTTCATAGGTTGGGTAGGTTTGATAAGATTACTGGTCTGAAAATTTTAGTAAGGTGGGTTGATTTGATAAGGTTATAAATTTGAAAAGGTAGGTTGATTTGAGAGATTTGATAAGATTGACAAGGTTGATATTTATTCGTTGGATAACTAAGGGGATAGACCAAGTCTTGGTTTGAAGATAAAGAGAGTTAGCTCAAAGTGGGTTTATGTAATTGATATGATGTTTGAGGTAGGTAGTCTAAAGTTTGATGAGGATGAGGTAGTTAATATGATGGTTGGGATAGGTAGTCTAAAGATTTATGAGTTTGAGATAGTTTTAGTTGAGGTGGGTTATGATAGTGGCTAAATAGGTGTTGAGAGTGTGTTAGTTGTTTATAGTTGAGATTAGATTGATTATAGGAAAGGTTGGGTTGGTTATAAGTAAGGTTGGGTTGGTTGTAGGCAAGGTTAGGTTGGTTATAGGCAAGGATGGGTTAGTTTTAGGTAAGGTTGGGTTGGTTATAGGCAAGGATGGGTTGGTTATAGGTGAGGTTGGGTTTTTTATAGGTGATATTGGGAGCATAAGTGGCTTGTGATGCATGGTAAATTTCTAAGGCAAGAGGGTTATTTTATAGGAGTTTAACAAAGTTAGGATCTCTTTGAGACAATATAGAGGGGCTCCACATTGAAAATGGAGATGAGGTAGATGAATTCAATATGGTATAATATTTCTAAGGGGGTTTGATTCCTCAAAACTCAAACATAGAGAAGACAAGAAAATTCAAGAAGATAAAACATGCACTAAGGTACATTTAAATACCAAAGGTTATTTTTGTCTCACTTGTGGCTTATGCCTTGAGCTTTATGAATTGTGTGACAGAACTATGTTTTTTGAAATAGGTACTAGATAAGAAATATAAGGATGGTTTCAGGTAGTTTAGGAAAAAGAGGTATCTATTGTAATTAGTACATGGCTTGATATCGTGGCATACCCCCTCACTTAACACATTGTAGTGATAAGGGTATCAGGTGATGAGCCAGTATATATTGATTTCTAGAGATTATACTCAATTAGAGAATTGATTTTTGGTTTCTCCCCTTAGTAATGAAGTCCAAGGAGGATATCCAAGGGTGAAGGTTTACCTCTAGGTAGTGAAATCCTAGTCAGGCCTTATGTCGATGTTTTTATGAATGATTTGTATGAGTGATTTGGTATTGTGTATGTGAGAAAAGTGATTTACTATGATTAATTTCACCATTTACTTTTAAACTATGTAATCTAACCAAGCAATCAATCAATGGATGCAAGTTATTTTTAAACCCAAAGTAAAATTTTGATTTCTTATAAATGAGTACAAGAATAAAAAGAATGTATCTAAATGCAACTACGAACCCAAGAAAACACTAAGGTCCCTCTAGGTGTACTAGAATGTTTCACTATTTTTTGTGTTTATTTTCTTATTCCTTTTAGAAATTACGTAAAAACTTAAAAGAAGGGTATGGTTTAGAAGAACCTAGATTTAGTTGCATGCTCATGATCCAATTAATGTAGATAACTCCTCTTTAGCTTCGGAGGATGACTTGAAATAAGAAATAATCTAGAAAAATATTGATTAGTAAGATAGATGGGTGGATTTCCTAGCCAATGCTATATCCAAGAAGTACTAGACTTCCTTAGAAGGATGTCAATCCACATTTTAGACAAGTTAAGTTAAAAAAAAGGTGTTGATAAGAGAGGTTTACATGGAGTGATGAAAGTAATTAATGAAAATGAAATAAATGCTTTACAAGAAATAATTAAATTAAGAAATAACATTAACAAGAAATGTTAAATTGTTAAAGTCTAGTTTGGGTTTTTGCTTCTAAATCTATGTTATTATAGGGACTAACAAATAGGATTTTTGGTTGAGGTTATAGGTGGTTTTGACTTGTTTTTTGGGAAAAATGAGTTACACAGTGACCAATGCTAGTCACTGTAACTGATGATGGTCAAGTGATGACCGATATTGGTTGAGGATGACTGATGATAGTCACATATGACTGTTATTGATTACTGTGGGTTATGGTTTTGAGCAGAATAGATGTTGGGTGAGTTGCAAGAAGATTTGTACAAATTATTTTGGGATTGGATAATGGTCTTGAGGATATAATAGATTCTTATAGGTATAAAACTTAGAGTTTTGGCACTTAAGTGATTGGGGCTGGTATGTGGGTACTTAGTGGAAGATGGAGTGTGTGGAGTTGTACAACTCCAACATAAAGGGGATATGGGGAGAGATGAAAAATGAATACAAACACTAAATTATAAAAAATTAAATAATTAAACTTGATATAAGTACAAAATACTTAGATTTTGGTGTCTTCTAGTCTAGAGAAATTCTGAGGTTAGATCTAAGCTATTTGGAAACCCAGAATAATGTGGATAGAGTAATGGTGCTTAAACTCTTCATAGTGAGTTGCTGACGCATTTTTTAGTCTTTGGTCTGGTTCTAGTTTAGCTCTAGTTTTCACAAGAGTCATTATTATTTTTTTTCTTGGAATTATTTCACCTTTAACCTTCTTTTTTTATCAAGGATCTTTGGGTTACCATTAAGTAACCAACATCAGTCCTAGTCAACCAACATCAATCGAGGGGTCACTGACATCAATCATGAAAAAATATTCCAAGTTTTCTAAAATTAGTCATTTCTACCTAATATTGGTCATTAAGACCAATGAAAGTGGTCCAATGTTATTTAAGGTAGCATTGGTATGCATAAGGAAGAAGTCTATGAGGTTAGGGCATTAAATGCCAAGGTGGGAAATAGTCTTAAGGCTAGGTGTCAATCATTTAGCCATGGGTTTAGGTTAGGAGGTGTAAATGGCCTCATTTAAAATAATTAACTACTTAAATTAACCAAAATGGGGTAAATGAGTGTGTTTAATGATTTTAATAAATATCCTAACCCAAGGGTGCCAAAGGGGCCAAAGGGGTGTTTTATGATTGTTAAAACCACGTGGTGTAGTTTTTTAGTGTCTAAAATACCTACACATTAAATAAACATATTAAGGTAATCAAGAGCTCCCACAGTCACTTCTTCTATATATTTTTCATATTGCAAGGAAATGTTGTCTAAATCTTCTCTATTTCTTATAGTCTTTTCACATATTTCTCCTTCTTTCAATGGTATTTATCTCCGCATCTTTCTTCATGTTTTCTTCTCCTTTAAATGATTGATCTGAAACTATACCCTTCTCATGTGCATTAGTTTTCACTTCTTACACCTCCACTATTTTATTCATGAAAACCTAAAACTCTTCTAGACTACTATATTCATTCACATCTATTTTTTCCTTTATATAAACATGTAGCTTTCATTAGTTG
This sequence comes from Torreya grandis, assembly GCA_037957365.1. Taxonomy (NCBI): domain Eukaryota; kingdom Viridiplantae; phylum Streptophyta; class Pinopsida; order Cupressales; family Taxaceae; genus Torreya; species Torreya grandis. Next base: position 2,267,486 of record JARHVA010002169.1, on the reverse strand, counting down.
TCCTCAATCCTCACACCCTCCAAAATAGAAAATATAGATGCATTATCTTCATTAACCAAGGATGGTTCTAAATTTTTAGACTCAAGGGATACCTCAAACTCCTCCTTATTATGCTTCAACTACTATCACCTCTATGTACTATTGCATGAGTATTTATTCATATGTAAATTTCTCACATTCACTTGGTTGTTTTGAAAATTATAATTGGGCTCTACATATAGAAGACTTATATCCTTGTTGTCTTCTAAGACAACTCTCTCTTTAGTACACATATGCTCCTCCATGCTACTTCTCAAATTAGTCTTTGGCTACTCACATGGTAGATTCCCATCCTTATTATATTTTTTGCATCAACATAACATGACTTATCATTCAAATTCCTTATCCAAGCAATGACCCCTTATGTAATTATTCTTCATGTGGATGATCCTCCTCTATTTATTAGTGTTTGAATTGGTGATGTTCAATTCAAAAGATCCATTGTTGATGAATATTTAGGTACTTACATTTACTCTTTAGAGTGAATTAAATCCCTTTAGTATTCTAGAAACAACCTTAATTGACATATATCATGTTCCAAGGATATGAACAAAGACAAATACTACCCATGGGATGTGTTTAGATTCATATCACTATACATCATGTTATAATTAGGGTGAAGGTTATGATTTTAAAATTTCCCTCATCTTATAATATACTACTTGTCCACCCTTTTATCACAAGAGAGCCATATCTTCTTTTGCATGTCAATGCGTTGAATTTCCTTATTGAGAGCTATCTTCAAAGTCAAGGTAATACGCATAGGGATTATGAATATTAAAATAAAGTGGTTTTTTTAAAATACCTACCCTTAAACCATTTCCATGTATACCTTTTTGTGATTTCTATATTTAAGTCTTCATATTGATTCAATTAGAGGTTATATTGGTCATCTAGAGCCTCTGAAAAACATCCTACCCAAACCACCCTAATTTTGATGCTGATGAACTCAATGAGATCAACCTTAAAATTAAAACTTAGAATATTCCTCCTTATATCATTACTTAAAGTCCTCCCACCTTGTATTCTCATTATCATAATATGTAAACTAAAAATATATCTATAGTGGTAGTTATTTTAAATTAATCTCCTATTACTATTCCTTTTAGTGACATTGTGGTTGAATCCTTGATGTGGATCTCACCTCCCCAAATTATTATGGTTATGCATCATATGATCCATTTTTATGTAGATATGATCAATGAATACATGCAAAAATTCTACGTTACAAATTATCCCTTGAAAAATATTATGAACAAGCAACCTTCAAATCCAACATTAACATGGTTACTCTTTCTTTTTCTATAATGAATGAAGATTCTCCTTAGATCTTCATAGCATATCTGATGATCTTATTACCAGTTTTATTTCTCTTTTTAGGTCTCCCAATATGCATAATATTTTCCATTTCCATATTTTTTATTCAAAAAACACCCACCAATGTTGAGGTTGTAGATTAAGATCATAATGGGGTTCAGTCAATCATTATTGACATAAAATCAAAAACAACTTGAAGAACATAACACCCTAAGATTAATCCCTCAGATTGAACAAGATCAATAAGCAATTAAATAACCAATAGAAGATAAAATAAACACATTTATACTTTTCATGCTTGCTAACTAGATTGAAAAGAGGTGTGTGATTATCTTGTAGAACTTGAGTTATTTGGAAATGTCAACTCCTCATGTGGGAAGCATCTCCCCTTGTCTAAACTTGGTTTGTCTTGGGAATTTACATGAGAGTGGTGAAGCTCCTTATGTATTTTGGTAGAGTAATTTTAGGTCCAAGAAACTTATCTATAATGGAGGGTGAACCTTCAATTTATAGACATGGTTAATCAATGAGGATGGTCCATCTTGATCTCAAGATATATGGTTAAAAATTAGTTAAAGTTAGATGGTTGAGGAAGGGATGGGCTGAAATTAATGAGGCATGGGCTAGGCATGGGCTTGACTTACCTTGGGTTTTGATTGAGTGATGTAATAGGTATGGGTTGATGTGAGGATAAATAGATTATTTGATTAAATAAAAATATAATTCTAAAAAATTATGTAAAATTCCATTAGTGATGGATTAGATAATTATCAATGGTTAATTACTTAATATAATGTGATGTAATAGGTATGGGGTATACCAAATATGAATGGGTAAAGCATGGGCTTGTCTTTCCTTGGGACTTGGTTGAGTGATGTAAGAGGTATGAGTTTGGTTAGAGTTTGTCCCCCTCCATGCTTTATGATGGCATGATTTGGATTTTGACTTAATGTAGGTTGATGTGAGGATAAATATGATTTATGAATTTTTATAAATTATGGATATTCAAAATCCATGGAATTTTTAATTAAGGATGAATTGATTAATTTATTAATATTAATTAACTTAATTAAAGAGGATGTGAATAGTGAATAATGAATAGTGATAATGGAGGAAATCATCCATTGTGCATAAAGGATAATGAATAGTGATGATGAATAGTGATAATGAATGGTAGATGAAAGTTAGAATAAATAAAAAGTGTCCAATTTTAAGTGTCTACATTTTCCACCTCTTTGAGAAGGCATTACAAGACACTAGATAAAGTAACAATTTTTTAAAGAATGAAAAGGCTAAAAAATATAAATGAAAAATTAGACGAAGAAATAATTAGTGACCATGATTCCCCCTCAAGAGGGCATGCAGGACATGTATGGGCTATTGAAAAAGAGAGGAAGAAGCTAGAATAGGTTAGAATGGGAGAGACTAACCCATGGATGAGATTAATTTTCATAAGCTAATGCTTTCATACATTGATATCCAATGATGATACTATAGGAAAATGATTTTCCCCAAAGAGGGGGGAATTGGGAAGGATGCACCTCAAGATAAGTGACACACTTTGACTTGGCTCAGTAGGGTGAAAGTCATGGTCTTAGGTATGACCAATCTTGAAACAAGATTCACACTTTGATTTACCCTAAACAAGGTGAAATTTTTGAGCTGAAAATTATAAGAAAGGCTAAATGATAGAATTTTAGTAAATAAGGGTATTGATTTATTAATGATTTACCCCAATAAGGTGGATTTAATCATTGTCTAAATGATTTACCCCAGTAGGGTGGATTTTATTGTTGATCAAACTAATTGATTGATTGGAAAACATAACTCAAATATTTAACCTGTTACATATTATGATGATATGAATGATACAAACATAGGTGCGATGATATAATGACTTTTTAAAGAAATAAAAATCCATAAAAAAAGGCACACGAGAAGGCACAAAGGTAATTAAATAAATGATTAGAATAACACAATAATGGTTGAAGAATGATGAGATAATGGTGGCCAAGCTAACACCAAAAATTAAATGTAACTGAGCACTGCCTACATAGTCCAAATAGACCTCAGGCCAATTTAGTTATCCCTAGATGGAAGAAAATATGATGAAGATTGAATAATAATACAGAATAATATAATATTAATAATGATAGACCAATGTGTATGACTCTCTTTAATATGATTAGTTGGAAATGAATTTATTGATTATCATATATGTAACCAAAATGTTCAATGATTGATTAGATCATATAAAATGTGATGAGTGATATGATCAAAGATGATTAATATGATGGTATTAGATAATATATTATTCTAAAAGGGAAATTTTCCACTATGACATTGCCATATAAACTCCCAGTACTTGATTTTTGATGTATCACATGATGGTATGCACCATAATATGAAACACCATGATGACCTAGCTACAATGTGTATAAGGATTGGCTCCTAATCTAATAGATAAATGACAACACACTAATGACAAAAACCAAGATGATAATGTTGATATATATTAATGGATAGACTCAAGGACAAGTGCATGATAAGGGATATTATGATGATGACCTTGTTAGCACATGGAATAAGTTAAGGAAACAATAATAAAATAAAATAAACAAGTAAACAACCAAACACACACACAAATTTGAAAACAAAAGTAATAGAAAGTATCTTGTCATAAATCAAGTCAAAATCTACATGCAAAGGCTCAATGAAATGATAAATGGATGGTAGCCCCAAGTAAGGATATATGTAAGGAAAGGGTACATCTCTTAGAGTAAAAGACACATTCCAAGGTGGATAAAATGATTGGAACCAATAATGAATCCACCCCAGTGGAGAAAATTTGGGAGAGACACATCCCAAAGGTTGCTAAAATGAGTTGATTAATGATAAATCAAGGATAATGACTAGATTTAGGACAAGACAAATGTTTTTTTTAATTTTATGTATTAATATCTCTCATGTATATTTGAAGCCCTTTTTAATTTTTTATTATTATGGAAATGTTTTGAATGTTTTTGGGTTTTTTGTCAATGGAAGATTAAGAGATGAAAAATGGATTAAATCATAAAATAATGAGAAGATGGGAGTGGTAACTCACAAAATAGTGAGAGAGTAGGATTAACTCATAATACAACAAGAGCATGAAATAATGGTGGCTGAGATGAAATCAAAAATTGATCACTTCTTACATAGTCCAAACGGACCTCAAACCAATATAATTCCTCCATAATGGGAGATAATAATGAATGAAAGATAAATGGACAATAATGGATAATAATGAATTGAAATGATGGAAGGGACTAGTAATATCCAAATACCAATTCACATGAGAACCCAATGTGTCTATTTGTCAAGTTTTCATGTGGATAATAAGCCAAAAAATTTCCTAGGTAGGTTTCAATATACCTTATACTTATGTAATAAGGTCAAGATAGGAAGACTAATGGTCACAATAATATGGGCTAGGCTAAATAGGATTCCATGACTAAAATGGCTAGAATGGAATGGAATAGTCTTCAATCTAAATGAGGTTTCCCTAATGTGTCAAGGTACTTGTAGAAAACAAATTATTTATGCATGACACTAGAAACCTAGTTTTCATCATGGTAGTTATCTAAGGTGCCACAAGCATGGTTTTCACTATTGGATGGATTATTTATATTTATTTATTGATTATTTTGTATTTTTTATTAATTTTTTTAGCATCTCAACTCAATGGAGGATTATGAGATGCATAATGTTTACCCTTTAAATGTTTAGCCTATAGCCACTCTAAATACTAACTCTTTCAACATCTTATTGTTATTTTAGACTACACTATTATTATTGTGATCTTCATTGGTCATTGATTTTATTTCCTTCAAACGTCTAGACAAGATCTCTTCATAGTCTTTTTGAAAGAGTGATACCAGGAAGAGTAAATAAAGATATGCATTAGATAAATGATCTGATTTAGTAATGTAATATAAGATTTGAATGAATAATAGGATCACAATGGAATGTATAATTACTAGGGGACAAATGAAGATTGGGATTTTAAAACATACATATTGTTTCTAATTATGGATTCAACATTATTTTGGCTATGGTAGGCCAAATACCTATGGAAATTCTCTCAATAAGGCCACAATATTTTTTTTTTATGACTAAGAGATGCTACAATTTGAATATGTTGTAGATTATCAATTGTACTGATATTTACTTTAATAATGTCTTCATCAAGTAATGAAGAACCTATTGGCTCAACTATTGGCACCTTAAAAAGATTTTCATCAATAAATTCTTCTTGATTTTGATTGTGCCAAAGTGCCTCAAATAAGGTTTCACTTAGGGACATTGATTTTTTATTTGTATTATCTAAGGTTTTAATAGAAGTTGTTGAGTTTAGAATTTGATTTTCCCTTGACACCTTAAACAAGGTTTTATTAGAAGATGATGAGTTTAGAATTTGATTTTCCCTTGACACCTCAAACAAGGTTTTAATAAGAGATTATTCTTCTACCTCAATGATATCTTGGTTCTCTATAAATTATGAAACTAAGATGTCACCATGGAAAATTTTCAACAATGTGTGATTCTGTCAGTCCCAATCGACATTTATGGGAGGTGGAATATCAATATAATGGCTAGGTTGGTTAATGTTAAAATTATATGTAATATTAATGGAATTGTAAAAGGTATCATAATCCTTGTAGAGACTACTAGGATAAATTGTGTTGATGTTGAAGAAAACATCCTCAAAATTGTGGAAGGGTCACAATGTTTTCAAGTGGATTTTTAAGGAGTGTGTAGTCAATGCCCTAACATTTATTAAGGTATGTTGAATCTAAGGATGATTCTGACTCAATTATATCTAGTAAAAGTGTATAGATAATGTCATAATATCCATGAATATATATTAATTCTAAACTTGATTATAACTCAAGGGGATTTTAATATGATGTTGAGACTAACATTGATTTTACATATGATGATAAATCTAATATTCGCTATAGAATGGAACCCAATTCTAGTATTGGTTCTAAAATAGAACCTAATTCTAATGTTGATGTTGGTAATAATGTTGGTTCTAAAATGGAAATTGACTTTGATGATGATGTTGTCAATAATGTTGGTTCTAAAATGGAACCTATCTCTAATGTAAATGTATCCACAAAGAGGATTTGTTGAATTACATTATCCACAAGTAGCTTGTTTAATTTTCACTTGAAAATGAAAGATTTAGGATGAATGAATTTTCTAAAATGGGGAATATTTGGTAATGGATGACTAATGGGTTGTTGTTCAGTAATAATTACTCTTCAAATATGGGCACATCGAATACAGGTCCTTCATCGAATAGAGGTCCTTGGTCAAATAGAGGTAGATCAATAATGGTTTGGGTCTGGTCAAATATGGGTGACTTAATAAAATAAATAAATAATGGGTTGACTATCTTAACTTTAAATTGGAAGTGGATGTATCTGATTATGCTTGGGAAGTGGACGATGACATATCTTGATCAAGTATCTATAAAACTTGGACACAATAAGGTGTTCAATATATAATGGACATTGGAGGGGAAATGATTGGCTTTGTTTTGGCTCTAAGAATGGATTGGCTTGTATACTAATGGAAAAAATGTCAAAAGTGATGTAAAGTGGTCTAGCTATTAGATAAGCTAGGTGAGTTGATCTACCACATTTTGATGTATGAATGGCCATGCTAGAATAGGTTTAGGATCATGAGATGCCATGAGTCATATTAATCTTAGAGGAATACCCCAAATTAGGGATACATGAAATAATAATGGATTGTAATAAATTAGCACCAAAGAGGGTGGATTAGATTAATTATAATGGGCCCAAAGAGGGCAGTCTTGGTCTTAATTAGAATGGGTCCAAAGAAGGTGGTCTTAATGTTTTATTGAGATGAGACAAAAGAGGGTGAACTTGGTCTTAATTAGAATGGGACCAAAGAGGGAGATATTATTCTTTGATTGAAATGAGCCCAAAGAGGATAGTCTTGTTCCTAATTGGAATAGGATCAAAGAGGGTAGTCTTGGTCTTAATTAGAATGGGCCTAAAGAGGGATGTCTTGGTTTTAATTAGAATAGGCCCAAAGAGGTTGGTCATGGTATTAATTATAATGGTCTTAAAGAGGTGGTATTAGTCTTAATTGAAATGGTCCCAAATAGGCCATTTTGGTCCTAATTGAAATGGTCCCAAAGAGGGTGGTCCTTGTCCTAATTTGAATGGGATCAAAGAGGGTAGATTTAATTGAAAGTAACTGGATTGGCTTGGCTAGTCCCTAAATAGGGTGGAATGACTTGATATGTTTCAAATAAAAGAAAAGATGGATGGCATGACTTCATTATTCCCAACCGATAGGCATAGGAGTTTGAATGAAAATACAAGAAGTGGTTTTATTTAGCATGTGATTAATTTAAAATAATTGGATTTTGGTAAAATAGACCTAGTTTAGTAGTGTTCTAATTATTTGGATTTAAAGTTGACTTGGTCAAAGTTTACCTAATTTGGAATTAGAATTAGAATGTGGTTCAAGATGAACCTTATTTGGCTTTGATTAACTCACAACATAAATGGGGTCAAAAGTGACCCTATATGAAAAAATTAATTCAAACGGGGTTTGGGTCCAAGTGGACCTAATTTGAATGGTTTTTAATTGGATAGTATAATGTTACCATGTGAACAATGTAATGGTACAATAGGCCAACGTAATGCTAAAATGGGATAAATGTGGTCATAAAATTGGGTAGATTAATCCATCATCTCATAAATTTAATGTGGTAATGCTTTGGAATTAGGTTCTTGGACTTCATTTTAGGCATACAATGGGTTTTGACACAACATCCAAGAAAAACATTTAATTATATGATCCTAGTGGTAAATAAAGTTTACATTACAATCATTGAGCCTTAAATATGCTATATTTGAGAGGAGAAATTTAAGGATTAATTTAATAAAGTTTAAAATGTAGGTGAAAGACCCACCCTTTCTCAAAGTTTGTACATGATAGGAAATCTTTAGGGGATGTTATCTTTGCACCCCTACATCAGTAAAGGTTTTGTGGCCAATAGGTATTAATATAAAGTTTTTTAACTTACTAGATGGTACCAAGATGGATAAAAAATTCATCAAAAAATAGATCCAAGTGTCAGGCTATTCACAAGGGAATACATCCCCTACTTAAGAGGCCTTGGAATCCTTGATGGTGATGTCTAATGGATCAACATTGGGAGTTAACCCATTGATTTCATGAAACCCTTTATGAGGAGTTTTTACATGCCCTAATGACACCAACAATTTATATCCCTCTTTGAATGTATAGGGTTGTTACAAATGTTAGGATATCAACCCCCAGTCATTGTGTCCTAAAGACCTACAAAAAAGAAATGACGCCCCAATCATGTAGCCTAAAATTATAAAATAGGAATGTATCACCATTTTTTATTCAAAGGAATCCCACTAATGGTAAGAGAAAAGCATACTTTGGTGAACCTACTGAGATAAAAATAAATGGTTATCTTCATGTTTTTAGATTACCTTATCAAGGGGAGAGCATATGTGTGAAGGAACCACACAAAACATAGGCAATAAAAACAACTAGAAAAATGTGATAAATTAAAGTACTTAGAAGTAAATCAAGATTTTAAAACCCAAATTGAATGAATGTATTCATTTTAAACCTAAATTTAAATTTTTGGAAAAAATAAAATGTTTTGTCTTAAAATTTAACCCATTTTTGTTACAAAAAACTTGTAATAAAAAAGTAAATAGTTTGTAATGGGGTTTTGGATAGCATAGGAAGTTGAATTATTAGTTTTTATAAATATTGGCCATAGAACATATGGTAAAACCACTATTTATATAGAAAAAGACAATAAAAAATAATTTTTTGGTAAAAACATTGATTAGCAGGACATTTTTGCCCATTAGACGTAAATGAAAATTAGAAAGTTTTGAAGAAAACTAGATGAATTAAGCTAATAAATAGGTTAATTCTTGAAATTAGAAGAATATGAGAAGGGTATAGAATATTTTATGGGCTATGAATTATCCCATCAAGTGTGTCAAATGTATATTAAGATTACAAATGGGGTCAATCAATCATTAGTAACATAAAATCAAAAATAACTTGAAGAACATAACACCCTAGGCTTAATCCCTTAGATTGAGAAAAATAAATAAGAAATGAACTAACCAATAGAATATTAAAAAAACATGTTTATACCTTTCATGAATACTTTACTTATTAACCAAATTGAAAATATGTTTGTGTTTGACTTGTGAAACTAGAGGTATTTAGCAATGTCAACTCTACATGTGGGAAGCATCTTATCTACACTTGGTTTGGCTTGAGAATTGGCATGAGAGTGGTGAATCTCCTAATTTATTTTAACAAATTAATTTTAGGTAAAATAAGATTGTCTATAATGGTTGGGTAACCTTCAATTTGTAGGCATGGTGAATCAATGAGAATTGTCCATCTTGATTTCAAGATGGTCAGTTAAAAATGGATCAAAGTTGGATGGTTGAGGAAAGGATGGGCTGAAATTAATGAGGCATGGGATAAGCATGAGATTGACTTACTTTGTATTTTTGTTGAGTTATGTAAGAGGTATGGGATGATGTTAAAGTAAATATATTTATTTTATTTAAATAAATATAGATTTCTAAAAAGCTATGGAAAATTACATTAGTTATGGATTAGCTAATTAGAAACAATTAATTAACTAATATGATGTGATTAAAGAGGTATGGATTTTACCAATGAGACATGGGTTGTACCAATGAGGCATGGGTCAAGCATGGGCTTTACTTTCCTTGGGCCTTGGTTGAGTGATGGAAGAGGTATGGGTCTAGTTAGAGTTTCTCCCCATCCATGCCTTGTGATGTCATGATTTAGACTTTTGACTTGAGATAGGTTGATGTGAGGATAAATATGATTCATGATTTTTTAGAAATTATGGATATTCAAAATCCATGTAATTTTTATTAAGTAATAATTAGTTAATTAATTTGGATTAATTAACTTGATGAAAGAGGACATGTATAGTGAATAGTGAACAATGAATAGTGATAATGGAGGAAATCATCCATTGTGCACAGGGGATAGTGAATAGTGATAGTGAATAGTGAATAATGAATAATGATGAATAATAATAATAATAATGAATAGTGAATATTGAATAGTGAAGGGAATTTATATTCAATATGAGGTGTCTAATTTTAAGTGTCTATAGAGGCTTTTAATTGAATAGTTTAGATGCCATCATCCATTACCATTTTGTTTATTTTTAAATTCCCTCAATTATATGATCTAAAACTATAGAATATATAAGAGACATTTAGAGAAAAAATCATAAGGATAAGTTCCTCCTATGGATATCCCATCACCATGTGTGTCTTCCCCACCTAGGAGATTTTGTGATTTTCATGGGATTAGTACACATTTTATGACTAATTGTTGATGTATTTTATTATACTTGGATGTGATTCATATTTATGCCATGATATTTTTTCTCTCCAACCAGACATGCCTCCTCCAAATACAATTGTTGTATATATCCCCAAGTATGGGGTGTTTTATTTCCTTTGGAATGAGTCTTTGACCCATTTTACAAATAAGTGTAGAGAACTCATCAACATATTCTTAGTTTTCCTGGGATGAAACATCAGGTTATTTAATAAAATTTAGAGCTACCACATAGCGTGTCTTTAATTTATTATCCTAAGTCCAATATTTTTCTATCAAAGACAATTCCCACATACATCCCTAAGAAAGGGAATGCTTTTATGTTTTACATGATTCTCCATCCCACTCCATGTAATATTGTAAGGCTTATCAATATCATATCCATAGTTTGTATAAATAGGACCACTAGGCTCTTCCAAAACCATCACATCATGCTCATGAGATAGAGGAACAACCTCCCCTTCAACCAAAACCACCTATTAGGCCAAAGTAATTTCTTAAAAAAAATCCTTACAATAAATGACTAGCATCTACATAATTATAGAACCCGTGTTGTATTTGTCGATGTTATTCACAAGGTTGTTCATGTGCGTATTTAAGAGAGATTAGAAGAAATCATGGTTAAATCACAATATTAGATTCAATGCAAGATTTATGATTTGTTTAATTATACACATAATGAGATTCTAATAAATTTATGATGAGTCATATATTTATTATATACTTCAAATGTTTCATGTATTGGATATTATTTCATATTTTATCAAATTTTTATTTCTCACTTTTTAATTTTCTTGCACTTTAATTTTAAATATAAATTTTCCTTCTTGGTTTATTTGGCCATTGACTCTTTTCATATTCTTTACTATCTTTACTTTTCAAAAATTTACTATCTCTTCCATTTTGGGTTTATTTACCCATTGTCTCCTTTTTGGAAACTTTTTTAGCTTATTTTTACAATCTCTCCCTCTAGGTTTATTCATCCATTACCTCCTTTTTGGACATTTTGGTATCTTAATTTTTACTATCTTCCTCTCTTGGGTTTATCATTTTCCCTCTTGGGTTTTTATCACTATATTTGTTTGAACTAGACCTATTGTAGGTTTATGTGTCTTATATAGTGACATCACTATTTTACTTAAAATTACAACCTCATGAGTATATCCTATCCTTTATGTACTTGTTATGAAATTTGACTTACATTCTCATGTACTGTCAAACCCCTTTATTCCTTAGCCAAAACATTTCACTTATTTTGATTAGCTACTAGAATATCTTCATTTTATCACATTAATATTTTTGATATTTCATGTTCCCCATATTTCCCTTTGCTCATTTTTGGCACACCAAGATTAGGTTTAGAATTAACTTTTTTGTAAGGTTCAAATCTTAGAGTACCTAAGCTTATTGGTCTCTAGGATTTCTTCTTTAGTGGTTAGGTATAAGTTCTCTCTTGATGTTCATATTTATCACCCATTGTTGGTTTTTTTAATCCATATGAAGGAGGAAAATATAAAAAGTGATTAAAATTGAGAAGCTAAATATATTCAAAGAAAAATCAATAATACAGAAAAATAAAAAGACAAATTTCACAAGGAAAAAATATTTCAACAATAAAAATAACACCAAAATATGTGATCATCTCTTTTGTCATGCCCCCTATATTTGATGAAGCTCAAAATCCACAATTGTCTTCATGATAGAGTTGAGGTCCAATTGGAGTGTGGTAAGCCATTAGACTCAAGTAGGATGGTGTGTGTGTGTGTGTGTGTGTGTGTGTGTGTGTGTGTGTGTGTGTGTGTGTGTGTGTGTGTGTGTGTGTGTGTGTGTGTGTGTGTGTGTGTGTGTGTGTGTGTGTGTGTGTGTGTGTGTGTGTGTGTGTGTGTGTGTGTGTTTATGTGTGTGTGTTTGTGTGTGTGTGTGTGTGTGTGTGTGTGTGTGTGTGTGTGTGTGTGTGTGTGTGTGTGTGTGTGTGTGTGTGTGTGTGTGTGTGTTTGTGTGTGTTTGTGTGTGTACGTATACATACATATATGTGTGCATGTATGTATGTGTATATATGTATATACATATATACATATGCATACATACATATACATACATACATGTGTGTGTATTATGTATATATGTGTGTGTGTATGTATTCACACACATGCGTGTGTGTGTGTACACACACACACACACACACACACACACACACACACACACACACACACACACACACACACACACACACACACACATATACATACATGTATCTATATATATATATATATGTACACACATACATACATACATACATATATATATATATATGTATGTATGTATGTATGTATGTATGTATGTATGTATGTATGTATTTTTACATAATACACACACACAGTGGAATCTACTTTCTCATGTAAGCACCTAATTCTCATAGTGAGCAATGGTTTTGTTAGGGTCATGAAAACATGTGATAAGGTAGGATCCTTTTAAATTTCCTTATTCATGAGATGATTTTTATACTTCACTTATTATCCCAGGATTTATGATTGTTAGGTGGGGTTCTCTAGATCCTCAATGTAGAAATTTATTATCCTTGCCCACTTGATTAGAGTGAATTGTCTTCATGAAGTATTTATACATCACCTTTTAACACATTGTCTCCATATCTTCCATTATCATTTCAAATATCCCCTTAGTGGATATTTATACTAGTTGATCACCTCCCTCTCCTTTATTATCCTTTTTTAATCTCGTTGCTTAAAATTTAAATCCCATAGCTCTCATTATTATACATCTTGGATTTTCAGTTTATGCGTTGCATGGTAAGACCTTAGGTAATAAAATTAATCCATTCTAAAAAATTCCCATCACCTTTAAATCCATATCATCTTCATCATGTTAGTGATAAATTTATATGGTTGTGTCTTTATACAACACATTTTATTACAAACATTGATGTTCAATTTTTCACATCTTATGTTTGGATTAGATTTTACTCTATCTACTTATATTTGATGGTTTTTGATCATTTAATACATATATTGCATGTTATTTGTTTTATTTATATTTATCTTTTCTACTTTGTATTTTTTATAACCATTTTATGATCTTTCCATGGGTTATAGGTCCTTTATTTTATTTAAGTTAATTTTTTGATCCATTTTACATTGGATGTTATATTAGCCTTTTATTTTCACATATTTTGTAAGTTAGATTTATTTTATTTTACTTAATTTTAATGTTGTTTTATATTTTGGTTGATTTATATTTTATTCTATTCATATTGGATATGCTTATTATTGACTACTTTCATTTACACATCTTATGTTTGTTTTATATTTGTTTGTATTTATCTGCATTTATTATATCTTTACAATATTATTGCACATATTTTGTTCATCTAATTTTTAAATATACTTTAGATTTATTTTTACACTAAGTATTTAATTATATATATATATATATATATATATATATATGCTCACATTTTTAGAAAAATAATTAAATATATGAGACAAGACATTAAATCATGATATCACATGCAACCATGTTATAATACTATGTGTATCTAAGTATCAAAAAAAGAATCCCCACCTAGAAAATAATGAGCCAAAATAATGTTATATATAAATCACATGATTTTTACATATCATGGAAAATAAACTACAAAAATACAACATATATACATCTGAGTCTAGTGGTTGACTTCATCCATAGGTTGGGGAGGGGATATGTTAAATAAGAATAAAGATCTCATGCCTCTCAAATAGATATTTATATGGTAGTGGTCCTTAACTGTAATATTGTTGCCTCTCCCTTACTTGGTCCACTTGTGTCTTAAGTGTGATAAGTTGAGAAGTCAATGCATGCTCCCTAACTAAATCCACTATTATCATAGCCATGTGCACTACTCTCTTAGTCTCTAAGGATTACTAAATTTTATATACATGATATTGTATTATAAATACTTGTTACCATGCTAAAATGACCCCTTTCTTATACCACAATTGTAGTAAATAGACCATGACCCTTAAATCATCTTTATATATCATGTATAATAACTCTAACTAGTTTAAACCAAATGACATTATCTCCCATAAATGGTACTAATAAATATGGAATAGTTATTATGTTATACTTAGGTATCATAATTTACATGATCTCATGGTGGGTGGCCTCAATCATCTAGCCCCATGACATCATATATAACTACATGTGTAAAATAAAACCAAGTTTAACATTATATCACAATTTATATTAATCCAAATCAAAGTTATCTACCATTATCATCTATTATGTCTATCACTATAGAAAATGTAGTGATACAATTAAAAACTATCATTTTATACATATACATGTGACACCTATGCACATGATCTCTTCATAACATCAATCACTATAGATACAATTATCCTTTCTTATATCATCTATCTAATGAGCCCCACAAGATTCCATCCATCTATTTTTGTGTAGGACTAGGACAAGCTAACCATATGTATTTGGAATCCTTATACCACCCATGTTTTATGTGTTTCATATGTGTCATCTTATATGGGTACATGTTAAATGACCTATGAATTAATCATTTACCTTTATGGTTCTTTATATATATATATATATATATATATATATATATATATCACTTCACATTATTATTTCCTCCTAAAATACTAAGGAACACCTTATGGTCTTAATGTTGAAAGACTTGGTGGTGGATCTTATCCTATATCCCCCCTGCCTAGCTCCCTATCATACCTAATGGTTGGTTAATGGTTCTATTGGGTGGTATTTTCCAAAATATCCTAGAACATGTGCGTAAGAGTGAAACTCCATATATCATGTTTATTTCTCATTCACCTTGACTCAGCCTTGATTTCACATTATAAGTGGCCATGCTGACCATTTATCCATAGCCCCTTGATATGGTGTCCATATGAACCTCTATCTAGTGATTTTATTTAGTCTAGGATAGCTTGTGATGCTTCTCAATGTAAGTACATGCTCCCACCATATCACTTAGGGTATTTAATCTAAAATATCATGTGAAATCCTTGTAGAGCAACATATAAGAAACCTTTCCTAGATATATTTATAAAATAGTATGATTGGTCCAATCATTTAATGTCACTTTCTAAAAATCTCATAAAATCATGCACTAGCTATACCCAAAGACTCAATTCCATGTTTAATATTTTCCCTTTCTCTAAAGTATCACCACACACAACCATGGAGAAAAGTATGACTCCGTCCCAAATGTGACAAAGAATCCATTTGTTCATCAATCCATTATACCATTGAAACCTATAATAATGAGACGAGCATTGTCCTCATTTAAAAATATTTATATTTCATCTAAAATCCAATATGAATATATTCTTTTCCATAATCATGATTATTTATATTCCTAAATAATGTTGAATAACAAAATTCCAATCAGTTTTTGATACAAAAAATTCAAAAAAATAAAAGTAAAAGTAAAAATTTTACACAAAAACAAAAAAATTAACTATATAAACCATCTTAATTATATTATCCATGAATTAAACTCCCACTATATCGGCCATATTACTTAACTCTATCATTTATATAATATTTTTTCAATTATATTGGCCTTCAATTTTTATACTCTATCTGTTATGTAGCTAGTGTTTCCTTACCTCAGTTATTAATTTGAATACATTGGCCCATCTAGTCATACTTCACTATATCAGCAATATTATTTATTTTGTTTATAACTATATTGGTAAGTTTACTTTATTTATACATAATTAAATTAACCATATTTATATGTATTATATTGACCACCAAATAAAATTGTAATAGCATATTTGTGATTTTCAATTTGTATACACAATATTTTTCACTTTAGCATTTACTAATGCTTTCTCTTATATCAACATGTTGAGCTACAATCTCCCTAAGTGCATACCTTAAAGGGAGCACAAAAAAGGGGTGGGTGTTCCTTTAGTTATTTTTTATATGTGTCACTATCTATGTCATGATCATATCATTCTTATTTCTCATTTAGCCTCAAATTTTCCTTGCTACCTACCTCCTTCCATTCTAAGTCACTCAATTATGTTAGTTAACCCATTTCCTACAACATAAGCACAAGCTGATACCATATATTTTGAACCTTTTCCATTATCATATTGTATTGACTTGTTTGATGTCATTATGATCTTGTCTTATAGAATTCATATTATTTCAGCCTAGCCAACATAGTTCAATGTCAGCCAACTCCTCTTAACTACATTGAAATGGGATGATGTTGTTGGCTTAGCCTTTAAGGTGGGTATGGTTCTTTTATCATCTATATATACAAGTAATATTTCATTCCAAACATATCATATAGATTATATTCACTTTTATTTCACTTGCACTTCTACCCTAAGTCACATTTGGAGGAGTTGTAGGTAGAATCTTGCCTTGAAGGAAGATTTTCTTGTGAAAGTCTCAGAGATATAATAGGACAAGTAATTAGGAGTATTATTAGGTCTTATACCAACCATTTTATGTCTTTATAACCACTATAACATTTTTCAAATCACCATTAGCCAAGGGGTATATTGAGGCTCAATGGGTCCACTCCAAGGTAAGTATTTATAACCTTACGATCTTTCCTTTATTTCATTTAGTAGATAGATGTTTCTTGTCATTTGTTTTTTAGTGAATGAATGTGTATGTATCTATTGATGCCTCAATGTACACCATAGGTTCCTAGAATGTTTAAGAAACATGTCTCATTTTATAATTCCTAAGAATTTAGTGCATGAGTTACATGTTGTGATAATCCTATTATCTTTGATGGAATAGAGGCAGAACAAGTGATTGTTTCATGATATGTATATTAGTTGGTGGTTGGGAGCCACCATGGCCAGATAGTAGATCTATGTAAAATATGTAGTATAATATGATTATAATAGTGAATTATGATTAATAATTAATCTAAGAACTAATATAAGATGAATATTTATAATAATATGTTGTTAAAGTGATCTTATTAAAAAAAGAAGCAAAAGGGTAGGGTAGAAAGAAATGTTGTTGATATTCATTCCAAACATCATGACAAAGTTTAGATTTCATCTAGGCATGCATTTAACCAATGTATAACATGAAATAGATTAATCCCAAATCCTATCACAAATCAAGCAAACTCCTAAGGAAGGTGGAAATAATGCAAATAAGAACCTAGTTCACTTTAAAGATTTACCCTTGTAAGAAAACAACATTAGCCCAAATGAAAGAAGAATAAGAAAATGAAATAAACCTAAGGAATTTTAGTCAACCTAGTATTGGCACAAGTTAATAACTCTACAATCAAAAGTGCACACTAATAATCCATAAGAACCATTAAAATATAGAAGTAAGAACAAGAAAGTGAGAGAGAAGTTGTGATAACAATGAACACAAGCAAATACTAGAAAATCTTTGTAGAATTATTTGCTTATATTAATTGTTCCAAGTTTACAAAGTAATTTGGCTCTTAAAACTCCCTCCCTATTTTATAAATGACAATACTCATTTTCTATAATTCAAGGAAGTATGTTGGTTAGTCATATCCAACTATAGTGTACAAGTGTAATGACAGTTGTCCTTTCTACAAAGTTCTAGAATACACTAAACTTTTTCAAATGGACTAACCTATAGGCAATGTGCTACAAGTTGCACATAACTTTACAAAAGAATATTTTATCTTCAAAATATTACAAATTTATACCAAAAATAATATCCTTAACTAACTTTGCCTTGGGATCCTTGTGTTGATGAAGTCCCTTGGTTCTATTGAAGAACCTTAATTACTCCCTGGTGTTGTTCATCAATCAGCTTTGAATTAACAATAGGTTCCATGAAGAGCTCATCTTCCTAATCAGCTAGGTCTCTAAAGTCCATATCATTTCTTCCTAAGGTCTCCTTAATGATCCTTTCCTCAACAATATTTTATTTTGTTGTTAAGATCATATCTATGACCCTATTGTTGTCTGAACCAAATTTGCCTTGGCTTTTACTCCTTACTTCCTGCATGACCAACGTGGTCCTATGATTGAATTCCTCATCTGTTATGAGGCCCATGGGGTTGAACATTTTTGGTTTATCAATCATGGTCCCAAGGAATTGTTCTATCTTATCTAGTAGTACCTTGTCATCTCTAAGGAGTCTTTCCAAGATCTTGGACCATGTACTCAGACCCTTGATCTTATCTACAATCAATCCTATGGTTATGTTCAAAAGAGCTAAGATGATGGTATTGAAACCAAGGATTTGATCATGTACCAAGATGTTAACCAACTATTTTATTTTGTCCTTTGAATTTTCTCATTGGGTGACTAAGCCTATAGCTATTGTATCCTATCATCCCAATACATTTTGGCTTAACTTTGTTGACTTTAAGGATTAAAAAATATCATATAAAGATGATTCAAACATCTTGATCATGGTGTAAATAACTAATAAAACAACTTGAATTTATAAATTCTCCTTCTGCTATTACAGATTCTCTCTTTATCATTACAAGCCTTTGATTGCAGCTTGTAACTGAGATGAATGTGCTTGAGCCAATTCAAGCACATTTTCCTCAAAGATGTAGTTTTCACCCAGCCTCTACCCTTCAATAGGAGTGAAGACAACAAATGGTTTCACTTTATAAAAGGTGAATTATTATCCTCCAAATAAGGCTTTATTCTTAGTGACTCTTTGTAATCTAGTTATTTTTGGGTCAAACCTAACACCAATTGTTGATTATGTCACTTGAGGAGTAGGGTTTTCAATCTGTGTTCCACTTGGATCTCCTAGAGCTATCATTATTTGTTCTTCTTTTATCAAAGCCACAATCTATGGCTTAAGATCATCATGCATATTTATTTTGATAGTCTTTGTTATTTCCCAAGGATGGTACAGAGTAGGAACTTTCTAAAATTTTCCATATAAAAACTACTCATGAATGGTTGGGCCCTAAATTTGATTATCCTCACTAAAAAGGTTGACCTCACTCAAAGGATAAGTGAAGGTCAACTTGGGCTTATTTCCACTTAATGGGACCAATGCTAGCTAAACTTTTCTTTTTGGTTGGGTTGCAATAAGGACCAAGTCCAAAGCTACTTCCTACCCCTTATCTCCCCTTATCTCTTCAATTTGAGCTTCTTCTTCATTAGATTCATAGACACTAATTAAGCATATTTAGAGCATCCTCCACTGTCTCCTCAAGGTCCAATGCTATTATTTCCATTCCTTTAATCTATGTTTCTTTTTATACTACCTATGCTGAGGAAGATGCAATCTCCTTATGTCTTCTCTCATCTATTTGTGGTTGTGTTGGAGGAGGTCTAGAAGATTAAGCTCCTATAAAATGGTATTGACTTGGCCCTAGATACCTATATCATCACTTGATTTTTATTCCCTTAACAATCTAGCTTCTAGCTTGATGTTGTGCTTCTTTAATCTTGCTAAGACTTTGGTGAATGAAGAAGCTTTGATGTAGGTTGGGTCATAAGGTCCATGCTGGTGATAATAGGTCATATTGATTCCCTTTGCCTTCAATTTCCCCATAACTCTTCCTTGGTGATCCCAATGCCTTAGTTTATCATGTTGTAATTTGAAAGAAGCCATGTGTTTAGAGGTAGCCTCAACATTATCCCATTGTTGAAACATAGTCCTACCAATGGTAATGGGGAAAGTGTGGAGCATTATTTTCCTCTTTCTCCTACAAAGACCACCTATGCCATTGTATATCTAGTATGCTACCTCTTGTTTAGCTAGTTTATTGGGCACATAAATTGGTAGTCTAAGTGGGGTGCATAGTATTCCCTCAATCCTAATTATATTATAATCTAGATATAGCTATATACCACCTATGGATTCAACAATATTCTTTATTATAGGATTGAACCTCATCATTGATATTCTTGTAATGACCTCTACTAAAGCTAGATAGACACAATTATATATGAATTATATGTGATCTTTGTACTTGAAAATATATAATTTGGAATAATATTGGGTGACTATCTGGGTTCCCTCAGGTGACCATTATCTAATGCTAGGAATGTTGGTGGTGTCAAGTAAGGCATCTAGAAAGTATGACATCATATAAAATTGACTCTTAGTCTCCTTATTTATTCTAGAGAATTGTCTACTCAAACAGGTACTAATAACCTCCCTAAGAGGAGGAGTGAGTTCTCTCTTGACCATAAAATAGACTAGGGGGACCCATAGTTTGTCCACATGTGTGGTCAAGGGATTTCCACATAATATGTGCATTAATGTCATGATCATCCTAATTTTAGGCCTACATTGGTTGACTAAGATACTACCACTAAAGTTTAGGAATACTTTATTCCCAAAATATAGCCATTGGGTAAATATGGTCTTTAGGTCATTTTCCTTAGCCCAATTATTTATGGTGGTCATGTCTATTTGGGGTTTAGGAAGTTTATAGTAATTCTCAAAATCTAAAGGATAAATATATGCAACCTTCCTAAAGCTACGTTCATTAACTATCATGCCTTTATCAATTTTGCAATCTTTGAATATGGGAGAGATAACATCAATGCAATGTAATACCTCTAGTTTGGCTAGAGTGAAATGAAGACTAGTTATCTGGATTCCCACAATGTCATAACATCTCCTTTTCATGGATAAGTTCTTCTCCTCCTCTTTAGAAATGATTGGTTGCTCTTGGATTGTCTAGAATAGTTGGGACTAGTTGTTGTCCCCTATGTTCAAATCCATTGCATCAAATTGTGTGTCCTTAAATATCTTCCCCTTTACATCTAAATTTAGATAAAGTTCCACATATTCTCTATCTTTGAGCTACCATGACTATGAGTTTGATAAATTTCTCTCTAGTGATCTTTAGTTCAATTTTGGATTCAATTGAATTTCCTCAAATGATGATTTAATCTCTTAGACTCAATTTTGATTAATTTAGGTTTGAATTAGGGATTTTATATACATTAGGGATTTTCTACAACTTTAATGGTAGCAACCATTTGTACTTAATTGAGCTTTGTGCCTTATATTTTCATCGAGATCATGCATTTATACCTTTGCTTTTCTATACTTGTGATATCTTTAAATTTTCCATTTTTTACTTATGTGGTACCACCATGGCATCTTTATGGCACATTGCTCATTAAGTTTCAAAAATTGACCATTGCCTTTTAAAAATCTAATTTTATTTCACACCATTAGATGTCCTTGCAAAGATCAATGTTGGCTATTAATCTTAATCCTTTGAGTTGAACGTCATTGGTCACAATATGTATTTGGCTATAAGGTTGTACTACTTGGTATTACCACAAGCCTTTTAAGCTTTTCACCTTGTCAGTTCTATCAGCTCACACACTTTCACCATGTGGTAGTGTCACATTAACTCAGAGCTTCATTAAAAAGTTTACATTGATCTCATTCTATTGGATCTAGTGGGTACAAATCATCACATATCATTGATCTCCAAAAAGTGCTCAATGTTTAAACTAGGTCCACTACTTGACTTTTCAATCATTGATTTTTCTCCATTAGATTGATCACATCTAAGTGAATATGGGATGTAGATCACAATCTAAGCAATTGAACGTGATAGGTTTCTGCAATATAAAAAGATTAAGTAAGCCAAGGAATATATAAAGCTTTAGACTAATGTTGTTATTTATATTAATAAATATGAATAAACTTTATTCTAAGGTATATTGAACTAAGTTAAGAAACATGATAAAAAGACCTCGTGAATAATTTAAAGTTGAAGCCTAAGTCCTTAGTCTAAGCTTGAAGCATAATAAAATAAGGACCCTTCAAATAATAAAGTCATAAAATAAGATTTTAGCCTAAGGTTTTATAGTGTTAATAAATACAATTAAAACCTTAGGGTAAAGACTTAGGTTAAGTCTATGATATAGTAAAAGGGACCCTTTTAGTCTCAATATTGATCTTGCAACAAAAGCAACTAATTTTAGTAACATTACAAGTGGGAAACCATGATCAACTAAAAATACATCAGTTAGTCGATATGGTTTCTTTTAATCTAAATTTCTGAGATAGGTTCCAATCATATTAAAGTGACCCCATTAATATGGCACAATGTTTAAGCCTAGGCCTATGTCTCAATAAAATAGACCCTATGTTTAATTTTCTAGTTTGATTTTGCATTGTTAGATCATGCTTGAAACAATATGATTTATTAGATCATGATCTGTGGAGTTGAGTGAGATTGGATCTTGTCTACCTTAAGCCTTGAGGTTGTTTCACTTGGTGGTCTTGCAAGACTTTTGAGTTCTGTGTTTTGTCAGTTCTACTAGTTAATGCACTTTTGCCATGTGACAATCTTGTGCTCATCTTGGGCATTGTTGAAAATCCTTAACGTAATACACTCCATTGATTTGAATCTATATGCTTGAAATCCTATTGTCAATCCTTGTTAAGGTCCTTGATATTTAACTAGGGTCCATGGCTCGAGTTTTCAATGTCGATCTCACTTCGTTCAATCTTGGTCACCCACTTAAATGAGTGTCATTGATCATAATCCGATCAATCAAATGTGAATGGTCCATGTATTTAGTGAAAATATTAATTTAGGCTTGAGAAACATATATAATTTGGACTAAGGTTTTGGACCAAGTTTTAATTTGTGTTAATAAACACAAATAAATCTTTAGGCTAAAGTTTAGACCAAGCTCAAAGCATAATAAAATGGAACCTGTGAGTAATAAAAGGGACCAAGCATAAGGATTATAGACCAAGGATATTAACATAAAACAAAGGGACCTCATGAATAATAAATACATATCATAAGTCTTAGGTTAAGGTTTATAACAAAAGGACCATGATATAAAATAGACCAAGCGTAGGATTTTTAGCCTAACGTTTGGTTGTGTTAAAAAACATGACCAAACCTTAGGATAAAAATCAAACTAAGTCCATGGTATGATTAAATTTTTCCCATTTAAATTCAAATGAAAATCTCCTACCAAATTTAAATTTGAATTAAAAGGTTCAGGTAAAACATTAGGCTAGGGTTTCATCAATTCAAACATGAATTTAATTAATAAATTATAAACAAAGGTTAGTAAAAGATCAATTTAACATTGAAGCACCAAAACCCTAAGCGTGTTCATTCCTAAGTGGGCTCCATTAAACCTATAACATGAAACATAAATATCCAATGTTATCACTTTAGATAAGGTTAGAGTAGAACCATGAACAAATAAGTCAACCAGACCATGGTGTGGGTGATCTTTAAATAAAAATAATGTGAAATCATGCTAAAGACACTCTGATCAAGTGAATTTTCAATTTTAAGGTAAAAATTTACATAATTTGGCACAAGGGCCCCTATTTTGTTATAAATAGCGTTATGTTGACCTCAACAAATGGTGACTTCTAGAGGAAACATAGAAATATGTTAGAATTTAGAGACTCTAGCCTAGACTAATAATTAGAAACTTATTCCATTTGATCAGGTACCATTATTAATATTAGTTCATGGTTAGAAGAAATATTACATATCTAAAATTATGATCAAACATTAAAACCTCAGTCATGTTATGTGTGTGTTTTGATTCCACTTACTGATTACCAAAGGATTTAGAGAACAACTTCCAGGTTCAAGATTTTAATCATTAACATTGACTTTAAGCATGTTTGAATATTCATTTAGAACCATTATTTAGCTCAATTAAGGCTTGGTCATTGCTCTACTACTATCTAGGCATCTATAGCCCTGATAGAGATGCCTTTGGCTCCACTCAAGGCCTTACTCCACTACTAGCAAGGCATCCATAGCCCTGGTGGAGATTACCAGAATTACCTCTATTTAGAAAGCTTTTGATTTTTAAATAAGCTCTTATTTTTTTATTTTTTAGATCATTTTTAGATTTCCAATAAATTTTGGGAACTAGGTTAGCCAAGTTTAGGGATTTGGTCAAGTGTTTGATTTTTAGACAAGCATCCTTAGTTGTAAATTTCATCCCAAGCAATTAATTTTTTTTAAGTGTAGGCATAACTTTGTCTTAATAGTTTAAGCTTTCATTATACATGTGAAATCATTCTTAAAACTAGGCTTAGATCAAAAAAATGTTTAAGATTTTATCAGATAATTAACTTATCCATCAGTCTTTACTAGCTTCTCTAAACTACAACATCAAGCTCATATTTCAGCAATCCATGATTAACCAATGTTGAGAAGTCATACAAGCATTTATGAACATGAATATTTTGAGAAACTAGATAAAACTTGAGATGAGAATTATCCAAAAGGACTTATTAAAATCAATAGAAAATAAACAAATATATACAAATAATAGATAGGAAGGAAAAACAACAAGAAATAAAGAACAAGAAAAGACTAAACTAAGCCCTATACTAACCCCATAAAGTATTTACCTCCAAGATCAAATGGAAAATTATTTACCCTACTATAGAACCTTAACACATGATTACTTCCATTAAATGGCTTTTTCTTGTGGATAGGAGAAGTTGTATACTTGTGTCTTATAGGTGATGTATCTTGGTCTCCTATCAGCATTCTTAGATGCATGGATCAAAGATATGAATCTAAAACCCAATCATCTTCTTCCCAAATTCTTCTACTTTGTAACAAGATTAATATTTCTACTTCATCCATAGATAGATAGTGGCTTATATCATCTTACTCAATAATGGTAGCTTGGCTAGTATCCTTAGATTGATGTCTTCATTAGGTTATTTCTAAGGTGAACATGGGCTACCAATATTTACACAAAAATATTCTAAGTAATCCTAAAAGGATTCTTCATCCTCATTAACTAAACAAAGTTTATTTGGAATTTTATCATTAGTAACATACTAGTCCCATACTCCTAAATTTTTTATGAAGTCAAATGACAAGTCCTAATCTATTTCACCTAATTCATCTTCATCCTTGGTGAATAAAGGTATCTCTTATATCCAATCAATCTCTAAATTATCTTGGTTTGGGACCTCTAAAATTATATCATCTTCTAGGAACTCCAAATCATTGGTGAAATCCTTGGATGAAGCATCTATGTGTTGTTTTATCCCATCATCCACCATCTCTAACTCTTTAATTCCATTTAAGAAATCATGGTATGACTTTTGTTAGTGATCATCTTCTTCAGGGGTATTCTTCATTTCAAAAATAAATCTACATGGGTTGTCTTTCTGGCTACCTTCTATAGAAATATCATCTTGTACCTAATCCATATCCATTTATATAAACTCTTCTTCTTCATTTATAGATGTTCTAATGATGATGTCTTATTGATATTGATTGCAATCACTTTTACATCTTCAGGAATACAAGTCATCTCAAGTGTAACTTCTTTAATTAACTCATCTTCACCTTCATCTTCATCTTGTTCATGGGGTTACTCATCTTGAAGAGTTGTTCCTTCTTTCAAAGTATCTTTAGGTTCACTTTCTTCATCAAAAGGAAAATCAAAGGCCTCTATCATGAAACCTTGAAATGTCCTTGAAAAGCTAGATGTCCATGCAACATTGTCATGGTTAGGCATAATTTTAGTTGTATCCCTTTCACCTTGAGATGCTTTGAAAAAATTACAATGATCATCCAAATATATATCAAAGAAACTCATTTGTATGTTTTCCAATGATGCATTATTGTTATTATCATAAAAACCATTTGGATGTCTATTGAACTTTTGAGAACCATAGTTTTTGTTAGATCCCTCCCTTATGTTTCCTACTTGTTTTTTCAACTAAAAAAGTTAGTTCTCAGCTTTTGGACCATTTTTAATATCAATTAATTTGAATTTTATGGTATCTCAGGCTCATGAACTAGAGAATTACTATTGGCTATGGGCATTAGAGTTCTATGATTTTGTGGATGAAACCCAATAATAGTGTTATCCAAGAACTCTAGGCTTTGGTCAGGATATGGATGACTCAATAGTAATTAGTTCCAAACTAGAGTGTGGTTCAGAGTAGGTATATTCTGATTAGCACTAGGGATGGAGTATGTAATTTAACCTCGGGGTTACATCTAGTTGTTAATGCTCACAGCTTCAGCATAATCCAATGCTAATACATTGATGACATTTTTAGATATTTTCAAGAACATATAAGTCATGGGGTCTAAGGCATCCCTATAAATCTCTAAGACTAAAGCCTCATTGGGTATATAAGAAGATATTGTTTTAATGAATACTTTTTGGAACCAAGCATTAAAGGCTCTATTGGTTTCATTAAAATTATTTTTAATTATGGTGAACTACTAATAAAGAATGCATGGACTGATCATTTTACCAAATTTATCAATAAAGATTCTACTAAAATTTTCCTTACTAGTTATTCAATCCTTTGGAAGGTTAAGGAACCATTCATATGCAACATCTTTGAAAGTAAAGGGGAACAATCTACATGTTACATCCTCATGAATAATACTCAGAAGTCTTAAAGTAGCTTTAAAACTTTCAACATGTTCTTAATTTATGACAACATTATTAGGACTGAAAGAAGGAAAATACCTTTCAAATTTTTGAGGAAGATCATATACAATACCTAGTACATTGATTGGAGAACCACCTAGCCAATCCATACCTTGAACACATGAGTACCTTGAACTAGTGAGGTATTTGAGACTTTGGGAATTTCAATCACCTCAGCCTTGCCTTTTGAAATTCCACCTTATGACCTTGAAACTTGTTTAAAATATGATGCATCAAACTGATATTTGTGAATTACCATGATTAATTTTTCACATTAAGTAGATTTCACACAAATATATGTAAAGCACATCTATTTTTAACTAAATTAGTCCAAATATACATCTAGATTGATGAATGAGAGGGATATGTACACCTTTGAGCTTGAATGAACTAAAATTTGCAAAGAACCAGTCAATATTTATACAAAATTGCTATTACTAACCTTAAATGTGGGAAATACACACAACATGAACTACCTTTGCATGAATATCAATGGATCTTCAAATAATATTGATCTTTAGCTAAAGAAAACTAAAAGACTAGTTTGAAACCATAAAGATCGATGATCCCTACACAAATATGCTAAAATAATGTAAAGAACACACCAATATTTGATCAAAACACACCAAAATTAGCAAATATTCTACAAATTCACAAAGATCTAACAAAGCCCTCCTTATAGCACCAATGTGTTAAGCATGAAATATACTGAGAAGGGGGGTGAATTAGTATATTATATATCTTTTACTTAATCTGATTTCTTTTCTTTAACCACTTAGTCACACATTCAATATATGTAATAAAAGTGAAATAATAACATGCACCACACAAGAGAGAGAGAGAGAGAGAGACCCCATATTTTTACGTGGAAACCCAAAGTGGAAAAAATTATGGAGAACAATCTCAATTATATTAATGAACACCAACTCAAATTACAAAGTTTATAAGTACCAACTTGTAAGAACACCAACCCCTTTGTCGAGTACCAACATAACAACTATTTGTGAGCACCAACTCATAGGACCACCAACCCCTTGCAAATACTTGTGAGCACCAACCCATAAGAGCACCAACCCCTCTTGTGTATAAAACACAACTATCTCTCAATGTTGGTTACTCAACAAATAATATAACTCTACAATATCTCCTACTTTTCTCTCCTTTTTGTTATATAAAACAATTACAAAACCATGAAATTTCTTGTCTATTAAAAATGGCTTCTCAAGCCTTTATTTATAGCTTTCCAAATGACCTTTGGCATTCACCCTTTGTGACCCTTAAATCCTCATATAAAATGGTGCCAAACTTGCATGACCCTTCGTATCCTTGCATTTGAAAAGTCACATGATGACCCTTCATAAACAAATGCATCCTTTCCTCTTTTGTCTTTATCTTGGTGCCTTTTCATATTCCTCAAAGTGTCCCTTCATGGAAAAATGTGCCATACCATCTTTTATCTTCACATGGTGACTCTTGAAATTCCTCAAGATGACTCTTCATGAGAAAATGCATTCCATTCCTCTTTTGTCTTTACTCGGTGACTCTTTGACTTCTCCATGGGCCCTCTTTTGCATTATATGCAACAAAAAATATATTTTTTAATATTAAACAAATATTAACACACATTAGCCAAGATATGAATATTAAAAACACCATTAAATGTTATGGGGCCTTTATCACCAATAATTCTAGACCTTTGACATCAATGAAAATATTTTCAACAATATCCCCCTTTGTCATTGATGGCAACCTTAAATTGAAACTGCCACATCCTAAAATCTGCACATACTACCATCTAAAAAAATTTAATAAATCACCCTTACTGTAGCAACCTATACCTATTCCTTCTACCTATTTTTGCACTTGTTTATACACCTATACCTATACCTATTTCTATTCTTCTCCTCCTTTGACATCAATGGCAAAGGGCCTATCTTGGAGCTAACACTTAGCTCCCCTTCAATTGATGTTGATCCTCAATGGCAAGAAGTAAAAGAAATTACATATTCCAGTAGATCAATCATAGTCACACACACAATCAAATTTCATTTAATCCCTTTATTAATGACTCTAAATACTACTTTGTAGTACTAATATATTCCATCTTTACATGTTAATCTATGACCTACTCTCTCAAGAAGTGATATCTAATAGGAATATGTTTTTTTATTGAATGCATCACTAGATTCTTAGAAATATTAATATCACTTATGTTATCACAAAAAGTAGAAATAGATTCATCATATTTTACCTTGATATCTTCCAAATTTTGCTTCATCTAAAGAACTTGAGTACAACACAATACCGCTATAATATAAACTAATTTAGCTATAGAAAGTGACACTAAATTCTACTTTTTTCTTAGCCATGAAACTAAGCTATCATTAAGGAAGAAAGCTCCTCTACTTGTACTCTTTCTGTCATCTAAGCAACCTGCCCAATCTAAATCTATATGAGCAACCAAAGTGAAATATCTACTTGTGGGATACCATAATCCATAATTGAATGTCCCCTTGATATATTTAAATATTCTCTTCACCAACTGAACATTACTATCTTTTGGAGTTGATTAATATTTTGCAAACATACTTACTGCATGCATGATGTTTGGCCTTGATGTTGTCAAATATAAAAGACTACCAATCATGTATCTATATAAATATTGATCTAAAATAGTTGAATCTTCATCCTTACTTACCTTATTTCCTATACTCATTAGTGTGTCAACTAGTGCACAACAATCAAAACTAAATTTATTCAACATTTCCTTGGCATATTTACTTTGAGATATGAAAATTCATTTATCTAACTGAAATATTTGCAACCCTAAGAAAAATGACAATTCTCCAAGCATAGACATCTCAAATTATTTTTGCATATTATCAAAAAATTCTGTTATCATCTTTTCAATGTTTCCTCTAAAAATGATGTCATCAACATATACCACAACAATCACTTGATGCTTACCTTCAATTTTGATGTAGAGATTATTGTCAGCAAATCCTCTCTTAAAACCTTGATCCTGTAGGTACTTATCAAGTCTTGCATACCAAGCTCTAAGAGCTTGTTTCAATCCATACAGTGCTTTCTTCAATCTGTATACATGGCTACTAATATTTGAGAGAATAAATCTCTCAAGTTTCTCAATGTAGACCTCTTCTTCTAGATTCTCATTTAGGAAGGTAGATTTTACATCTATCTAAAATACTTTGAAATTTTTTAACATTGCATATGCAAGAAACATTCTAATAGCCTCTAGCCCTTCCACTAGTGCAAAATTTTCTTCAAAATCTATTCCCTCAATCTGAGCATATCCTTTACATACTAATCTTACTTTATTCTTGGTCACTTCCCCATTTTCATTCAACTTATTTCCATAAACCCATTTTGTTCCTATCACATTGTGATCTTTTGGGCTAGGCACTAATTCTCAAGTATCATTATTTTCTATTTGATTTAATTCTTCATCCATTTCCTTAACCCAATGCTTATCATGTCTAGCTTTTGTAAAAGTTCTAGGCTGAATTTTGGATAACAAAGAGAAATTAACTTGCTCAGATTCACTTACCATCATTCTTCTAGTGTGAATTCCTTCATTTATGCCCCTAATGATGTCACTTTCATTATGATTTCTCTGTACATATTTGGATGGGGTTTTGGTGTCCTTTTTCTTCTTCTTCTCATCTTCATCTAATTCTTCAAAATCTTCCTCTTCAATGATTTCAAGAATGTCTATTGGATCACTGATTCTTTATGTTCCATCTTCTTCTATTCTAACACTTGCACTTTCAATTATTTTCTTAGTTATTTTGTTATAGCATTTATAAGATTTACTTTTGGAAGAATAACCAAGAAATATACCTTCATCTACTCTAGATTCAAACTTTCCTATTTTTTCATCAGTTCTCTTTATAAAGCATCTACTACCAAAAATTTTGATTCTTTTCTCCCAATTTCACAACCTTATATATAATAATTTAATGTGTTCCCCTGATCACACATTTTACTTACACTCAAAAGATTATTATTAAGATGTTCCACATATAAAACATTTTTAGTT
The DNA here is from genome assembly GCA_037957365.1 of Torreya grandis. Taxonomy (NCBI): domain Eukaryota; kingdom Viridiplantae; phylum Streptophyta; class Pinopsida; order Cupressales; family Taxaceae; genus Torreya; species Torreya grandis. Next base: position 2,236,160 of record JARHVA010002169.1, on the reverse strand, counting down.
TTAGTTCTACCATTATACAAACTTAGTGTACCTTTTTCAATAATTTTGGCAGTAGTATTATCTCCAGATTTCACTGTGCCACCATTAATCTTCTTCAAGGTTATGAACTTTCTCTTATCTCTTGTCATGTGCCTCAAACATCCATTATCTATGAACCATGGCTGTTCTTTATTTATTTCATATAAAGTTGTATGTACCAACATAGAATTTTCAAGTTGTTTCTTTTGCCATGAACTTATCTAAACTTTCTTCTTGATGAATGGAGCCTTAAAACTCTGGTCCTTCTTGACTGACTCAAACACACTTCTACAATATTGGGCTATGTTTCTAAAGTTATTTCACTTGTAACATATTATGGCCTCTTTATTAAAGTCTGATAGAGGAGAAAAGGAGTTGTGGCTTTTGCTTGACTCTGCATGAGTTTCCTTCTTATTTATAAAATTGTTAGCCCTTTTTTGACATTCTATTTTCTTATAACCATATCCATTACAATAAAATTAGTAACCATAAAAATAGGACCTATTTGTGGATCTTTGATCTGATTGCCTTTTGTAGCTCTTTTCTTTCTAGCCTTCTTTGTTTGAGATGTCCTCTATATTATTAACTTATTCCCTTTTATTTCTTCTTTTATAAGAGATTCATCATAGCTATTTCATTTTTTTATGTTAACCTTATCTATGAAAGTAGTGGCCTCCTCTTTCTCTTTTTCAAATCTGATACCTATCTTATCTGACATTGATCTTTGACTTTTTAATATCTTATTCAACATATTAGTGTTATTCTCAAATTTTGAATCATTGGTTGCTCTATCATTCATTATTTTATTTGTTTTCTCAAGATTTGCTTTTAAAGAAGAAATTTCAATAACATACCTTTCACATTCTTCACTTAATTTTTTCAACTATATCATTAGATCTTTTTCATTCTTCTTGGCTTCTTCAAAGTCTGTTTGTAGATCTTCAATTATTTCCTTTGACTCCTTTTCATTTTTCTCTATTTGGAGCTTCAATCTTTAATTCTTATTCTCAAGAGCTTTTAACTCTTCTAAGGCACAAACGAGTTCTCCTTCTAGATTCATCCTATTATTCTTCTTGATCATCTGTAATTTTGATTATAAAGGCATATTCATGTATGGCCATGAATAGAATCTCTTCTTCTTTTGAATCACTGACTCCACTATTTTTGGCTGAGCTAAGATCTTTAGAATACAAACTCTTCTTCTCAAATCCCTTCTTAAATTTTCCTTTGAAATTCTTCTTGTATGTAGACTTTCCTTCTTCATTTTCACCATTACCCTTATCTGGGTACTTATCTACAAATTTTACAATCTTTCCACAATTAAAACATTTAAAAGGTAATTTTCCTTGGTATTTACCTATGTCCTTTTTCATATTTCAAATGAATAGAGCTCTATTGTCATCTTCATTAGTGGTAGAATTGTCACTTTATTCTTAAATCTTAGCCTTCTCTTTCTTTGATGTCTTAAAAGTATCTTCTTTATTTGAGGGTTTCTCTTGGTCAGTCCACATCTCATATGCTGTAAGAATACCATATAGCTCATCCATCTTTAGCTTGGCTAAATTCTTCATCTCTTCAATTACTGAAACTTTGCATCATATTTCAATGGTATATATCTCAAAAAAAATTGTACCACAATTGATTCTTCTAACTTTTCTTCAAGACCTTGAATCTAATTAATTATTTGATCAACTCATAAAAGGTAACTTGCTATATTTTCCTTTTCTTCCATATTCAAACTCTTAAACTAGCTTTTGAAAGTCTGAAGCTTAACTTGTTGAACCTTTCCATCACCTTTGTAAATATTATCAAGTTTTACCTAAGTTTCATGATCAAATTTACATTTCATAACTTTAAGAAATTTTTATTCACATAAACCACATAAAATAGCATTTAAATAATTATTATTATTTTCACTTTCCTTCTTTTCTACCAAAGCAATTACAAGTATATGTGGCTCTTCATATTCCTCTACCACTGCTTGCCAAATTTCAAATCCAAGGGCCATCAAATAATTCCTCATCCCTATACTCCAAAAACAATAATTTATCCCAACAAACAAAGGTACCTTATTTGTATAAAAAACTTCATCTGATCTAGCCATTGTGCTTTCCACGATCTACCTTTAAGCTGTAAAACTTTTTAAAAAGGAACCTACTCTAATACCAATTGTTAAGCATAAAATATACTGAGAAGGGAGGTAAATCAATATATTATATATCTTTTATTTAATCTTATCTCTTTTCTTTAACCACTTAATCACACATTCAAGATATGTAATAAAATTGGAACAATAACATGCACCATAAGAGAGAGAGAGAGAGAGAGAGAGAGACCAAATTTTTACATGGAAAACTCAAAGTGGGAAAAACCATGGAGAACAATCTCAAGTATATGAATGAACACCAACTCATATTACAAATTTTTTAATAAATAACTTATAGGAGCACCAACCCCTCTTATGTATAAAACATAACTATTTCTCAATGTTTCTTACTCAACAAATAATATAACTCTATAATATCTCTTGATTTTCTATCATATTTTATTATATAAAATAATTACAAAATCATGCACTCTCTTGCATATTATAAATGGCTTCTCAAGCCTTTATTTATAGCTTTCCAAATGACCTTTGGCATCAACCCTTTGTGACCCTTCAATCCTCATGGAAAATGGAACCAAACTTGCATGAGCCTTTGTATCCTTGCATTTGAAAAGTCACATGTTGACCCTTCATAAACAAATGCATCTTTTCCTATTTTTTCTTTATCTTGATGAGTTTTCATATTCCTCAAAGTGTCCCTTCATGTAAAAATGTACCATACCCTCTTTTGTATTCACATGGTGACTCTTGTAATTCCTCAAGATGACTCTTTATGAGAAAATGTGTCTCATTCCTCTTTTGTCTTTACCCCATGACTCTTTGACTTCCCCATGGGGCCTCTTTTGTCTTATATGCAACCAAGAATATATTTGTTAATATTAAATAAATATTAACATACATTAGCCAAAATATGAATATTAAAAACACCATTAAATGTTATAGGTCCTTTATCACCAATAATGCTAGGCCTTTGACATCAATGACAATATTTCCAACATAGTGAAACTCCTCCTGTTGATGCCTCAATGTGTACCATAGGTGCCCATAGTGCTTAAGAAACACTTATCATTTTATAATTCCTAGGAATTTAGTACATTAGTTGTATATTGTGATAATCATGTTATCTTTGATAAAACATAGGCATAAAAAGTGACTATTTCACAATATTTATATTAGTTGGTGGTTGGGAGCCACCATAGCCAAATAGTATATCTATGTAAAATATGAAGTATACTATGCTTATAATAGTGAATTATGATCAAGAAATAATCTAATAACTAATCTAAGATAGATATTTAAAATTACAATATAAACTAAAGTGATTCAATTAAAAAAAGAAGTAAAAATAAGGGTAGGGAAAAAATAAATGTTGTTGATCTTCATTCCAAATATCAGGACAGTTTAGATTTCATCTAGGCATTCACTTAACCAATGTGTAACATGAAACAAATTAATCCTAAATCCTATCACACATTATGAAAAATCCCAAGAAAGGTGGAAATAATTCAAACAAGAACCTGGTTCACTTTAAATATTTACCCTTGCAAGTAAACAACATTAGCCTAAATGCAAGAAGAGTAAGAAAATGAAACAAACCTAAGGATTTCTATTCATCCTAACATTGGCACAAGTTAACAAATCTAAAATCAAAGGTTCACACCAAGAATTTATAGGAACCATTCAAATCTAGAAGTAAGAACAAGTAAGTGAGATAGAATCCTTGATAACAATGAACACAAGTAAATACTAGACAATCTTTGTAGAATTCCTTACTTATATTAATTGCTCCAAGTTTACAAAGTAATTTGGCTCTAAGAAATCCCTCCACTTTTTACAAATTACAATACTCTTTTTTTATAATTCAAGGAAGTATGTCGATCAATCATATCTAACTATAAGTGTACATGTGTAATAATAGTTGTCCTTTCTACAAATTTCTAGAATACACTAAACTTTTTCAAATGGACTGACCTATAGGTAATGTGCTTATAAGTTGCACATGCATTTTCAAAATAATATTCTATTGTAAAAATATTACAAAGTTATACCAAAAATAATATCCTTAAGTAACTTTGCCTTGGGATCCTTGCACTGATGAAGTCCCTTGATTATGTTGAAGAACCTTAATTGCTCCCTAGTGTTGTTCATCAATCAGCTTCAAATTAATAATAGGTTCCATGAAGATCTCATATTAATGATCATTCATGTCTCCAAAGTCCCTATCATTTCTTCCTATGTCATCCTTAATGCTCCTTGCCTTAACAATCTTTTATTTTATTGTTAGTATCATATCCATGACCCTACTATTGTCTATCTTAGATTTGCCTTAGATTTTTCTCCTTACTTCCTACATGACCAAGGTGGTCATATGCTTTAATTTCTCATCTATTATGAGGCCCATGAGACTGATCATTATTAGTTAAGAAATCATGGTCCCAAAGAATTATTCTATCATATCTAGTAACACCTTGTCATGTCCAAGGAGTCTTTCCAAGCTCTTGGACCATGTACTCAAACCCTTGATCTTATCTACAATCAATCCCATGGTTATGTTCAAGTAAGCTAAGATAATGGTCTTAAAACTAGGGATTTGATCCTGTACCAAGATGTTAACAAATTCCTTTACTTTATCCTTTGAATTTTTCCATTGGGTGACTAAGCCTTTGGCTATTATATCCTACTAGCCTAATATAATTTATCTCACATTTGTTGAATTTAGGGAGTCAAAAATATCATAAAAATATGCTTCAAATATCTTGATCATGGCATCAGGAATTGACAAAATAGCTTAACTTTCCAAATTCTCCTTATGTTATTGTAGATTCTCTCTATATTATTGTAAGCCTTTGATGGTAGCCTATAACTAAGATGATTTTTCTTGAGCCAATTCAAAAAAAAATTCCTCAAATATGTGGTTTTCACCCAATCTCTACCCTTAAGTAGGATTCAAGCCAACAAATGGTTCCACTTTCCAAAAATTGAATTATTCTCTTCCAACCAAGGCTTTCTTCTTAGTGACTCTTTGCAATCTAGTTGTTATTGGGTCAAACCTAACACCAAATGATGATTGTGTCACTTGAGGATTATGGGTTTCAATATGTGTTCCACTTGGCTCTCTTGGAGCCATCATTCTTTATTCTTCTTCCTTTTACAAAGCCATAATCCATGGCTTAAGTTCATCATGCATAGTTATTTTGATAGTCTTTGTTATTGCCCAAGGATGGTGTAGAGTAGGAATGTTTTACAATTTTCCATATAAAAACCATTAAGGAATGGTTAGGCCTAAATTGGATTATCCTCACTAAAAAGGTTAACCTCACTCAAAGGATGAGTGAAGGTCAACTTGGGCTTCTTATCACTTAATGGGACCAAGGCTAGCTTAGCTTTTATTTTGCGTTGGGTTACAATAAGGACCAAGTCCAGAGCTACTTCCTTCCCATTATCTTCCCCTATCTCTTCAATTTGGGATTCTTATTCATCATATTCATAGGCATTGGTTAGCATCTTCAAAGCATCCTCCACTATCGCATTAGGGTCTAATGCTATTATTTCCACTCCTTCAATCTATGATTATGGTTCTACTAACTGGGCTGAGGAAGATGAAAATTCCTTAGGTATTCTCTCCTCTATTTGTGGCTATATTATAGGAGGTCTAAAATATTCACCTCCTAGACAATGGTATTGTCTAAGTCCTAGCTTCCATATATCATCACTTGGCTTCTGTTTCCTCAACAATCTAGTTTTTAGCTTGATGTTATGCTTCTTCAATCTTGCTAAGACTTCAGTGAATGAAAAATCTTTGGTGTATATTGGGTCATAAGGTCTAGGCTAGTGATAATAGGTCATATTGATTCCATTTACCTTCAATTTCCCCACAACTCTTCCTTGGGGATCCCAATGCCTTAGTTCATCATCTTGTAATCTGAAAGAGGACCTATGTTTAGAGACAACTTCAATATTATCCCATTACTAAAACACATTCCTACCAATGGTAATGGGTAAGGCATGGATCATTCCTTTCCTCTTGGTCTTATAAAGACTATCTATGCCATTATATACCTGGTATGCTACCTCTTATTTAGCTAGTTGACTAGGCACATGAATAGGTAGTCTGAGTGGGGTGCATAGTATTCCCTCAATCCTAATTATAGTAAAATATAGATATAGCCATATATCACCTATGGATTTAATAGTCTTATTTATTAGAGGATTGACCATCATCATATATATTCTTGTAATGGATTCTACTAAAGTTGGATAGACACAATCACTTATGAATTGTATGTGATATTTGTACTTGAAAATGTACAATTTGAAATAATATTGGGTGACTATCTAGGTTCCCTTAGGTGACCATTATTTGATGCTGGGAATCTTGGTGGTGGAAATTAGGTAATCTAAAAAGTATGACATCATATAAAACTAACTCTTGGTCTTCTTCTTTATTCCAAATAATTGTTTACTCAAATAGGTGCTAATAACCTCCCCAAGAGGAGGAGTGAGTTATATTTCAACCATAAAATATACCAAGGGGACCCATAATTTTTCCATGTATGTGTTGTAAGGGTTTCCACATGATATGTTCATTAATGTCATGATCATCCTAATTTTGGGCCTAAATTTGTTGATTGGGATACCATTGGTGAGGTATGAGATTACTTGATTCCCAAAATACAGCCATGGGATAAGGATGGTCTTTAGGTCATTTTCCTTATCCCAATTATTTATGGTGGTCATGTCTCTTTATGGTTTAGGAATTTTATAGTAATTCTCAAAATCTAAAGGAGAAATATATACAACCTTCCTAAAGCTACGTTCATGAACTATCATACATTTATCAATTTTGTAGTCTTTAAATATGGGAGAGATAACATCAATGCAATGCTATACCTCTAGTTTGGATTTTAAAAAAAATGAAGACCATTTATCTGGATGGAAATAATGTCATAATATTTCATTTTCATGGATAATTTATTCTCCTCCTCTCTGGAAATGATTGGTTGCTCTTGGATTGTTAAAATAGTTGGGACTAGTTGTTGTCCCCTATGTTTAGAGCCATTACATCAAATTATGTGTCATTAAAGATATTCCCCTCTATGTCTAAAGTTAGATGGATTTCCACAAATTCTCTATCTTTGGGCTTCCATGATTTTGAGTTTGATAAATTGCTCCCTAGTGATCTATAGTTTGTTTTTGGATTCATTTACTTTTGCTCAAATGATGATTCAATCTCTTAGACTCAACTATGATTAATTTAGGATCGAATTAGGGATTTTGTAGATGTTAGGGATTTTTTGAAACTTTAATGGTGGTGTCTATTTGCACTTAAGTAAGCTTCATGCCTTATATTTCCATCTAGATCATGTATTTATACCTTTACTTTTTTGGACCTGTGAGATCTTTAGATTTGTCATTTTTTGCTTATGTGGTACTGCCATGGCATCCTCATTAAGTTTAAAAAAGTGACTATTTCCTTTTGAAAAATCTACTTTTATTTTTCACCATTATATCTCCTTTCATAGATCAACACTGGCCATTGATCTTGATCCCTCAATTTGAACATCATTGGTCACTATATGTATTTAGCTCCAAGGTTGTGCCACTTGGTAGTCCTACAAGCCTTTTGAGTTCTTCACCTTATCAGTTTTGTTAGCTCATGCACTTTCACCATGTGTAAATCTTGTATTAACTTATATTTTCATTGAAAATTCTACATTGATCTTGTTCCATTGGATCCATTAGGTATGAATCATATCATAGCATTGATCTTCAAAAGGTGCTCAATGTTTAAACTAGGGTCCACTGCTTAACTTTTCAATCATTGATTTTGCTCCATTAGATTGATCATGTCTATGTGAACATTGGTCATAGATCATGATCTAAATAGTAAAAAATGATTGGTTCATAAAATATAAAAATATTAAGTAAGCCCAAGAATACATAAAACTTTGGACTAATGTTTTTATTCTTATTTAAAAATACGAATAAATTTTAGTCTAAGGTCTATTAAGCTAAGTTAAGAAACATGATAAAAGGACCCCATGAATAATTTAAATTTGAAGCCTAATTCTTTAGTCTAAGCTTGAAGCATAATTAAACAAGGACCCTTCAAATAATAAAGTTATAACATAATATTTTAGCCTAAGGTTTTATAGTATTAATACATACAATTAAAACCTTAGGGTAAAGACTTAGGTTAAGTCTATGATATATTAAAAGGGACCCTTTTAGTCTTAATATTATCCTGTAACACAAGTATTCAATTTTAGAAACATTGGAAGGGGGATACCATGATCATCTAAAAATACATCTGTTAGTCCAATCTAGATGGTTTTATTTTAATCTAAAATCGTGAGTTAGGTTCCAATCATATTAAATTGACCTCATAAATATGGCACAATATTTAAGCCTAGGCATATGTCTCAATAAAAGGGACCCTATGTTTAATTTTTTTATTTGATTTCCCACTATTAGATCCTACTTGAACCAACACACTTTGTTATATCATGATCTATGGATTTGAGTGAGATTGGCTCTTATCTACCTTAAGCCCCAAGGTCATTCCACTTGGTTGTCTTATAGGCCTTTTAATCTATGTGTTCTATCAGTTCTGCTAGTTAATGCACTTTTTTTAGGTGGTGGTCCTACATTCATCCTAGGCATCATTGAAAATCCTTAACTCAATACACTTTGTTGATCTAAGTCTATATGTTTGAATGTGTATCATCGATCTTTGTTAAGGTGCTCAATGTTTAACTAGGGTCAATGGATTAAATTTTCAATGCTGATCTTACTCTATTAGATCTTGGTCACCCATTTAAATGCATGTTGTTGATCACAATTTGAGCATTCTAATGTGATTGGTCCCTATAGTCAGTGAAAATATTAAGTTAGGCTCGAGAAACATATATAAGTTGGACTAAGGTTTTGGACCAAGGTTTTATTTTTGTTAATAAGCATGAATAAATCTTTAGGCTAAATCTTAGACAATCTCAAAGCATAATAAAAAGGAACTAGTGAGTAATAAAAGGGACTAAGCATAAGGATTATGGACCAAGGCTATAAACATAGAACAAAAGGACCCCATAAATAATAAAGGCATATCATAAAGTCTTAGGTTAAGGTTTATAACAAAGGGACCATGATATAAAATAGACTAAGTGTAGGATTTTTAGATTAAGGTTTGGTTGTGTTGAATAACATGACCAAGCGTTAGGATAAAAATCAAACTAAGTCCATGGTATGATTAATTTTTTCCTGCTTAAATTTAAATAAAATTTTCCTACCAAATTTAAATCTAAATTAAAAGGTCTAGGGAAAACGTTAAGATAGGGTTTCATCAATTCAAACATGAATTTAATTAATCAATTATAAACAAAGGTTAGTAAAAGATCAATTAAATATTGAAGCACCAAAACCCTAAGCATGTTCATTCCCAAATGGGCTCCAATTAAACCTACAACCTAAAACATAAATATCCAATGTTAGCACCTTAGATAAGGTTACATCAAAACCATTAATAAATAAGTTAACTAGACCATGGTATGGGTGATATTCAAATAAAAATAATGTGTAATCATGCTAACAACACTATAATCAAGTGAAATTTCAATTTTAAGGTACAAATTTTCACAATTTGACACAAGGGTCCTTATTGTTTTTAGAAATGGGGTTATGTTGACCTTAACAGTATCCTTGTCTAGGTTATCTCTACAATTAATCTTAGTGTGGATATAGGATTGTTTGGGCTTACCATATTATATTTTAGGTTGCCTAGACCCACATTTCTTGACTATATCACCTTACCCATTTTGATTATTCATACCCTTCCCCTTTAATTTAATTTAATTTAATTTCAAAACAATTTAAATTTCTTGTTTTCAATATATATTACTTACATATAGGTCTAGTTATATCTATATCATTATATCATAAGTTTAAAGAATTTATAACCCTTTCCTCTAACATTGGTGATGTAGGTGCCCCTCTTTATGGGTATATAGATCCATTGGTCACTACCCAAACATTAAGTATCATGGGATATATTTGATTAACCTTATCCAAGTCTAGATCTTTAGAGATAGGATAGTTATAGGTTAATCCTATTTTATTGCATACATTTTGGTGAATCCAATGTGAATCCTATCCCACCACCCACCATTGGTTGGATTATCTTCATGTTTCTATTTTTCACTAATTATCTTTATATTCATCTCTCTTTCTTTTTGTAACTTAGAAAAAAATTGTCTAAATAATGATATCTTTTACAACCTAATCATATTGGCCAACCTAATACCCTTATCTATTAGTCTATGAATGGTATCATCTAACTCATTTTGATTTTATGTTTCTAAATTGTAATAGCTAATCTACTACAATTCTCTATATTTTACAACTACATTGGTCAGACTAATGCAGTTTATTTTTCTTATCACCAATAGCTTCACCTTTCTTTCCAAACAATATTGGCCAACCTGATATAAAATATTTGTCTTAGCTAACAAAGTCAACCTAGCTAATATATTATTTTTTTTGTAGATTTAGTAATTAGTTGTATCAACTTGGTAACTTCTATCTATTTCACCAAATAACCTAATAATTTCATCATGATGTCATCTTCTAAGAATCCAATTACTCGAGAAAATTGCATGATCAAAGATATAGATCTAAACATCACTTATATCATTACTTTAGATGGAAGTCTTGAACTAATTCCTCCAAATATTGATAATTATACCATGGGAAAAGATTCCCTATTGAATTATCCCAATCTTAAACCAATTATTACATCATGTAACCCAAATTTTGTGTCACTAATGCAAACATAATGTAACATGGTTGAGGTCACTCACACTAATCATCATATACCTTATTTCATGGCTACAAATCCTCATGATATTTTTCCCACTCATGATGACACTTATAGTGATAGTGAATATGGTCTTCTCATTAATGAATATCCTAATTATATCACCTTTGACACTTCTAACATTGATGAATATCCACTTAATAATCTTCCCATTTTTAGCTATGGTGATCCTATTATGATAGTGAATCTTCCCATTGATTACCCTTACTATGAATTTCCTATCAAATAAAACAATGTTAATCATGGTTCCCTTGATGTATACCCACCCTCTATCCCTCCATTATAATTAATTAAGAGGATGATTTATCAAACCTCCACTCACATTAAATTAAGTTTTATCAATTCATTAGTTTATGTAGAACACCTAATCTAGATGAATACTACATAGCAAATTATAAGTGATTTTGATCCTCAAGCTTATCTAAATATTCATAAATTTAGTTATTAAATACCTAAACCACCCTTAAAATAACTTCCTATCAATGGTATTAACTATCCTAATATTTTTCTCATATAGTGAGTCTCAAATAACTGCATTGGCCATGATCCAGAATGTTCTAATATAGTTATTTCATAATTAGACAATTATATTATCAATGACTTAAAATGTGTTGATACCATTCAATATATTTCATCAAAATGCATCAAGCATGTTGATACATTCCATTTTAGTCACATCTCACCAAACTATTCTACTTCATCATATTATATTGATTTATTTGATACAATCAATTATTTTCACCATACCAGATCGACCTAGTCAATATAATCCATTCCAATCCTATTTCAATAGACTATATCAACCTGATCAATATAGTTCCTTTTATCTCATCATATTATATTAACCTATTGATATAGTCCATTTTAGGCATATTTTATCAGACTATATTAGCCAAGTTCAATTATGTTTCTACATATTGTATTGGCCTAGCCAATATAGTCAAATTTAGACATATTTCTCTAGATTGTATCATCCTAGATGATACTATTCATTAAAATTTTATATCACATCCAATATATCATAATTTCTTTAGATACCATATTTCCTAATATAACACAAATATACACATATTTTGACCTCAATAGTAGGCTTGTCAACCTTGTGGATAAATCTAATCCACTTTTATCCCTTAGGTTGGGGCATCTTGTGATGCATCCATCCTCTTATTTTTGCACATGTTGGGGAATATTTTGATTCCCATCCTTTCCTTGTCACATATATTGGGATACCTTGCACTACCTACATTTCATCATTTGGGGCATCTTATGATGCCCATCCTTCATATTTTAATGATTTTTGGGCATACTACAATGCACATTAGCATTCTCTTGGAGTTTTGATCTCTCATCCTACCATGAGGTAGTAATCAAGAACTTGTCACATATTAAAAATTTAGACAACTAAATTCTACCATTTAGTGTTGAAATTAACTTTGGCATGATAACATTTCACTATTGCCAATTCAAATTTGAATTAACATCATTTCCCTTTACATTCAAATAATTGATTAATTCTTAATTAATTAATTATAATCATACACATCATTTTCCTTAAATACTAATTAAAAATCCATATTTTACACCTCATCTAGATATCCTCCACATTTGTCTCAACCAAATGTTGACTCATCCAACCACCTTTCTCAATTTCCTCAACCACCTCATGAGTCATATTATAACATTTCAACTAACTTGTGAGTCATCCCTTGAATTTTAAACTACCTTGACCCATTCATTCTGAGTCACCCAACTACCAACTAACTCTCCCCTTTCCTCTCAACACATGGGAATTAGTCATCATCCATTGGGATTAAGACTCAAATCCAACCATTGATTATTTCAATAATTAAACAAATTCAAATAATCCTCAACCCTTGATCTCATCTCCCATAAGCCTATAAATTGATGTAAAATCTATCACTTTCAATCATCCACTTCAATCTAATGAAGTGATATCAATTTTTTTTGTGAATCAAAGAGAATCAAAGTCATTTTGAACCCCAAAATGTTGCCTAATTCTATTTGCTTTAGAAAAGAGTTGAAAACCTACATTTAGAATTCAAGTATTATTTTGTTTATTGATTTTTTTCATTTGATTCTCTATCTTGAAGTTTAGGTTTTAGTTTAGATCAGATTCAATTTTTTAATTTATTAGATAGATTACACACAAAATCTAATCCTTACATTATGGCACACCCGATGGGACCCTCCCTCATCTTGAAAATCATAGGCATCATAGGTGCATTCAAGAGTATAGTTTAGTTATTTTTAATTGATTACTTTGTGTACATGTAGTTAATATTAGTTTTTATGTGTCCAACATGACCCCCCCTTCTTCAGAGGAGTGGGGTAACCCCTCTTAAAGTTCTCAAATCAAATCTTTCCTAGAGCTTCAATCCCTTTCCATTCAACCTCAAACTTTGTGAGACCTTGAACCTTTGTTCCACCTTGACTATTCAAATGTTTAATGATGTTTGTGATGATGAGTTTATCTTTTTTGAAGATCACTAGAGTCTTCAAGTCTAAATATAGACTAGTCCTTCTTGTGTTCTAAAAGATCAAAGGGTTTTCATACTTAGAATATTTTTTGTGCTAGTTATGTTTTTTCATAGAATTAGACTCATGTCAATTTTTTTAAAGTGAAAGTCTCTTAGAGTCATATGTGGAATCTTATAAACCTTTAAAAATGGGAAAGTGATATTTTAATTAATTATATCGCCTTCTTTTAACTTTGTCACTTATTGTGAAGTCTTTCAGGAGAGCCTAACAAATGGGGAAGTACCACATGGAACCTGTCAAATGTGTTAGCCTCTTAGACCTATCAAAGATGTCAAATCCTAGGAGAGCCTAATGAATGGGGAGACACCATGTGTAACATGTCATCTATGTTAGTATCCTAAACTTATTAGAGATGTTAGATCATGGGAGAGCCTAACAAATGGGGAAGTGTCATGTGGAACCTATCATATATGTCAATCTCTTGAACCTATCATAGATGTCAGATCTTGAGAGAGATAAACTAATAGAGAAGTGCCACATGGAACCTATCAAATGTGTTAGTCTCTTAGACCTGTTAGATATTTTAAATCTTTGGATATCCCACCAATATGGAAGTGCCACATGTAACTTGTTATATGTGTCAGTCTCATAGACCTGTCAGAGATGTCAGATCTTAGGAGAGCTTGACCCATGATAACATGCCATGTGGCACTTCCATATAAATTGACATAAAAGGATTGGGATGCTCTGAGGTGATTAGAATGAGGTATAGTCATATTTAAAATCTAATTAGAGGATGCCATATGTCACCTCTCTACTCTAGGTGGCCAATTCTAACTCTTGAAAAGGTAAAAGTGTGGCACTTGATTGTGCTTACGTAGTATCTATTACAAAAAAGACAAATTAAAAATAGACACATGGCACAACCTATCTCCATCTAGGATGCCATAGGGGTAAGTTTATTTTGTGCCTACCATGCTCCTCACATTAATTAAATGGGAAACTAGATAATTTAAAACATCTCATCATAGCTGCCAAATCTAAGTGAGGAGCATATATTTGAAATTCTTGAGTTAATGATAGATTAGGAAATGAATGGGTGGATTACACCACCAACTCAAATTTGAACTCATGCAAGGTGAGACACCAAAGGCCTTTACTATAAGAAATTTTTTTGGGTCCTTATAAGTGCCTAAAGGAAAATAGATTTACCATTATTACTACCAATTTATTAGAGTTCATCTCCTCATTTTTAGCTCATTCATGTGACCTTTGTGTCTTCCTTACTCAGATTTCACTGATGTCTAGATTAACCTTTTCCCCATGGATACTTCATCCTCTAAACCTAGGCCTAAGCTTAAGTACATGGATATCACTTTCCCCATAGACTTGACCCAATTTAAGCACTATAATGAGATGTTTAGAGCAATCAAAATTGTGCATTGATCTGCCTCTAGCAATGATGAAGATGAGTCTGAGTTTATAGATGCCTTCAAGGTATATGAAAGGTGCAGTTTGTATAGGTCATGACCAAACTAAAAGTTTTCTTATGTTCTAACCTCTTTAGAAATATAATTCTCACTTCTAAACAAGTGATAATACTTTAAAGATGTAGTTTACTTTATAGGGTCTAAACACAGGATTGCATACATTTCTAGGGTTGCATTCAAAGCATATTATAGCTATATGCAATAGGAATCCAAGGGAAAAAATCATTTATCACTAATAAATATCAAAAATAAGCTTAATATAAGCATTCCCAAGACTAGATACTTGAGGGAGCAATATATCAAGATCAAACCCAATATAATGAGAAAACAAAGGAGAACTTACCTTCACCTTCCTTGCAATGAGAGCCTTCTTGTTGGCATAAATTTGTATTGTGCTCAACTTGTGTCCAAAATGAGTCTTAATAGATGTTATTGCTTTATGGGCAGCACCTCCCTTTTGTTCACTTTGGTTTTGGCTTTGGCATATATTGGAAATGAAGTTCTCTCTTCAATAATTTAGCATTACATTTTTGGATTTTAAAGTTTTTTAAGGTATTCCTAATTAATAACATTACACAAGAAATATTGTTGAAAGTGAGTGTGAGATATTATATTTATAATTTTTAAACTAACCCAAACCTAGGCATAATTAAGTTTAAGCTAACCTTGAGTTAGGATTGGGAGTCCAAATGCAATAAATTATGTCTTTAATTATGCATTTATGGAGACATGGCTCAACATTTCTAATTTTTATGGAATTTATGTTAATATTTTATAATTCCTAACTTTGAGGATGATAACATCATCATGACCTCATTTCCCTTGATATTTATTGAATTTTGAGTTTTGGAAAATTTTATATTCACTAATTCAACATTGATTATTTAACTAAGCATTTAATTTGATTTACTTGGTTAATTAATTCTACTTCAGATTTTGGTCATTTCAAGAATTAGGTTAAGTTCCCCACTTAATTGGTCAAAATGTTAATTTTATAGGTCACAACCTAATTGGGGATGAATCCATGAGAGTGTATTATTGTGTATAGGGTAATCCCTCTAAATAATGATGTCTTGACATAACTCTAGGAATTTATGTCCAATGTGCAGATGAATTTGAGATGTTCAGTGATTTATAGGCTTAATTTGCATAGTTTGGTAGAAATCATTCTGAATTCTACTTAGACATGATGTGGCTGAAAAGGAGCGTCTATATTTTCCCCCAATTTGAGAAGGTGTTATGAGACACAAACATAATAACATCTTTATAAATAATGAAAAACTCATTAAGAAGAAATATGTTAATATTTGGCAAGTGACATGTTGATAATCATAGGTTGTTACAAGCCATTAGGTATAGGTTCATGGCCTAGAGGGTAGTTGATGAGTCTTGGATGCCCCTTGATGGATTGAGTGGAAAATAGTGTCATTGAACATGCCCTTGAAAAGATAAAATGACATGATCTAGTGGTAATAGGGGTTGAAATACTAATTTTCCCAAAGGTGGTTATAATAAGTTTCATAGTGATTTCCCACTATAGGGTAGATGGGTCAAAATAATGATTTTCCTAAAATAAATTTTAATCATTAGTGTAGTGATTTACCCCAACAAGGTATATTACTCATGGAATAAAAGTAGCTTTCTTTACCCCAGTAAGGCAAAATAGATCCTTAATCAATCAAAATAATTTATCACATCTAGAAAAATTGGTAAAAGGGAATTCATGAAATAAACCTATAATTAGGATTAATGATGAGCTAGAACATAATAACAACATGAATATAAAATAACTACTAATATGAAGATGCATGTTCAAACTAGCATGTGGTACGACAAAAAAATTGTGTTGTTAAACAAGTCTCTGAAAAGGCCCAATAACACGGTCTAGTGATAAAAACAATTGAAGAATAATGAATGTAAAAATATACGGCAAAAAAAATAGACCACGAAGTAAAAAATAAGACCTCCTAGAATGAATGGAAGGAATTTCAGGCACTTGGGGTGAAAATGAAATTTTCAAACTATATATTCATCCCATGGGGTGAAAATTTTCATTTTCACCCAAACCATGAAAAAATTGGAGATCTTACCTAAAAATAAAAAAGATGACAAAAAATGGTCTGTGGATGAGGATGGAGAAATGTGAGTGACCAAGTGAGGGAGCACATGTGACCAGTACATGATGGGCCACTAGTAAGTCACCTCAATTGAGCTTTTTGGTCATTAATTACATAATAAATACTAGGGCTAAAATGAAAAATGGCAAAATCACCATTTGTGTGGCAAGTAAAATGGTGTATTTTCCCTCCACTAAGTGGAAACATTGCTGAAATTGGGTGGAAATCAACATTTTGGTGATTTCACTAAAAATAGGCAAAGTCACCATTTTCATGCAAAATGAAAACAATGACTTCACCAAAAATCCTTGGAAAATGTTAAACTGGTGAATTCACTTAAAATAGGAAAATCATGATTTTCATGTAAAAATTTGATGACTTCACTAGAGTTTCAAGGGAAAATAGTGACTTCATCAAAAAACACTAATTATGGCAACTTTAGGGCAAATAAACATTAGGTAGGTACTTGCTAGATAGTAGTGTAGGCTATTATAGGCTATATGTGGTTACAAGAGTGACTTGAGGTACTAACAGTGTGTGAGTGGTGTTCACACTATTTTAAACATGCCACAGATCTGGATGGAGCACATGGTAGCATTTTTTCATATTTTGAGTCTACTAGATGTAGTTTGGATACATACGATCAATGTAGATCATACCTATTTGAGTGCGCTAGTAGAACAATGGCACTTAGAGACTTCTACATTCAACCTTCTACTAAGGGAAGCTATAATGATGCTTGAGGATACCTAGCGTATCCTCAAGTTACCTATGAGAGGCCAAAGATTATTTTGGATAGAGCCTAGATAGCAGTAAGTTATGTTGGATGATTTGATCAGCTATAGAGACATTTTCATGGCATATGGGAAGGTTAACATTGATTTGCTAGAGATATATATTGATATTTGGCTAGATGACTTAGCCCCAAAGAACTTATCACCACCATCACTGACTAATAGATAGGTCATCATTATTATGTCTATTTTTAGTAACATATTGATACCTAACAAGAGTGGTCAATTATTTCACATAGACTTAGGTGAATTGATCCTAGCTATGATGGATGATACAACTAGATTTGCTTGGGGTATAATAGTATTAGCCCACTTGTATATAGGCATTAACATCATGGCCTATCAAGTAGGTTGTATTATTAGCACTTCTACTTTACTCTAGGTTTAGGGATGGGAGCATATAGCCAATGAGTATCTAGTTGACCAGAGATGGGTATGAGACCCACAGGATCTAGTTGTATATGGCTAGGTTCAAATAGGTGTAGGCCATACAGGACAATGTGTGTTAGATGAGTTTAGGTCCAAGTTATTTATTTGGAAGGCTAATAATATTAGTTGTAGTAGCCATGGGATGATTGGTACACAATGTTTATAACTTCTCAATTTTTTATAACAAGTAGACAAGCCCATATTATCAAGGAATACAAGCCTAATTAAGATCTATGATAGTTTGTCATTCTATAATATGTCCCTTCTAACCCAATATCATTACACATAGTACTCCATAGATTAGTCATGCCACTCTATTGATTCCCAAGAGCATGATTATAGGTAGTTATGGGAGAGTTACATGGACTCCATGGGCCTATGTTGGTGGTCTTAAAAATGTAGGTGTGACATTGACTTATGTTCTATGGTTGGCATAGTTTCATCCTCTAATATTTACAACACCATTATAGGCACTAGGATAAGTTCAAGCTAGATAGGGTATAAGATGGGTAGGTATAGGCTAGGTAGGTATAAGCTACATAGGTACAAGTTATGGGTGGTGATCATATTGACATAAATGAGGAGAGTGAGGTTGAGGTTGAGATAATTATTGGTGCATATAGTATAGTAAATAGTTTTCATAGTATTGGGGGTGGAAATAATGATTATAAGGATGATGGGGGTGATACATAAGCCATGATGGTAGACCCCAAATTAGCAGGCATAATAGGCACAAATAAAAGCATCTAGGGATCAGGTCCTAACATATGTTAGAGGCTCTAACATGAGAAATATGAGGCATAAGGTGCTATCTCTTAGGTAAGGTTTTCTAGGATGGTATTGGAGAGCCTTCGAGCTAAGGATGAGGTCTCCTACTATCGATGGGCCTATAAGACTACAGTCTTGAGAGATCAGTAGATTCCTACTTTCAAGGTATGGAATGAAAAGGGAGATGGTATTAGTTCATCTTGATTTAGGACTAATACACATGGTATAGTAGCATCAAGTCACTCAGTATAGTAGCCATGGACACCTCCACCACCAGGACCACTAAGACTACCTCCTATAGGAACTATGGACTCACAAAGTTAGAGTTGGTGTTGTATATCTCTACAATATTTTTATATTTTTTCATTATGATTTGTATATAGTCATGATGTATATGACATTATTTTGTGAGATATATGACATTCATACTTGGTTTATGGACTTGTACATGGACTATTATTCTTTTGATATATATGTGATGCTCTGTTATTTTCTTTATCATGATTAGCCATTACTCCATGCTTAGATGTGATTAACTTGAAATTTAAACATGTATGCTCTTTCAATCATTGTATTCCATGTATATGGGATTTTATAATTTGCATTTATTTGCTCATGTTTATGACTTATAACATATGTTTATTCAGAGATGCACATCCTTATTATGACATAGTATAGTCATTATGATTTGGTTATAATGGGTTTGGATTTGTTTGGGGTATGCCTATTGTGAAAAAGGGGAAATATTATAGATAACATGGTTTAATAACTCTATTATATTAGTTTTTGTTGTATCTTGTGCTAGTATGCATCATAGTTATAGACAACTATAATAACAATGTGTATCCTAAGCATGGAAAACTTAATTTAAATACAAATATAAACCACTTAGGTATAAGATATAAACAATTAAATCCCAAGTGTGATTATAATTCAATAAACTATGAGTAGCAATGAATAAAAATATTCACAACTCAAGTATAATATATGGGTAATTAAGACTCAAGTGCAAAAAAAAATGTACTAATCTTACGGTAACCAAGGAAAATAGGCACAATAAAAGAAGTTAGTAAAAAACCATTTAAAATAAATAAACCAAGCCAATAAATAAAGGAACAACAAATAACCTAAGGAAAGAACTAAGAAACTAATGAAATAAATAATGCTAGTAATCAAACCAACTTAAGGAAAATGAAATAAAGAACCAAGCTAAACCACCACCAATAAATGAATGAGTTCAATCAAGATCAATAGACAACCTAAGTTAAGTAAAATAAATAAATAAACAAGTTAAGGCATAAATAATAAATAATTAAGTTAAATCAAGAGAAATAAATAACCTATGTTATGGAAAATGAAATAAAGGAATTTAAATATACAATGCAATGAAGATCAATCTAAGGTAGAAATAAGGCAAATAACTAATCTAAGTAAAAATAGAGTAAATAACTAATCTAACTATTTGTGTATGTGTAATATAAGTGTTTTGTTTAGCATAAAGGTTTCCCATATGGTATAGGGAGAAATGACATAGGTATAATGGCAAAAGTTATCTCTAGGCTATAGGGAAAAATAGAAAAGTTATGATTATAATGGTTTACCCTAGGCTATAGGGAACAACAACAATTGTAGGATTGACAAAAGGTTGCCCCTAGGCTATAGGGAACCATCACACTAGAATGGTCAGGGGGATATAAGAATAAATAAGGGGTGGTTGAGTTATCTCTAAATTCACTAGGCAATTAGACACTACCTACATAGTCCCATGGACACAAGTTCTAACATGGAATTTAGGCCAAATGTAGTTCTCCCAGGATGTGGAATAGAAGAAAATTGATGACAATGAAAAACAATCAACATATATAGGAAAATAGGAATGGTCTCACAAAATGGCAAAGATGTAAGAGAGGCCTAGGGTAAATTATTGTATTAATTTAAAATGTTCAAATACCCATAAAAGTGGCGTATAAAATGGTGAGAGTGTGAGAGATCTACAACTCACAAAAAAGTGAGAATGTGAGAGATCTATGACTCATAAAATGACAAGAGCATGAGAGGTCTACGACCCATAAAATGGAGAGAGCTTGAAATCTTTAGTTATAAATGTTGACTAGGAGATGCACATCTTGAGTTTCATGAATACAATCTGAAAAACCTAATGTTGGAAGATTGTTTAGAAGTTTTCTGGTATATTTCCATTTTTTGGTGTTTCTTAGGCATCTCAACTCAATGGAGGATTATGAGATACATAATGTGTTAACTCATAAAATGGAGAGAGCATGTTTATTTTTCTCATAAAATAGTGAGTGTGGGAATAAGGGTGGCCAATCTTACCTCAAAAAACATTAATCACTACCTACATAGTCTAAATGGACATCAAGACACTAAAGTTCACCTTAAAATGAGGAATATGACTAAGTAACAACATGTTCATGAATAGGTAAATGGAAGGGTATGAAACAATGATAAGGCAAGGCATGGTAAAAGGTTGCTCCTAAGCTATAGGAAATAATGACATAGGTAGGTTTCCCCTAGGATATAGATAATAAAGGCATTAAGGGATATATAATGATTGTTAAAATGAAGTATGAAATCACCAAACCATTATCATACTACCCCAAGATACTGCCCCTTTATGAAAGAATGCACTCAAAGAATCATAAGGCTGATCAAATACTGAAACTACATCTAAATCCAACTATTGAAGGTCTCTAAAGTATCAATGAATTATAACCAAGGTCAAAATGGTAATAGGGGAGGTAAAATAAAACTTTGGCCAATAGGGAAGGTATAGGAAGAAAGGCACATAATATGGGATGATACCTAAGAGAACAGTCATGACACAAAATGAATGATCTTCATAGATAATAATTTAGGTCACTCAAGCAAAAAATAGATTGAGATAGATTATGTTCATTAGTTCATCAAGTTAATCTCCTTCTGGTGTAGCCAACCTGTATGCTCCAAATCCATAGTTAGCAACAATCACATAAGGTCCCAACCAATTAGGCTTAAACTTTCCCTTTTTCTTGTGTTTGATATTGGTGTTCTTTGAGTTTTATTTAAGTATAATATCACCAAGCTTGAATTTTATATATTTCACATGCCTGTTATATTGACCACACAACCAATTTTGGTATGCTTGAAGACTATTTATAGTTTCCATACATTTTTCATCCATTAGTCCCATCTCTTACAAATAAGATACTCTATAATCCTCATCATCAAGGATATGTTTCAATCAAATTCATAAAGAAGTCAACTTAACCTCGACAGGAAGAATGGCCTCAGTTCCATAAACTAAAGAATAGGGTATGGCTCTTGTTAAAGTGTAAAAATTATTTTGGTAAGCCTAGAGGATGTGGAATAGTTGTAAGTGTTAATCACAACCATCAAAATTAATGATTTTCTTGAGAATATTGACAACGGTTTTATTAGATAATGTACTTGGCCATTACCTTGTGGGTAATATGTAGTGGAAAATTATTGGGTAACATTATATTTGGCATAAAGGGATTTTACATCCTTATTTTTAAATAAATTGTCATTATTAAATATAATATCTGATGGGATACCATAGTGGTAGATGGGGTGATTGAAAAAGAATTTGGAAATTTGATTGCTTGTCATGTGAGGAGGATGACTTCCATCCATTTAGTGAATTAATCAATGGAAATAAGGATATGTTTATGGATATATAAATATGTAGGTTTAATCTTTCCTACAAGATTGAGTCCCCACATTTAAAATAGTCATGGCATAGTCATTGGCTTGAGTGTTTGAGTTAGATCATCTATTGAATTAGCATGCTTCTAATGTTGTTTACACATTTTAACATAAGCAGTTGCATCTACTTCTATGGTTAGTCAATAATAACTAATACATAGTAACTTTTTGGCAAGGATGACCCCACTGGTGTGGGCCCCATAAACCCCTTCGTGAACTTCCCTCAATGCTAGTCCAAATTTTACCAAGGTTAAACAATGAAGTAGTGTTACATAAAATATTCTATGGTAGAGTGTAGGTCTAAGTAAGTATAAAGAGAGTCTTAGTGGGTGAAGGATTTTTTATTTTTTTAACATAGGTCAAGGGGGAGGACTTGGTCAAAATACCATGTATAACTGGGTCCAAAAATATCATATATCATCTCAATAGTCAAAGGTTTGTGGACTAGGTTGAGAAGAGGTTTAATGAGGAACTGATAATCTTTGACCTTGTCTATAATGTGGATCATATAACCAATTATATTCATAGCATTTGTTGTTATATTATTGGCCCAAGGTATTTTTTCAAACTAAAGGTGGATAATCTATTACTTGAGAGTGTCCACCATGGCTTTATAAGGTACATGCTTCTCATCCTTGGTATGAAATTGGTTTTTGACCTGATTAATGATAAGTTATGAATCTCCATAAACTAGTAGATGTTGAATGTTCCATTATACTACTAAATGAATCCCTATAATGAGTGATTCATACTCAGCCATGTTAATGGTACAAGAAAATATAATACAAAAGGACTTGGGAACTAGATCCCCTATGGTGTTATGAATAATAGTCCTACTCCCAACCCATGAGATGTGAAATAACCATAAAAATAAAGTTTCCATTGCTGCTCTTCAAGATCTATTTTTGATACAATCATGATGGACTCATTCAGAAACCTAAATGTGAGTGGTTGGGTATCAAGAAGAGAAGCCTCGATGAGATAGTTTGCAATTATTTATCATTTTATGGCATTTTAGTTAGCATATTCAATATCTAAATTAGTTAGAATCATAATCCATTTATCCATACAACCCTGTAAAGTTTTTTTTGAAAGTAGATACTTGAGTTGATCTACTTTGGCAATGACAATGGTCATATTATTTAGCATGTAGTACTGAAACTTATGTGTTTCAAAGACAATAGGTAAAAAAGATTTATTGATTGACATATAATTGTGATCATACATGACCAATGTGTGGCTTAGGTAATATATGGAATTTTCCTTCCCCTATTCATCATGTTGAGCCAACAGTGCCCATAGGGCATGTTCATTTGTAGACAGATAGAGTAGTAATGATTTTTATGGTGTAGGTGGCAACAAAATGAGTGGATTGGCCAAATATTATTTCAATTGATCAAAGGCCTTATGAAAATATGTATTCCATGAAAAATTAGTGCCTTTCTTTAGTATATGGGTAAATAAATGGTACTTATTGATTAGTTAAGAAATAATTTACCTGATGGATTGTATTTTGACTCATAAACTACAAAGTTGCTTAAAAGTAGAAGGCATAAATATCTTGGTAATGGCTTTGAATTTGGATAGAAAAACTTCAATTCCTTGGTGAGGGATAATTAATCCTATAATTTTTTTAGAATTTATGCCAAAGACACACTTTTTAGGATTAAGTCTGACCTTGTACTCTCAAAGTCATTTAAATATATTTTGAAGTACATTTGAATGTTCAACATGGGTCTTGGATTTACCCAAGATGTCATCAACATAGTCCTCAACTTTATTATGCATCATATCATGGAAAATTATCCTCATGGCCCATTAGTATGTTTCCCCTACATTCTTGAGGCTAAAAGGCATGACCTAATAGTAAAACATTCCCTAAGAAGTGGTGAACATTATCATGTGTTGGTCCTATGGTACAATTCTAATTTTATTGTATCTTGAAAAAACATCCATGAGATAAATCATTTCATACCCAGCTATGGAGTCAACAATCATGTCAATATTCAATAGAGGAAATTCATCCTTTAGTTGGGCCTTGTTAATGTCACAAAAATTAGTACACAATCTGATACCTTCTATATTTTTATTGACTAGCATAATATTGGATATCTACTCTAAGTAATAAATAAGGTGAATGCATCATGTATATAAGAGTTTCTCCATTTCTTTCTTGACTAAGATGGTAATACAAGGATGAATTTTTCTTAATTTTTACTTGATTGGATTGACATAAAGATGTACAAAAAGATGATGTATAACCAATTCAAGATCTAAACGTATCATGTTATAATAATCCCATGAAAAAGTGTTGATGAACTCCCTATGGAGGGTTGTAAGAACTTCATGCTCCTCCTTAGTGAGGGATATGCCTAGTGTGATCTAGGAATTTGACTCAAGAGAGGATGGTTAGTATAGTGTTAGTTTCAAAATGAAAACAAAATGAAGGAGACACACTAACTAGCATAAGATATTTAGGCCTAGACACTAGGGAGAGCTTAGTTAACAAACATTAATAAAACACACAACTAAAATGCAAAAGAAACCTTCTTTTATCTCCCTTGGATGCTCCAAAATGCTTGTTTTAGTGGCTTCCTTGGCTTGTGCTCATGAAGTCCTTGGTAATGGAAGCTTGGATAGCTCCATCTCTCATTGGCACCTTTGGCTTATGGCTTAGCTTGACTTTGAATCAATTTGGCATGGTAACACTAGTTTCTTGAATCTTTTATAACCATTTTTGCATTATAAATTTTTATAATCAAGCCTTAAAATTCATGTGGTGAGGCCTCTTATTTATAGATTTTTGAAAATGTCTAGAATCAACCTGAACCATCCATCTCAATATTGAGATGTATGGTTGAGGATTAATTAAATATCTATAATTAAGTTTTTAAATATCCTAATCATGACATTGGAAGAAGGGGAAATTAAGAGTCATGGAGGGCATCATGGAAGGCATTGATGAGGCATGGAGGGCATGAATCTTGATATTTGTGGCATTTATGGCCTAGGGATGTCTTCCCAAGAAGTGAAGTCACCTGATGATGCAGATATTCAATATATATTTCTAAAAATAAGTATTCAACAAGTTTCCATGGAATTTTTTATCAGGCCTTGATTTGGTTAATTAGCTCTTAAGCATGCTTAAGCACTTTTTGCACAAATTACTCAAATTGATCAAAATGCCTTATTATTGGTCTAAAATTTGATTGGATTAGAATTGGAAGTCAATATCAGATGTGTTAGAACTATATTTCCATTTAGGATATTACCAACAAAAAATAATAAAGGCACGTGTCTTGTGTAAAATATTTGATAGGAAAGAGCAATCCAGAGCACCCAGGTGCAAAATTATCATTTTGACTCAAAATGATCTGATCAAAGTTAGCATCCCATGAATTACATTACACCATTTAGGAATACTCTAGTTAAAATAGGCACTTGAATATATCAATTTCAACTCATTTATCATGTTTTAGTGTTTTCAGGCTAACTTGTGTATTTTGAGGAGAAATTAGCCAAAAGTCTAATTAGAGGTTATTGGTGGCCAAATTTAGGTGTCTACAGTTTGCCCCTATTTGGGAAGGCATTACAAGCTATAATCATTGTAACATCTTCTCAAAGAATGAAAATGTCATGTATGCCTATAACTGTAATGATGATAAACTAACTTTATGATGCCCCCTTGAGGGAATGGTTGGCACAAATAGGTGGGAAAATGGTCCCTCAAAAAGAAGTGAAACAGGAGGGCCAAAGAAAGGAAAGAGGATGGGGTGAAAACATAATGATATTGAAAAAGTAGTAAAAATCATTGAGAATGTAAGTGGGATGGTGTTTAATGGTTTGCCTAAAGGTAGTTATAAGCATTATACCCTGATAATGGCAATGTGGTATGACAACACAATGATTTTCCCAAAGGTAGCTATAATCATTGAGAAGATGGAGATGCCCCAATTAGAATAGATAAATAAGACAACAACATGCCTCTATATGGAAAAAAAATTAAAATGGTGACAACACAATGATTTGCCCAAAGGTAATTATAATCATTGAGAAATGCAGGTGGGATGGTGTACAATGGTTTGCCCAAAGGCAGTTATAATCATTGGACCCTGATTATGACAAACATGATAAACTAGCTGAGGATGATGATAGCTTAACATAGAGGTAAATGACAAATTAGAATAACCTACTAGTAAGGATATGCTCATCTAAACTAATAAAGGTTGAAATTATTTTGTGTTTAATTACTCTATTTGAGATATGATTAGGATTGAATCGGGATGTCAGTGTTGAAGAGATGTTGATGCTACCATTGTTAAATAGACTTCTTAAAGCTGAAGTTTGTTGTAACATGTGTCGGTAGGCATCATGGTATAACATCATGAGAACTTGGTTAAAATATGCATAAGGACTAACTCCCAAAATCCAATACTCAATAAAACATAATGCACCAATGATGGATGGATTCAAGTGTAAGTGTGGGCAAGGAATCACCCAATGAACACATAGAAATCTGAATCAAGGAAATAATGTTGAAATCAAACAAATAAATAAACAAAAAAAATAAGTAGAAATAAATAATGTAATAAAAACCATACAAACATTTCCCCTAGAAAATATGCGACAACTTAACAAATGAACAAAATGGGGGAAGAGAAGAAAAGGAAGGGGTGGCCAAGCTATCTCCATATGCACTAGGCAAATGGACTCTACCTACATATTTCCATGGATGTAATATTCAACAAAAACTTCAAGTCAAATGTAGTACTCTCAGGGAATAGGAAGAATGTGATAATTGATGAAAACAAATAGAATGGATGTGATAGAATAATAGGAATGGTCTTGAAAAACAAAAAGTGCATGAGATTAAAGGCCAAAAAAGAAGGGGAAACTAAGTGACAAGTGTTTTGATTATAACTGAGTAAGGGCTCCCAAAATATTTAAGGTAAAGAAGTGGTCAATGTTTTTATTCTTTTCTAATGATTTTTCAAATGTTTTTGAAATTATTTTGGAGTATCTCAACTCAATCAATAATGATTAGACACTAAATGGGTCAAGCTCACAAAATAGTGAAAGAATTTAAATTAAGGTTACTCAAAAAATGGTGAGAGAATTAAAGCTTAGGTTACTCAAAAAATAGTGAGAGAATTCAAATTTAGGTTGCTCATAAAATGATGAGAGTGTGGTGGAAAGGGTGACTGAGCTAAATTCAACAAGTATTGAGCACTACCTATATAGTCCCAGAGTAGGACCTCAAGTCACTATAATTCCACCCTTATAGTTGAGGAATCCGACTAATGTAGCAATCAATTCAAACAAAATAGGCATAGTTGGTAAAAAGGCATAGTATGACATAAGAAGTGGTAAGTTGGTATGTCAAGGCTTAATGTTGCCCCTAGTTTGACCATAGATGGTTATAACTAGGACACAATGGCATAGATCAATAGTACTAATTTTCCCAAAGGTGGTTATAATTAGTAGCAAGATTGGTGGTAAGAAAGGAATAATAAATGAAGGATGCAACTATCAAAACTTCTATCACACTATTCCAAAATATGATCTCTATCTGAAGTACTTAAACCAACTGATGAGACTGATCAGATACCTTGATGTTGAAAATATGTAACAAATGGCAAAAACTAAGGTCAAAAGGGCTATGCTTTAGAACACACTGGGTTGATAGGTCAGAATGGTAAAATGGATACAGTTAATAGAATGTTTAATAATGATATTTGTACAAAGAAGAATTGTAATAAAATGGCATAACTAAAATGATCCTTACATACAATACACCTTAGCATTCAAGCATAGTACCACTTGAGATGAATAATATTCATCAGCTCAAGAAGTTCATCTCCATTTGGTGTGGCAAGCTTGTATTCTCCTTATCTATAATCTACAGTAATGACAAAAGGCCCTATATAGTTTGGTTTGAATTTTCTTTTATGCTTCTCTCAGCCATGGTATTCTTTTGGTTTTCTTTAATAACATGATCACCAATTTCAAATGTTCTATACTTAACACATCGATTATATTGGCCTTTGAGTTGGTTCTAATATGCTTGAATATTGTTGAGCATAACTATGCATTTCTCATCAAGTAGGTCTAGCTCTTACAGGCAAGCTACTTGATAGTCATGATCATCTAAGACATGCTTAAAAGAGATGCACAGTGAAGGCAATTCAACCTTAATGGGAAGGATGGCTTTAGTACCATAAATAAGTGAGTATGGGGTGGCTCCTATGGGGGTATGATGATTGGTAAAGTATACCTAAGGGGAAGGAAATATCTGTAGGTGCTAATCATGACAAACATCATTGATAATATTTTTGAGAATATTGATAGTGGTTTTATTCGATACTTCCACTTGGCCATTACCTTGAGGGTAATATGCTATAGAAAAATGTTGTGTGATATTATATTTGGTACATATCTGGTCTACATCCTTATTCTTGAATGATCCTCCATTATCAAATATAATGTCAGAGGGGATATCATAGTGGCAAATGAGATGGTTGAAGATGAATTTGGAAATTTGCTTTCCAGTAATGTAAGTGAGGGGTATACCTTCAACCCACTTAGTGAAATACTTAGTGCTTGTAAATATATGTTTATAGTTATCAGATGAAGTGGGGTTGATCTTTCCATTGAGGTCAAGTCCCCATGTAGAAAATGGCCATGGTGTCAACATCAATTTTAGATTTTTGACTAAGGCATGAATCAGATTAGCATGCCATTGACATTTATCACACTTCTTTATATAGGCAGTGGCATCTACATCCATTGAGGGCCAATAATAACCAATACATAAAATCTTTTTAGATAGGATTTCCCCACTAGAATGAGTGCCACATACTCCTTCATGAACTTATCTTAATGCTAGTGCAGACTCTATCGAAGTTAAACAATGAAGCAGTGTTCCATCAAAACTATGAAGGTAAAGGGTGGATCCAAGTAGAGTATAATGAGTGGAATGTTGAATGAAAGCTTTGGTTCATTTTTGAGATAGGTTAGATGGTATAACTTGGTCATAAAGGTAGTTTTAAAGGTTTGAGTACCAAATAGAATTAGGAACAACAATATCACAAATCATTACAGTGATTAAAGGTTCATGAGTTGGTGCTAACAAATTCTTGATGAGAAATTGATACTCTTTAGCTTTATCTATTTGTTGAATCAAAGAGCCAATAGTAGCCATGGCATCTGCAGTTCTATTACTAGCTCATGGTATGTGCTCAAATCAAATGTTGGCAATTTTTTTCTTAAGAGTGTCGACCATGACTTTATATGGAACTAGCATGTCATCTTTTATCTAAAAATGATATGTGACATGATTGATGATTAACTAAGAATCACCATAAACTTGGAGATGAGATATGTTCCAATGCACTTTATATTGAAGTCCTATAATAAGTGTTTCATACTTAGCCATGTTGTTTGTACAAGGAAAGTTTATTCTAAATGATTTAGGGATTGGATCCCCTTACGATGTAATAAACAATAGTCTAGCCCTTAAACTATGTACAATAAATGAACCATCAAAATATAGTTTATAGGGATGCTCCTCAAGGGGTGTGTCAATGGTGGTTATTATGGATTCATCAAGAAATTGAAATGTGAGTGGTTGTGTGTCTATAAGAGGTGCTTCAGTAAGTTGATCTACAAGAACTTGTCCTTTGATTGCCTTCTGATTGACATACTTTATGTCAAAATCACTGAGCAGCATGATCCATTTAGCCATTCTACCTTGCAAAGCTATTTTAGATAGTAGATACTTGAGTAGGTCTAACTTTGAAATGACCATGGTCTTATTATTCAACATGTAATGGCACATTTTTTGAGTTGTGAAGACCATGGCCAAACAAGCTTTTTTAATATGTGCATAGTTATGTTCATATGTAACCAAGGTATGACTTAGGTAGTATATGGCATGCTCTTTTCCATTATCATCATGCTGAGCCAAGAGTGACCCCAGATCATGGTTGGTAACTAATAGGTGTAACAAGAATGGCCTTCTTGGTATAGGAGGTAATAAAATAGGTGGATTCTCAAGATAGTCTTTGAGTTATTGAAAAGCTATTTGGTAGTGATCACCCCTATAAAATTCAACTCCCTTCTTCAAAAGGTGTGTAAATGAATGACACTTGTCTATTAACTAAGAGATGAAGTGTTGGATTGACTATATATTACCCTTCAAACTACAAAGTTGCTTTAAATTAGTTGGTGGTAGCATCTTGGTTATAGCATGGACTTTAGCTGGATCAACTTCAATACCTATATGAGACATGATGAAGCCAATTAATGTCCCTGAAGTTACACCAAACACATATTTATTTGGATTCAGTCTAACTTTATACTTTCATAATATTTAAAATATATTATGTAACACTACTAGATGGTCAACCCTAGTTTTTGATTTTCCTAATATGTCATCGACATAGTCTTCAACAATATCATGCATCATATCATGGAATATGATAGTCATGGCTCTTTGATATGTAGCTCTAGTATTCTTAAGGCCAAATGGCATTACCTAAGAACAAAATGTTCCCCATGGAGTGGTGAATGTTATTTTATGTTGGTCCTCTAGTGTTATTCTGATCTGGTTATATCTTGAAAATCCATCCATGAGTGAAAGCATTTCATAACCTACCAAAGAGTCGATGATCATGTTGATATTAGGCAAGGGAAAATAATCTTTAGGATAAGCTTTATTGATGTCTCAAAAATTAGTATAGATTCTTATCCCTTCAGGATTTTTACTAATAGGTACCACATTATAGATCCATTCTAAGTAGTCAATGGATTAGATACATCCTACTTTTAAGAGATTTGTCAACTCTTTCTTTACCAATACAAAAATGTGAAGATTCATCTTACGTAACTTTTGTTTTATTGATTTAGCATTAGGATTAACCACAAAGTGATGTAGAACCAAAAGGGGGTCCAAACCTGGCATGTCATAATAGGCCCATTCAAAGATATCTACAAATTCTCTCAACAGAGCTATAAATACTTCATGTTCCTCCTTAATGAGGGACATGCCTAATTTTATCCATTTTAGGTTTGATATAGTCTTGATATTTACCTCTATTTTATCTTTGAGTAAAAGGGTCGAACCATCTTCTAGGATAGTAGGCAATGACTTGAACTATTGAATTATGTCAAGGTCCTCTGTTAGGACTTGCTCTTTAACTTCTCCTAGGCATGATGAATCTGATTCCCCTAATGGGAGATCTAGCCATGTGATATAAATAGTCAAAATTCTTGAATAATTTTATCAAATACCTATTATTTCTCAAAGTTTAACTTGGATCCACAAGCAAGTTCATCGTTGGTGGTCTCCTAGTCTAAATTCAAAGAAGAATGAACACCCTCATCTAATGGCACCTGAAATAGGTTTTCACCACTAGACTAGCCTTTATCTTTACATTTTCCCTGGTCAAAAAGTGCCTTAAAGAGGTTTTCACTTTGGGACCTCAATGTTTTACTTATTTGTTTTTGGATAAGGGTGTTTACTCGCTCTCCAAAATAGGTTGCAAGATTCAATGAATCGAGAATCTTGACTTGTGATCTCCCAATAGAACGTTATCTCTAAGACCTAAGAATTTATAGAATGCCTCATCATTTTAGAACTCATCAATTATTAGATTGGTTTCTTTATGGTCATAATCTATCAATTATGGATAATATAATGGTAATGGGTTGTGATGAATGGCTAGTGTAAAGGTAAAAATGGCATTGTTATCAAACAGGTTGGTTTCAACTAGGTCATCAAAGTGAGGCTATGATCAGATGCTAATTCACTATCAACATCATCATCACTAGTCATTGGTGATGGAGTTTGAATAAGATATGTGGGGTTAGCCCCAGGTGGTTTAAATCCAAGTCCATACGGTCTTTCATGCTTAGTCATAGAAATTGGCTTGATGGTTCCTTGCTGATTCAATCCAAGGCCTCTTCCTTCATAATTGTGATGCTCCATGATCCTATTGGGAATAAGATACTTTGTAATTTTATAATAATCAGCTTGGTTGTGGTTGTATAACCATGATTCATCCCCTTCAAGAGGGTTGGGTTCTAGGCCAAATGTTGATACAAATGTGATAGGTCCCTTATCTTTATTCTTTTATTGCCAATGCATATATGGGGTAAATTTAGGTCGCCCAAAGGTTTTTAGATTCTAAGGAAGATTGGAAATATGAAATGTATCATGGGTCACATACTCTCTTAGTCCATTATCTAAAATTATGAAATGATTAAAAGCTTTAGGAGGCAACATGTGGGAAAGGGGATCTAAGGTATTAGGATCTATGCAGTTATCTAGTGAAGGATCAATAAGTATAGCCTTTCCTTTATCCTACTTGCAACTTGGATTCAAGTTGTACTAATAATTTTAGCTTTGAAATTCAGCCTCAAGATGATTTCAATGTTTATACGGGTGTAAATCTCTTGGAATATTCACATCCATCCCTAAGTGGGAAAACTTGATACATTAGTGCAGCATTAATATAAATACATGAATCTCATGCAACCAAGGCCTACCTACAAGCATATTGTATGATAACTCAAGATCAAGAACATAGAAAAGTGTATCATGGGTTAAAGGCCCAATGATAACTGGCAAACTAATGGTGTCTTGTGATTCTCTTTCCTGATTATCATAGGCTTTGATGGTTATCATTTCTAGTTAGAGATCTACCATTGTGTACCCAAGAATCTTGATGAGCTTTAGAGATAATATGTTGAGGCCTGATCCATTGTCTATAAGGACACATTTCACTTTATGTTTCTTTATATAAACTTCTATGTACAATGGGTTATTATGGAGTGAGCCAAGGGAATACATATTGCTTTGATTGAATGTGACTTCTTGGGCTAGAGCTAGGTGTCCAACCAAAGCTTGAAATTTATCAAGGGATATGTCACTAGCAATCGTGGATTGGGTCAAAAAATCATTTAATATGTTTTTGTGGATTATTGACATTCATATTAAATCTAAAATAGAAATTTATGCTTGTTTCCTTTGTAATTGTTCCATAATATCAAACTTCTTGTCTTGGTTAGGAGCGAATGATTTATTCTGAGGCTAAATGGTTGGTTGGATGATAAGAAAAATGGTGTATGGTTGTGGGCCTAGGATAGTAATCTTCAACACTGAAGTTGTAATTACATAATCAAGATTAAATACTAGACCATTATTACTAACCAATGTTGGTAATGGTGTGGGACCAGACAGGATAAGTCTCAGTTGCCAGTGCCCTCGCATGTGGTCACATGGCAAGGATGAGTTGTCAATATAAGGTCCAAAATGGGAAGTCCTAGTTTGTTGGTTTGCCTGTATGCATTCCCAAGTCAAATAAATATTATCCATGTAATTTGGTTGAATATTATTGTTTAGAAATGGTCTAGGCTAATTAGTGTTTGTTCTAGGATTAATGGAGATGGTATTAATACTACCCCCTACAATATGAACTACAACCCTATTATAGTCATGTGAAACTACATGGTAGGTTTATTGGTTGTTACCATTTTGACCTTGTTTTTGTCCATTATTCTATCATTGTTGGTTCTATTATTGATTTTGATACTATTGATTTTGCTACTACACTGGTCATTGTTGTTATTACTAATTATTCTACTATTATTGATTGTTATATCAGGGAAAGGGGTTCTGATAGATCCCAAGAGTTTGATTGGAAGTGGAATCACCATTATCCAATGTTATCTACCCATTTTCCAACATATTCTCAATTAAATTCTTGATTTGGACACATCTTCATAGATTATGCCCATTGACCTGATGATAGTCACAGAATTTATTTTCATGATACCAATCAGGATAAGGAATGCCTTGAAAATAATGCTTTGGTATAGGCCAAATAATCAGATTAATGGTAACAATATTTAAAAATATAGACTTAATAGGTTCTCCTAGGTCACTAAAATCATGTTGTATAGGCATAGTTCTCCTAGGATGAGGGGTTTGTAATTGTAAAGGCTATTGTATTTACTATGTAGGTCTTGGTTTTTATGCTTGCAACATTTTTTGGAGAGGTTTCTAGGTAATATTAAGCTAAAAAGGTGGTATAGATGACATTTTCACTATTTAGACATGATGGGATTTTATTACTCCATTTCCCACAACATTCCTATTGCAGTTGAATTGTTTTAGTCTTTCGTGGTTATTGGCCTATGGTAGTTGTGATGCTTGCTCTTGAATGGGATGTTGATGTTGGTCATTTCCTTGATTGGTAATTTTATTTTGATTAATTTAATTAATCTTGATAACTCCTTTATTGATGAGTGATTTCTCAATCAACAAGCCTTTGTTGATGATTTCCTTGAAAGTATGTGCACATTGTAGCTCTAAATGATATGCTATCTCACTATGCAATTTTTTGGTAAACACAACAGCTAATTATTTATTTGATAAACTATGGGTGAAATGGCTTGCAAGGGCTCTCCATCACTGTAGATAACTTGTAAAACTCTCACCAACTTTTTGTTTTGCTTGCATTAAGTACACTAATTAAATCTCATACTCGAGATTATAGAAAAAGTTTTGCACAAACTTATCAAAAAGATCATTAAAATCCACTACTAAATTTTTGGGCAACATTAAAAATCACTCTAAGGCTTGTCTAGCTAGGCTCCTTAGAAACAAAAGTAAAAGGTATATGTCACTATATGCCACTGGTTGACATGCGACAAATAATTTAGTTAAATGGGCCTTAGGGTCACCTTTTCCTTTGTAGTAATCAAATTTTAATGGTTCATATCCTAGAGGAAATGGTATCTACAAATAATCCATGTTGAATGGATAGGAACACGCGTCATCCAATTTGAACTTTTTAGACTTTTTTTAAGCCTGAATGGCAGCAATTACATCCTTCATTTGTTGTAATTATTGGGATAGGAAACTAGAAGGAACATTGGTTTGAGGGAGAATATTGGTTTGGGTGGATGGTTGGGAGTTCAAAAGTGGGACACTTTGACCAGGGTATGATGGAGATACATGTTGGGGTACATTTATTTGGTTAGGGAATGGACCAAGAAGATGCATACATGGATTAGGATATACTTTAAATTACATAATTGGTTGCATGATATTCAAGTTTGGGTTGGTGATAAAGGTTTGACTTAGAGGATTTTGTCGTTGGGATGGAGGGATATAACCATATTATGTCTACTATGGTTGAAAATGAATATGTTGTCAACTAATTAAACCTTGTTATTGAGTGGAAACCTATGGACTAAGACCCTGTCTCTTAATTTGTGGCAGATTTTGAACCAACAATGGTTTAGTAGGTACTTGAGAAACATGGAAACCTCCTTGTTGCATGAATCCCTATGGAGAAGTTAAAATAGGTTGTAAATTTGACATCTATCATTGACCAATATTTGCACATTGTTGACTAGTCATTGTTTAGTTTTGAATTGGCATATTAGTCTGTGACTGAAGAGGTATGTTTTTCATTACCTGGTGAGGTGGAAAATTAGTTTCCCCTAATTTAGGTGGCAATGTATTTGTCTTATGTTGCATTGATACACTAGATTGTGTCTGTTATTATGGAATACTACTCATTACTTGTTGAGGAGTAGTAGGATTCATCACATTCTATCATTGATGCATGACATTGGCCATTGTTTGATTACCTAATCCTATAAGTTGTACACTTGAGGAATCAGTCGATTAAGGTTGGGGTGTAGAAACTCTTATTCCTTGGTATGATGATGTACTCATGGGATTAACTATAGGCACATGTTTTTGGCTAGTTGTTTGTGCATTAATACCACTTTGATCAAGATTGGATGTTATTTACACATTGTCCACTATGTTTGGCTCACTATTCTATGTAGAGGCTGAAGACACTTCTTTAATAATGGGCATATGCATCAGGTTTCTATCAAATCAGTTTGTATGAATGAGGTAGAAATCAGATTCTCTTATCTAGTTAACTCTATCAACACACCTGTTGAAGGAACTAAGTCAATAAGAGGCTTACTCACCATGTTCATCTGATTGAAATCACATGCTAGATTCAGGTAAGTTTGATATGATATGTACATTTGGTTAAAGTTATATTCCATGATGTTTTTACCTTGATTATATATATTAGGGTCTTGATGATTTTTTTGGACTAGAGCCATAGGAATTCTAGAATAAGCTTATTAATTGTAAATGATATTGTGGGGCACTCTTACTAGACTTGGTAAATTTTCATGAGGGAATTCTACTAGAAACTTGGACCCTACCTCTATGGCTCTAACCAGAATCTCATCTTTGTTCTCTAAAAAATGTCACTCAAAAAAAAATGGATCATATGTGGAAGTTGTATTAGTAGAATATGACTATTGGAGAACTGGCTCATCTACTATGGGTATTGTAGTTAGGTATTGTGTAGTTTGTTCTTGTTCTTGTTTTGAATAGGGTGGTGTGTTAACCAAATAGTTATCCAATGGATTTTGGCTTCATGCCCCTGATTGAATATTATAAGAGGGATAAGAATCCATCTCATAAGAAATATTATCTACATAGGGGTCTTACACCATTTCTTCTTGCACAACTACATTACTAATCCCTGGATTGTACATGAGTCCACTACAAGTGTAGGAATGCATGTTGGGATCCATAGTCAATGATTTGTGATAAAAGGTCAAAGAGTTCTACAAACTCTAAAAAGGAC
The DNA here is from genome assembly GCA_037957365.1 of Torreya grandis. Classification (NCBI taxonomy): domain Eukaryota; kingdom Viridiplantae; phylum Streptophyta; class Pinopsida; order Cupressales; family Taxaceae; genus Torreya; species Torreya grandis. The sequence goes on along the minus strand of JARHVA010002169.1, from coordinate 2,198,650 downwards.
AAAACCTAACTAGATGATGTTCAAACTTGGTCTAGATTCATTAAAAGTATCAAAAGTTTTATGCAAATATTTGTGAGGAAACAAGTTAACGTGAAGTATCTAATATTTCATTGTTCACACTAAGATAAGAAAGTAAATGGATCACGAATCAAAATGCTAAACTCTAAGGTTGAATTATTTGAAATTAGTACAATCTAGAAATTTAAAAGTTTCTAGGTATTTTGGCCAAATGTGGTATCAAAATCTAGGCTCAAACAAGGCATGTGCTAGGACTCTTGGCCAAATGATGTCAAAAGATAGACTTTGAAATAGATGAAAGCTCTAATCTAATGGATTTAAAACACTTCTAACAAACACTAGGCATTTGATTCTTGGATATTAACTTGATCGACTAAGTATAAAGTATGAAACAAAAGTCAGTTTAGAGATAGTTTATTTTCTCATAAATAATGGTATAAAACTTAGTTCCTTTGACAAATAAGCTAGATAAAAGTGAATGGTATAACTATGTTAAATAAAATATCATAAAAATATGCTTGGATTGGTCTAAAAATGTAGGAATAAATTTGAAATTTATGAAAGAGGGTCTATGAAACAATATTTGAAATGTTTTGAGTAGTGTAACAATGCTACACTACCCAAAAGGTGTGACAAAAAAGTTTGTTTAAAAAAAAAAAAAAAACTCTCCAAGGCAAAGACAATTTTCCACAATTTTGATAGTATAACACTACCTTTCTTGACTAAAAATATTGTGGTGCATAGACTCAAAGTGCAAGGGCTTAGCACAAAATGGATTAAGTCTATCAAGTGGTGATAATGATCTTAAGTCTAAAAATGGCCTTCAACCCAATTGGAATTTGAGCCTAAGTTCCCTCAAGTTTAGTGCAAATGGTGAACCCACTTAATACATCAACCCTATGAAATTCTAAAGGTGCAATTTTTAATTTATATTATAAGTGAAGGATTTAAATAACTTTGGTAAAGGTTTATACTCAATTGGGCAGCATAACTACACTAAAGTGGATGATATGACTCCCAAGCTTCTGATGAACTTTGAACAAGGAAAATTGATGATCTCACATGGGTAACATAATGCCTCTTTATTCAAAGGAAAATTATGACCACATGTTTTGGTTTGAGTTTTTTGTTTACACCAAGTTTTGACCTTAAACAAGACTTTAATCTAGGATAAGACCAATTAATCAATCACTCTTAGATCTTAAACTGACAAGGTTTCATGGTATTGTTGGAATCCACCAATATACATCATTTGAGAGGATTTTAAGTGTTCATCCAAAATTAAATATGCATTATATAGTAGGTTTGTTATACCACCCCTTCTCTTAAATGATAGTACTGTGACATGGACCTTGAGGCACACCTTGCACCAATAATACTTCCATGGCAAGTGGGGATTTGTCTAAGATCTAACAAGTTTTTGAAAGTTATAGGGGAATCAATTGCACAATGACTTTCATACCAAATAATTTAAAAGAAAAGCATGTATTTTGGGTCCATATCACTTGGCTTATTGTAAAAAGGTCTAGTCCTTTTTGTAACCACTACATCTTGTTGTTCACTCAGTGTAGTGTGATGTCCAAAGAGTGCCACTACATCTTGTGTGCAACTCCAATTAGGAGCCAAATGAAGTCAATGCTGGGAGATGAAACCCTAGTCAAAGCTTCCCTAAATAACTCATACGAGGTAATGAAGTCCCCTCATAAGCTAATTTTGAATAAAAACAAAGAAATCATGAAAGTAGAAAGACTTTAGGGTCATTTTCAAGGTCACCCAAACTTTGATGAGTTTTTGGGGAGTGATTTACATGACTTTCTTTCTAAGACTTGGACTAGGCTACTTATAATAGGAATGATGCTTTTAATTACAAGGGTTCCTTAAAGGGGAAAAATGGAAGAGCATACATGCAATACCCCTCTTTTTGCCAAACAAATATTTAACTTAAATAACCAAGTAAATACAAAAATCTTTGAAAAGATGATTTCATTTTTAAGCCCAAATGGAAAATGAGGTGGTGTTCATTTGACCCCTTGGTATTAGTTATAACTTTGAAAACTAATGTTAAAAACTCACTTAAACACCTAAATATTAATTTAAGCACCAAAAATAATGTTCCTAATTCATTTTAAGCATGTAAAAGGTGATCTAAACATGTTTTTAACAAATGTCAATCTTGGTCCTACAATAAAAATGTTAGCATGTCCTTTAGCCTTGAAGTTCTTTTGGGTTTAAATAATGAACTTTAGAAAAAGAGCTCTCAGGTTTGTGTTTTAATAAAAATATAATGATTGACATTGGTTATATAACCATATGTGATCTATGAATTTGAATCAAGAGAGGATGGTTAGTATAGTGTTAGTTTCAAAATGTAAACAAAATGAAAGAGACACACTAGCTAGCATAGCATCTCTAAGCCTAGACACTAGGGAGAGCTTAGTTAACAAAAATTAATAAAACACACAACTAAAATGCAAAATAAACCTTCTTTTACCTCCCTTGGATGCTCCAAAATGCTTTTTATAGTGGCTTGCTCAGCTTGTGCTCATGAAGTCCTTGGCAATGGAAGCTTGGCTACCTCCATCTCTCCTTGGCACCTTTGGCTTGTGGCTTGGATTGACTTGGAATAAATTTGGCATGGTAACACTAGTTACTTGAATATTTGGAACCATTTTTTCATTATAACTTTTCATAATCAAGCCTTGAAATTGTGGTGAGGCCTATTATTTATAGATTTTTGAGAATGTCTAGAATCAACCTAAACCATCAATCTCAAGATTGAGATGTGTGGTTGAGGATTAATTCAATATTTGGAATTAATTTTGTAATTATCCTCATCATGACATTGGAATAAGGGGAAATTAATAGTCATGGAGGGCATCATGGAAGGCATTGATGAGGCATGGAGGGCATGAATCCTGATATTTGTGGCATTTATGGACTAGGGATGTCTTTCCAAGAAATGAGGTCACTTGATGATACATATATTCAATATCTATTTCAAAAAATAAGTATTCAACAAGTTTCCATGGAATTTTTTATTAGGCCTTGATTTGGGTTAGTTAGCTCTTAATCATGCTTATGCACTTTGTGCACAAATTACTCAAATTGATCAGAATGCCTTGTTATTAGTCCAAAATTTGACTAAATTGGAATTAGAAGTCAATGTCAAATGTGTTGGAACCATATTCCCATTTAGGATGTTACCAACAATAAATTAAAAAAGGCACATGTCTTGTGCATGATATTTGATAGGAAAGAGCAATCCAGAGCACCTAGGTGTAAAATTGGCATTTTGACTCAAAATGATTTGATCAAAGTTAGTTGGCCCATAAATTGTATTGCCCCATTTAGGGATACCCTAGCCAAAATAAGCACTTGAATATATAAATTTCAACTCATTTAGTGTGTTTTAGCATTTTTAAGCTAAATTGTGCATTTTGTGTAGAAATTAGCCAAAATCTTGATTAGAGGTTATTGGTGGCCAGATTTAGGTGTCTACACCTAGTTTGATCCACTTTGGATCATCTAGTATTCCAATGTTGACCTTAGAAGTGTCCTACATAAGGAGTGTACAATAATTTTCTAGGAGAGTCAGCAAATATGTAAATTGGTTGGCAATATCAAAGTCCTTTGGTCAGATTGATTCATCCAAGTCTCCTAAACAAGATGAATCAGAATCATCTAACGGTGGCAAGGACCATGTAACAAATACTTCAAGACATTCTTGGATAATGTGTTCAAATGTTCATTATTCTAATTTAGTGATTTTAGACCCAAATATGATTGTGGTACTAGTGGCATCCTGAGCTTCATTTAAGGAAGATTCAACATTCCCATCTAATGGTCCCTGAAATAAGTTTTCACTAAGAGACTGGACTTTTTATTTACTTTTAACCTGATCTAAAATCACCTCAAAGAGGTTTTCACTTTTGATCCTCAATGTTTGATTTTATTTTTATTTTTGTCAAAATAAGTTCACCCTCTCATTTAAATAGGTATCAAGATCCAATCTGATACAAAAATTTTATTTATGATCTCCAAGAGGAATATGGTCTCTTAGACCTAGAAAGTCACAAATAGCCTCATCATTTTAAACTCATCAAGTGATACTATAGATTATTATTGGTCTAAATCTATGACTTTTAGATGATGAATAATAAGTGGGGAAATAAAAATGATAGTTCTAATGGTACATATGACATGAGGGTTAAATAGGTTGGTATTGACTAAGTCCTCATATGCACTATAATCAGACTCTGCATTGTTGTCATCATCATCATCACTAGTCATTGGTGTAGGAACATAGATATGGTATATAGGGTCACTCCCGTGTGGTTTAAATCCAATATTGTGAGTTCCCTTGTACTTTATTATGAAAATTATCTCAAGAGTACCTTGTTGGTCTATCTTCAGGTGTTTACCTTCATAAGCTTGATTATCCATGATTTGGTTAGGGATGGGATACTTTTGCTTTGGTAATAATTAGCCAAGTCATTATTATAAATACAAGAATAATCTTCAATAAATGGGTCTTGTTCTTGGCTAGTGGTTGGTGTGAAAATAATAGTTTCTAAGGCATTAAACTTGTCTTCTTATCACCATTCTATGTAAACAACCTTGGATTTAGGTCTTACATAGTATTTAGGGGTATGTGGAAGATTAGCTATATGAAATGCTTTATGTGTGGGGTATTATTTTGGGCCTTTGTTAGAGATGATAAAATTATTATATATCTCAGGAGGGGGTGTACAGGTAAGGTTATCAGGGTCAATATAATTAGAATTCTACAATCCAAAAAGTATGTTTTTGTCTTTCTTAGGCTTAGGGTATAGGCTCAAATGGTAATTATAATTTTCATATTCAGCCTCCAAATGTTTTCAAAATTGGTTTGGATTTAGGTTGTAGGAATAGGTACCTCCATCCCAGAATGGGGAAAATTGATACATTGGTGTAATGTGGAAGGGATTTCCCAAATTTCATGTATCCATGATTGGACTAGTAGTAAGTTATATGATAAATCTAGATCTAGCACATGGAAAAATGTTTCATGGGTCAAGGGCCCAATGATAACTAGTAAATATATTATTCTCTATGATTCTCATTCTTCAATATCGTAGGCCTTGATGGTAATGGTCTTTAGTTATAGGTCATCTTTTGCATATCTTAGATACTTGACTAACTATAGAAACACAATATTGAGGTTTGATCTTTGTCTAGACATGCTTAACTTTGTGTTATGCTATGACAACTTTGATATACAATGGGTTATTGTGGGAATGGCCCAAGGATGACATATCACTTTGGTGAAAGGCCAATTATTGGCCAAGAGCTAGTGTCCAACCAAAGCTTGGAATTTATTTGGTGTAATGTCATTTGGTACTTGGGCATAGCTCAAAAGTTTTATAACGATATTTTTGTGGATAGTAGAGGTATGTAAAAAATATAAAATATAGATTTATGAAGGTGTCTTTTGTAGTTATTCCATAATCTCATACATTCTCTCCTTAGCATTAGTAATTGGTTTGCTCTTAACTAGTATGGTGGATTGAATAGGCTCATTGGTAGAAGGTGGTTGTGGACCTAGAATGGTGATTTTAGTCCACCAAGTTATGATTTTGAAATTTGTATTAGGTAAAGGGCCATTATAACTAGAGGAATAAGGAAAAGGGCTTGGGATGGTAATCCTTTGTTTATGTTGTGCTTGGCTATATGACCACCTGTAATACAACCTACAAATTTATTATAGTCATATGTGATAACGTGATAAGACTCATGGTTAGATGGGTCATTTTGACATTGGTTCTGACCATTATGTTATTATTTTTATCATTGTTGTTGTTATTATTGTTGTTGTTATTGTTTTTTTTTTTTTTTTTTGTTATAGAGGTGGATTTTGTGGTTGTTGATTCTGATTATTAGTGATATGTTGTGGAAAAGGATCCTAGTAAATACCTAAGTTTTGATTGGAATTAGAAGCCCTATTATCCAACTTGATGTCTCCATTTTCTAACATGATTTGAATGAGGTGCCATAATTGCACACATAGGCATATGGAATGCCGTTTGACTTGATGATAGTCACAAAATTAATGATGTTTATACCAATCAAGGAAAGGAACACCTTTAAGGAATGGCTTCGACATGGGCCAACTAATCATAGTGACAATGGCTAATTTTTTAAGTACCAACTCAATTGGTTCTCAAAGATCACTAAAGATTTTATCATTAGGTCTCCTTCTTGGAAGAGGTGTTTTTAAAGGAGGAGGCAGGAGTGCTTGCGTATGTTTAATTAGTTGTATTTGTATAGATGGATGTGCTTGTGGAATTGGATGTGTATATGGATTTGGTTGAGCAGACAGTGTTTGCACCATGTTTACATGGCATGATTTGATAACTCTATTACCAAAACTAATCTTTTTGCATTTATAAGATTTGGGATTTTCAAAAATATTGGCATGAGGTGGCATAGGAGCCTATATCTGAATTAGAGTTTGGGTTTGGTTTTGTCCTTGATTCTAATTTTTTATTTGGCTTTGATTCTCATTTTGATTAGGATAAGATAATTTGATTAACTGCTTGTTAATAAGGGCCTTATTAATTTGTATACCATTTTCAATTATGTCTTCAAATGTGTGAGCACATTGAATCTCAAGGTGATAAGATATCTCAGTGTGTAATTTCTTGGTAAACACAATTGTCAATTATTTATTAGGTAAATTGTGCATGAAATAACTAATAAGTGCTCTCCATCATTGTAAGTAGCTTGTAAAGATCTTACCAATACTTTGTCTATCTTGAACCAAATCAACCACAGTAATCTCATGTTTGATATTATAGGAAAAATGTTATACAAATTTGTTTGAAAGGTCATCGAAGTTAGATACAAAATTCTTTGGTAGTTTGAGAAGCCACTCCAAGGCCTATCCAAATAAACTTCTAGGAAAAAGAAGTAAGTAGATAGCACGATAGGTCATTATCTAGTAAGTAACAAAGAACTTCTTCAGATGCTCCTTAGGGTCACCTTTGCCCTTGTATTTATCAAACTTTGGTGGCTCATAACTTAGAGTAAATGGTATTTGAAGGTACTCTATTTTGAATGGATATGAACATACCTCATCTAATTTAAACTTTTTTGTCTACTTCCTAATCTAAATAGTTGTAATTACATCCTTTATTTATTGTATTTATTTCTCTATAAAGATAGATGGTATAACTTGTTGTGGTTGTAGTTGGGATGTCAAAGATAGATTGACTTGACTAAGGTATAATGAAGAAATTTATTTTTATAGTATATTGGCTTGGTTGATTGACCAACCTAAAATACGTATCCTTTAGTTATGATTGTATTGTTGATATGGTACACGTTATTGGTAAATATTATGGTTAGAATTAGCAATAAGACTCTAGTTTGGAAGGAACAGTGGTTGGGATGGAGGTATTTGGCTTTGTGTAATGTATTATGCATGCTAGGTTTGAAAAAGAACATGTTGTTGACCAATAAAACTCTATTTCATAAAAGGTATTCATTATCAGTTAAAGACCTATTTTTGGAGGTGTTGCATATTAGGCCCTTGTTGAATGTGAGGTATTTTTTGGGAAAGAGGAAATGATTTATTAGTAGGGTAAAGCCCCTATTGTTGGGTTATAACTTGTTACCTATTTGGTACTTGTTAAATATTTATCACTTGTTGCTGACTATCCACCAACTATTGTTGACTAATAAGGATACTTTGTTAGTTATACAATGTTTGCAATAGATTTACCACTTGTTATGGTGGCACATTAGTCTATATTTATTATCATAGAACATTGGCTGACACCTATTGGGATGGAATAGTGTTCACCACCTATTGAGCTGGAGGATTGGTCATCCCCTATTGGGGTGAAATGTTGGTATGCATTTGGTTACTTGCTACATATGGTGTAGTTGAAGAAGCAGTTAGTGAAGGAGTAGTCATTTGTTGCATTTATGAATTAGACATTCATGCCCCCTGGTATTGTGAACCATTTAAGGTGTTTGTAGGGGAAACTTGTTGTGAATATCTCTATTATACATATGACCCAAATCGGTGTGGATTACATTATACTTGCATGTTGTCTACCATGTTTTGAAAAGGGTATTTTGTAAGAGCCATAGTTTATTTCTCAAAGACTAGGGCATTAAACATGTCCCCAACTTGATTATTTTGCACAAATGGGTCCATATTTGTAATGGTATATCTTGATGAGTTAGATTACATCCTAGTTGATGGAGTTAACTCTATGAATAATGTATTTTAAATCGTCATGGTGTTTAGATTCATAACCAAGTTAAGGTATATTTGGTACGCTTGTTGCATTTATGTTATTTGATCAGTAACTCAACCTTTTTCCTTTTAAAATCATAGCAATTTCTTGGCCATGCATTGGTATGAGGGCATATTTATGTCTAGATGATGCATGCTCTAATGGTCTAATGGGAGGTATGCTACTAGGACCTTTAACCAAGATAGGTAGACTTTCATGTGGAAATTTGGCTAGGAATTTATAACTTACCCCTACTGCTATAACAAGGATTTCATCTCTATTATCTAAGATATGGTTATCAAATAAGTATCCTAAGTGGTATGAGTTGAAGTGGTCACATAATAAGGTTGTTGTTGTTTGAGCTATTCCATGTTAGTTGGTATGCTAGCAATATATTGAATAGTTTGGTCTTGGTCTTGCCCTAGATAAGAAGGTGTGTTAGTAAGATAATGTGCTAATGGTACTTTCCCGATTATATATAGTGGGTATCATATGCATTATATGGATCTATCTCATACACTTGTCATCTCCATAAGACTCTTGAATAAAAGGGTCACTTGTGACAATGTTTCTGTTCTCTAAATTATACATGGTTTTGATACATGTATAATGAGGCATGTTTGAAGCAATGGTAAGTGTCTTATAAAAATATTGGTTTATCATTGAAAAATTTTGAAACTTGGCTTAAAAGGGAAACTTGAAAAATTTGGTCATGGTCTAAAACTATCGTGAAAAACACACTTATCTCTTGGGAAAAGGCCTAAAATTGAAATGTGAACATGGTCTTAGAAAGGGTTATACACTAATTCTAAGGAAAATTTGGAGTGAAAATGTGAAAATAATCTTTGACAAAGGTCTTAAACTATCTAAAGGTAAAACAAACTTGGTCTATATCTAAGAATGAAATTATGTTAGGTCTTGGGCAAAAGTCACAAAGTTAGTCTTGGAAATGAACTTAATCTAGGCACAAAACTTGAGATGAACTTAAATCTAATGTAATTGGTCTAAAAAAAAAGTGCATTTGGTTGAAGTAATTTAGAAACTAGGTCAAAAGAGAACTTGGTTTAAAAGTAACTTGCAATTAGAAAATGAAGGTCTGAAGTTATTCTAAGAAAATTTATTAAAGTAATTGGAAATCCAACTAAGTATCACAAAATAAGTGAAAAAATTAAATCATTCAATCCCACGTGGTAATCAAGACTCAAATGTAAACTAGGTGTACTTAGATCTATACTTGGAAATGGGTTTTGGACTTGGTTTGAGAAGGAAATTTTACTCTTGGAAAGAGGGTCGTATGTCTATGTGAATGGCATAACCATGCTAGATTTGAAATCATATCCACACTTTTAGGATGTTTAAAACTTGGTCGAGAATAACTCCAATTTATTTATGCAAAAAATGGCCAACATAACAACTCTGCATATAAATAAGGGTACAAATAGTTTTGATCTCATTTTAAATAAGACAAATAGTTTGAAACAATTTTTGCAGCATAACACTTCTTTGTGCAAATTGGTGTGTGAAAAATGTGTTTGTTTGATGTTCTAATTTATTTGATTTAGCAAAGTGATTTTAGACTCAAACAATATGAGTAAAAGAAGTAGTGCCTAAGTGCATGCTCCTATGTTGAAATTGACACAAGGTCTATATAGTATCCACTAAAACTTCTATTGATGTACCAGTCTTGAAATTAATTAATTTTTAATCCAAAAATAAAGAGCACATGTAGCTAGAGCTTTTTAAACCCCCTATTTCTCTCAAGAACTGATATGTGGCAAGGAACTTAAAACACCAAATCAACTCAACATCTGATAGGATAATCCATGGAAAGTGGGGTCAATTAATCTAAATTTTTGAATAACTTTCTAAATGGTCCAAAAATGCCTAAAAACACTTGGGCACAATAAATATCCATCAATGGATTTAAACTAGCTAGATTTTTATGCAAGGGTGTTGTTCCTTACACAACAACTTTAGTTGTGTACTACTTAGTGAAGTTTAATGTCTATACTATTGCTTGACCCAAGTCCTCTTCCATCTAGTTAGGTTAACCACTCAACCATTATCCAATAATTTTATCATGCTCAATTTATATACCCCACCAAATAAGTGGGATTGTAACAGTGTTGGGAGATGAAACCCTAGGTTAAAGTCCACCTAAATAACCCATGAGGAGGTAATGAACTCTCACTCATAAGACATAAAAAATAAAAATAAAGGAAGAATTAGGTCATTTTTTAGTCACCCAAGTCCCTAGGAATAATGGGATATCATACACAACATTTCTTTAGGTTTGACTTGATAAAACAAGTAAAACAATGTGTTTTTGGTCACCTAAGTTCCCTAAAGGGGACAAGGGGAGAGCATACGCACAAGGCTTTACTAAAATGAAACTTTTTAAAGAAATAAAACTAAGTGCCTTGCAAAATAAGAAAAAAAATCAAAGTGATCTTAGGAGCTCTAGGTCTAAATGTGTTTGTTCTTTTAAAACACCTATTTGAAGTGTGATTGAAGTTTGGCCTTTGTTGAAACTTTGAAATCACAAAATTTTATTTGCAAAAGTATTTTAAATGCTAAAAGACAAGTGAAATGACTTTATTATCATTTAAAATGTCTCTTCTTTTGTTTAATTCCCTACAAAAAATATTAGAGGATTGATTTTTGTTTTTTTATATTGTCTTAACAAATAAAAATTTCAAACTTTTAAGGTCTTAGGTTTTGGTCTCAAGGTGAAGTCATCATTTACTAGATAGGGTGAAATCGCCATTTTCCTTGTAAACACAAAACATAGAAAAAATGACAAAGCCATCTATTAATAGGTGAAAGGTCACTGATTATGATTTTCAAAGTCATTTTTTTCCTAAAAAAGTGGTGAAGTCATCGAATACATAACAGATAGTTACCTGGAAAAGTTGTCAATTTATTGAGTTGATGTCATCAATTTTTCTATCGAAGTCATTATTCTCCAAAAGAAGAAAGTTATAGGTAAAAGTCACCATTTTAAGGTGAATTCATTATTTTCAATCAAATTTACCTATATGTATTAGTGAAGTCATTGATATCCTTTAAAAATGTAGTAATGCACAGAATGTGGAAAACTATCAAAGTCATTGATTTCTTGGGTCGAAGTCACTGAATTATAGTAAATAAAAAACATGGGAATTTGAAGAAAAAATTATAAAACTAAGGTCTAATATGAGTTTTTCTTGGTTCTTAAGAGTTCTAAAAAATCTCTTATGATGAGTGTGGGGTGTGTGGTCCCACCAGGCATGTTATTATGTATGCAATATGAATCTAAGGAAAAAATGCATTTGTCACTTGTTGGATAAAAACAAGCTTAAGATAAGTATTCCCAAGCCTAGATGCTTGGAGGATAAATATAACAAGATCAAACCCAATAAAATGAGAAAATAAAGGAGAACTTACCTTCACCTTCCTTGCAATGAGATTTTACCTTTTGACATAAAGTTAGCTTGTGATCAACTTGTGTCCAAATGGAGTGTTTGTAAATACTCTTTCTTTGTGAGCAGCACCTCCCCTTTGTTCACTTTTGTTTTGGATTTATCATGTATTGGTAATGAAGTTCTCTCTTAAAAAATGTGGAATTATAATTTTGGATTTTAAATCTTTTTGCAAGTAGTCCAACATAATAACATTACATAAGAAAGCTTATTGGAAGTGAATATGAGACCTTGTATTTATAGGTTTCAAACTAACCCCAACCTAGATACGGTTAGGTTTAAGCTAACATTGGGTTATGCTTGGGAGTCCAAATTCAATAAATTATGTCTTTAATTATGCATATATGGAGGCATACCTCAACATTTTTTATTTTTATGGCATTTATGTTGATAGTTTGCAATTCTTGACTTTGAGGATGATGATATCATCTAACCTCATTTCCCATGATATTTGTTTAATTTTGATTTTTTTAAATTAAATGTTCACTAATTCAACATGGATTATTTAACTAAGCATTTAATTTTATTTACTTGGTTAATTAATTATGCTTAGGCTTTTAGTCATTTCAAGAGTTGGGTTAAGTACCCCACTTAATAGGTTGAAAATGTTTGGTTGCTTGGTTACAACCTGACTAGGGATGAATGCATGAAATTTTATCATTGTGTATATGGTATACCAAAAATAAATATGTCTTGACATAACTCTTGGAATTTAAGTCCAATGTGTGGATGAATTTAGGATGTTCAGTGATTTCTAGGCTTAGCTTGCATAGTTAGTAGAAATTAATCTGAAGTCTACTTAGACATGAATGTGGAAAAAAAGAAGTGTCTACAATAATATCCTAGATTACATGGTTACTTATGATAATACCACCATATATGTATGGACTAGAACCTGTGAGATATATGAGGTTTTGTAGGACTAGATAGCTGACCCTAATGCCAAGTGGGTCAACAAGGATGACATTAACTCCTAAATTATTTGCAACTTTTGAGAATAAGTTTAGATCATGATGACCCTATTGAATCACTTGTTTAGGTCAAGTGAATATTTACACATTGATCTTATCTAGTTGGCCTTGATCAACATCATCCTTAAAGGAGAGGAGATCATGTACCTCAAGAACACTATCAAGTTTTGGCTAGTTCACTACATCAAAAAATCCTGAGATGGTGATAAATTCTACATGATGAGTTGCTTGGTGGATGTCATTTGTACCACCCTTATGTTCAAAACTTTCACATTCCCACCATAGACCCTCAAGATTGTTATGGTACATGTAGTTTTCTACAAACTATATGGCCACCACTACAAAAATCACATTTGAGAAATTTGTGAGTTATTTTACTTGATAGTCTACATGGCCATCAATGAGGTGGCCATGCCTCAAATCTCAAGTAAGATTAGACAATCCTTTATCCCCACTATAAATTATTGGTATTACATAGATAACACCATTTTCCAAGTAGTAGGCATCCATAGGGACCCCCTCCTCCTACCCTATCAGCTCTCAGACTGATTGGCTAAGTAGGAAATAACTTATCAATTAGTGAAAGGAATTTTTATCCACTCCCTTAGCCACCAGTTGAAGGCTTTCCTGACCTTCCCCATCATCATATTCCAACATGTGTGAAATAATATGCCTCCATTATGAAGTATGTTATTGATTATGGATTATTATACCTTGGGTAGATTAGAACATTGAGAATGGGACCCCCAAAATGTCATTAGAGCCCATGTGACAAAGTACCAGTCTCACCTCAACATCAACTATAGCCATGTGACCCATATTGATGATGAGATTCACCTCAACCTTATTTACAACAAGGATGTTTTTTCCAAGATTGAATAAAATAAGAAATAAAAACAAGTCCAACGTAGGCCATCCTCTTAAAGTAACCATACTCCACCTGCACCAACTTAGGCTAGGGGAAACATCCAAGTGACTACACCTTGAATTTATATGAAGATAATCTAAGGGGTCCCATTTCCTTTTCCTTTATGATTTTTACCTCCCTTAGTCTATGTTCCATCTCCACCACCTCTTGTGACCTAGGCTACTCAACCAATGGTTACATAGGTATTATGATTTGACATTAGTAGTATCCCCTAGTTAATCATGACCAAAAATAAGTGCCCATATAGTTTTTTCCCCTGCTACCTCCATCCCTCAACAACCTAGTGGGGCACCCCATAGTTTTCCTATCCCTACCAAGCTCACCTAGGTTGTGTCTCCCTTGTTTCTGATTCCACCCTTTCCATAATTCACTTAGAAACCTCTAGATTCAATCATGTAAAACATCTCCACATTCTAATTTCCCCCCATTGAGCCATTTCCATCCATATAGATCCCTATGGCTTGCTTCTAGTATTCAAAAGCTTATGTTTCCTAGCCCTTAATGCCCCCATTATCCAATACACAACAAGTATATATTGTGAGCCATGTGCCAACTCAAATCCTGATGATGACCCTAAAAATGAGTGCACTCATCTACACAATTTAGTCTACTCTACCCACTTTGGTGGCACCTATAGTCACTTTTCATACTCCCCGGTCTACTCCATCCACTACTACTACCACATCCCCTTCTACTACTACATTACAAGTTGATCTAGGAAAAATGCCTAATAAGAAAAAAAATGTAACTCCCTCTTGGCCTTCTACTCAGTCCCTTATTACTCCCCTTATCCCTTCCAATTTTTCCTTTTCCATCATCCTGAGTGCCCAAAGATTTGGCTCTAATTAGCTAATTGAATACCCCTCTCCCTACTGTGACAAACTCATAGGCCAATTTTGACCCAAATCCAATGGCATGCCTAGATGTTCTTATGGGATTACCCATTTGTACTTTGCCCTTTTTCCCCCATGCCTTCTCCTCCATTCTCTCTTAATTCCTTCCATCTAATTCATCCATTATTCCTCTTCCCATGCCTCCACCTTCCACCTCTATATCTACTACCCTACCTTCATCCTATTATACCTTAAGAGTTACTACAATATCATAAGGACCTGAGATGATCTTTCAAAATGATTTATAGGTCAAATTAGAGTTTAATAGAGAGTGTAAAAACATGAGGAAGATTCTTATGCAGAGATTCACACAAGAGGGAGACCTAGTGGTATGGAAAAAATAAACATGAAATCTTATCCCTCACCAAAGTGAGGACATTAAAGGGAGACTATAATTTGGATGAAGACCTAGTCTATGTGATCCAATCTAATATGACCTATCCAAAAAACTCATGGAGGACATGAAGGATCAATTTTGGGTACTTGAATCATAGGTGAGGAACTCATTTCCTATATGTCTAGTTGGAAGCATGGATGATGCTTTAACACAATTGTTTGAAGCTCTTAGGAAGGTTACCCAAGCCTTTTCTATGGGTAGAGACTACTACAACCCACCCAGGATTCTTTGTACCAAGTGGTTTGAATGGATAAGTGTATGAATCTCATAGTGATAATAAGTAAAAACAAGTTTTTGGAGTTAAAACTAATGCCTTTGGTAGACTTGGGCCTCTATCAAACTTATGTCAAGAACATGAGAACATCTCTAGAGGAGTGGTTATCTATAGCTTAGGTAATAATTGATCCCTTGGAAAAGAGTAAAGAACATATGTTGGCCTACTTCTGGGAAGTCAACATCATAGTGCTTTTCCACTCGAATGGCACCCTGCTTGAGAGGGAGGAATTTGTTGTCCACTTAGGTCAATATGAATGAGCCATGCATAGTAGGGTGGCTAAAGCCAAAAATTTATGGAAAAAGTAGCTCTATATTTTTCCACTTAGTCCATATCCATCATCATGTAGATGTCTAAGGTGAAGGTCTCCTTGGAAGCCCCACTCAAGGATCATGAATGGTTTTTATCTTAGTCTGAGGTCATCTTTCATGATCCCCTTATGAACTTAAGTAATTTAGACCAAGAGTTTGAATTTATGGAATATGTGTTGGAAGCCAATGAGGTGTAGCCTAAATGGCTAGGATTTGGTTCTTCTCTAGGTCCTTAGTGTATCACTCAAGTGGGCCCCTAGAGCATATTTTGAGGAGAGGGGAATATTTAGTTTTGAATCATTGTAATTATAAAAACCTTGGGTGACAATATTTATTATTGAATCTCATGATACTTTGGGTCAAGTCTCATCCTTCTCAATATATTATAGATTACTTTCCCTTTGAAATGGTTGGCATTTTATGTAAAGAAACTTTGTTGAAATGAATGCAAATTTCCATCTTTCTATTAACTAACTTATTTATCTATGAATGTGGTCCATCATTTTCAAGCTTTTGAATGAATGATTATGTTAAATAATTGATAATGTGATCTATTATATATAATTAATGTATTGGTTATAATATGCTTCACTTTTCTAATATGTTTATGAATTCTCCTTGTTTCCTTTATAACACTTGTTAATATGTGTGCTTAAAGCTATAGATCCTATGTGTAACCTATTATAGGCCCTTTTGTGTGTTTATATTTAATAGAGAATTTAAAAATTAAGTATTTCCTTTCATTTTTACTTAAATTCTTTCCTTGTGTGATGTTGAGTATGAACCCATTTTTAAATATGGCACATAGTGGTGTAACTATTATTGGGCACATAGCTTGGTTCTCGAAGCATTAGTATCTTCTTAAGATATGAATCATATTTTTATGCCCTACCTTACACTCCCCCTTTTAGATTTATTTTAAGAGCTAAACAAGTCCATCCCCACTACTAATAAATTGGTGAATTAAATGCCAATAGTGTTTAAAACTAGAATTGGTTAAACTAGGTTAAGTTTAGAATCTCTTTGTCAAACTGGTATTGGATCCATGGCAGTAACATTATATCTCTTAGAGACTCATTTTAAGTCGATTACATCATGGAGCCTAATACCTACATATTGTGCGTTGGATTTCTCTTGAAGAAATCCTAAAAGGGGAGGATGAAATTCCCTTATTGTCCCAAATTTCACTCTAAACACTTAATCTCATAAGTGTCTTAGACCCATATTTTGGACCAAATAACAAGTTTTTGAAGTGTTTTTTTATATTTTTAGGTTTGTTTTCTAAGTTTTTGAGCTTGTTACACGTACATACATACAACATAAAATTCATAGAAAACTTTAGGGAAATCATTAAACAAAATAATGAAATTATTCCTATCTTTTTGTAGTTTTTGTTTTCTAATAGTATTCAATTTCTATTTTCTTCTATTTTGTACTTTCAATTTTCAATTTAACCATTTGTTTGCAAAATAGAAAAATTGTAGCTAACTTTAGCAAATTAATTGATGATAGTAATGAAATCATTTTTGGGTACTTTTTATGTCTCTTTTAATTTTTTTACAAATTTATCATGGTCTCTCTATCTATTTTTCTCTATTACCAATCTTATGTTTTGGTCTTTTCTACTTCTATCTTCTATTTTTGTTTATTTTTACCTTCTAGATAAATAGCAAAAACATTTTCACTATAGTGAAATCATGCATAACTTTAGAAAAATTGTAGTTAACTTCAATTAAATCATCACAGGCAGTAGAGAAATCATTTTTTAATCTTCTATTTTTTATTTTATCCCTATTTAATGTGTTTTATAATTGCTAAGGAATTCTCTATTTGGTCTTATTATGTAACAGTGAAATCATTTCAGAACATTAAATTTTTTGTCTTTTTTCATCTTTTTTCACTTTTTTAGTTAATTATTGTAGGTTGCCTTTATATTTTATCTATATAAAGACTTTTAAAAAATTTCTTATAGGAAATTAGTCTAAGACAAACCAAAAAAAGCTAGCCAAATCAAAAAAAAAAAAATAGTTTTCTTGCTTCATATTTTATTTTTAGGTTAACCATTTCATTTTATTTCAAGTTTTCTAGCATTTTATATTTCATCATTATTATTTTCAATAGTAATTTTGATTATTTTTCAATTTTTGGAGTTAATTAACTTTACTTTCCAAGAATTTTTTTATGTGGCTCTTATTATGTATATTCTTTTCCATGGCATTACATTGGTGATAATACTCAAAAAAATAGAAATAATATGTTCAAACTTTTGTTACCCAAGAAATACTTACATGTATGTTCTTCTCTTGTCATCACATTGGTGATGATACCTAAGAATTAGAGGTAAGTGTAAGTATTTTTTTTTCTACGGGCTCTATCGATCATGGATTTCATCACCACATGATAGGCAAAACCTCATATACCAATGAGGTATATAAATTAAGTGTCAATTATTTAAAATGCCTGATTGGTGTTGTGTTTTAAGCATACTGTGATGTGAGGGGATTTCATGCTTCAATAATTAGGGTTTTTGTTGATTAATTTTTGGCCCTATAGGTCAAAATTGGGCACCCCTTAATGAAAATTTGGCCTTTATATCTTTTAGGGGTAAATATCATGTCATAGAGTGATCTTAGGTTTATTCAACATAATATGAATGCTATTAGATTTGATTAGTTTTTTTCTAGGTCCTTTTATTTTTTGAGTCATGCTAATAGGTCTGAGCAGAGTTTAAAGAACATTTTCAAAGTGCTAGATCTTGCACATGTAGTAGTTTTAGAGGAAGTTGATCATGTGGGTTTGTTCATCCTGGTTAAAATTTCATGTGTACTAAGTCTGAATCCCTTCACCAAAGCACAAATAAAGTTTTTTGTGTTCAAAAACTTGCTTCAAAAAACACTTTTGGAATTATTCATTCAAGCTCAACCATCCACTTTGGTTTTTCCTATTAAGTAAAATTCCTTCAGAGGAGGTATTCCACACAAAACCCATATCAAAAGTGCAAGTGTTCTTTCTTTCAGAGGTTTTGTTTTTGGGGTTTTTGTTCAAGTGTCAAGAATTATCTCAGACATTTTATCCCAAATAATTTCCCTGAAAGATATATTTTCAATCTGAAGGGGTCATTTACAACTTTTTTGAAGGGTACTTTAACCTATTCGAAGGGCACCTCCATCTTTCTGAAAATGTCATTTTCAACTTTTTCAAAGGGCACTTCAACTTTTATAAAGGGGTCACTTCAAATTTTTGGAAGGGACATTTTCAAAAATATAAAATTTACTTTATAAAAAATTCTAAGAGTATTTTTGCAGGAAGATGGAACAAACAAAAGTTTTGAAAGGTGCATCCCAATCTTTTCGAAGGGTATTTTTTAAGCAGGGTACACTATTCAAAAGTTTAAAGGAATTAATGCAAAAAAAGGGCCAAAAGATTTGTTTTGGGACAAAGCCCAAAGGATAAGACCTGATGAAAATATTTGAATAAATTATTTCTGGAGAAAATGCCAAACTAAATGCCTGAAGGATTTTCTTTAGAAAAAAATCCTGAAGGAATTCTTTCAAGAAAAGTGGCTGAGACAAATCTTCTTGAAGGACACCTCTAAATCCAAGTGCCCCAAATAGTTTTCTAAAGGATATATTTCAAAAAAAAGTGTCCCATGTATTGATTCAAAGGGAACTTTCCATGATTCATAGGGCACTTTCCATAGTTAAAGAACACTTGGTAAAAGTCTAAAAAAACTTAAGTCGAAGGGAATGTTCTGAATGAATAAGGAAGGTGATGGCCCTGCAAACATAAATTTCAAATCAAAGAAAATAGAAATTGGAGTCAAAAAGACTTGTAAATAACCTAAGATAAAATATAGAGGTAATAAATTTCAATATCCTAAGCATCTAGTGTAGACAAAACAAGTGAAAAATAGACAGGTCGATGGTTTAAGTTATTGCTGGCAGCTGACCCAAATCAAAGAACTTATGTATAGAGGATAGCTAGTAGTTAGAAGGAACATTTTCTAATTATTTATATGATTTCCATTTCCTTTGAATAGTGGTATGTGTCAACTCTCCTATTTTTAGTTTCAAACATTCATGGATGGTCTTTGATGGAGCCAGTTTCCTGTGCTAATTCTAAAGGTTTTATGCCACTTTTCACCATTCTTATGGCTTGTTTCAGACAATTATACCTCTTAACATGGCATGAATCACATTTCCCCTCTTTCACATGCAATTTTAACTGATATCCTCAAGGTGACACATGTTCGAGTGACCTTTGGACTTCCCTTGCTTGATTTCTCTCTCAAAGCTATAAATATGTATTATTTTGGCTGTTTGAGTAGCCTCCATTGGTTATTGGGAAAAATCCACCTTGATTTTTACTTTAATAACTCTTTAATGAATATACAAGTGTTATATCCACTCATATTCTACAATATTGAGTAATGACTTGAATCGTATTGGTATACTCTAGTGAAGGATTGTCTTTCTATCTTGTACTCTTGATGGCCTGCCAATTTGCAAAAAGGATATTGTTACAGGTCTTTGATAGTATTATTTTATAAAGTGTAGAGATATTTTATAAGTGGTTCATGATTATATCCCTCCTTGGAATAATTCACTTCCTTCTTAAGAATCATATACCTTCCTGAATCTGGCATATGAAATATTGATGTAACAATGAATCCTAAGTTGTGAGTCTTGTGTAAGAAACACCTCATTTGTCTTTAATTAGTGTTTTTCAATCAATTTATAGGACTTAAATATTTTTGAATAACCATTTGGTTTCTTATTTGTTTTCCTTAACCCTTTTTATATCTAAATTGTTAAGTTAGAGAGAGAGCTTTAAAGGTGCATCAAGGGGAGCTAGCCCCTTATCTAGAGATTCATTTATCAATATTGTCACCCAAAAAAAGAGAAATGTCTCCATGGTTCCACTTTTATGAGGATATTTATTCATATCCTTAAGGGTGTGAATCCAAGTGATAATAGTTTTTGGCATGCCCGATGGGACTTCTAAGTCCTAGAAGATTGTTTAAGATTGGTGCTAGTCTTGACATATTTAAAGTAAAAGAAGCATCTACTTCCAATACCTAGAAACTCCATTGAATAATTAAAGTATTTGGTTGATGATCAACCCTTTTTTTCATGCCAAAAGTAACCACTAGGTCTATTGCTAAAGGTGTACCTTTTGAATTTGTGCAACTACCTCTATATTGCACCAAAAGGTTTAGGTTTGTCAAAACTCATCCTTACAAAAGAGATTTCATGTTTAAATCTTCTAAGTTTGTTTTAAATTCCATTCCTAACATCCATATTTATCATTCCAATATGTCAAGAAGACAACCTTTTGTGCCTTTCACTAGGGCATCTCCCTTGCATCTTACTTGATATGATCAAATTCTAGGAGCAGCCCTCAAAAGTGTCCCATCTTTTAGTGGGGAGGGTCCTATTAATTCCATTGAGCACATTAGGAAAATATAAAACTTTTTTGATATTCATAACATCACCAAATAAAATTTATCTATTAGATTTTTGGCCTTGTCTTTCAAAGGAAAAGTTTTAGATTAGTATGGGACTCTACTCATAAATTTTATTGGCTCATGGGATGAGTTGGGGGATTTATTGACTAATAAGTTTGGGGAAAAGAGAAATCACATATCTCTATCTAATAAATTGACCATAATCAAGAGGGAATCACATGAATTCATGTAATACTTTAATACTAGATTCCAAAAAACTTGGGACAAAATCCCAACTCTTGTGAGGCCAACATCAAACTATGCATTTTTGTACTACTTGAAAGCATTGAATAGTGGCATTACCATGATGATTCAATATATTAGTGGAAACACATTACATTATTACTATGAAATAGCCATAAATTCTAATAATTTTCTTGTCTAAGTGGGAAAGATAACTCCTAAACTTCTAATGCCACTATCCCCTGATTTGCATTATCCTAGTCAAGGTGCATTGCCCACTTTAGCCACTTTGCCTAATAAAGAAAGGATTTCCATTTATCCATAAAATGAAATCCATGAAGTTAAAATATTTCTTCAAATTGTTACAAATTATTTATTTTCCCTCAAAATATATAAATCTTAAGGTTATAGGCCATATCAGACATACAATCAATTTGGGAAAACAAGTAGACCTCCTTTCCAAAACAATACACATGGACAAGGCTAAATCACCCATGTCAAGACTTATAAAATCTATAATCCTAATTCTCCCTCATCCTCCAAATCCCTTTTCCCCACTCAAAAAAACTTTTTCCAATAACAACCCAACTATCTATCTTTTGAACATGGTTAAGAACAAGTGGCTTTTGCAAATGAAATGCACAATCAAGGCATGGTAATGCAAGGCAACCAATCTTTCCAAGCTTAAAATTTTTAAGGATCGATGAAAGGTGGGGTGTAAAATGGAAAAAAATTAATCAATCATTTGGAGGGTGAGTTTTGTGCCATTAATAATGTGGGTAATACAAGTAATCAAAATACTAGTGTTGCCTCCAATACTAGGTCCAAAAGGAGGGTTATTGAGGAGACTCAAAGAATTAATAAAGGACCTATTTTTACCCCTAAATAATTTCAAATTAGAATTGGGCCTAATTCATCTCATAAAAAATAATAAAATAAGAGATTTCAAAGCATGAAGCCAACTCCTATGCCTCTATCTCCATAAGCTACATCACAAGGTGTTGGTGCTCCTAAAGAACTTTCCAAGATGATTTATCCTTCCATAAATATCATGGATCAGATGAAGAAGTTACATATGAATATTTATTTTTGGGCTTCATTGGTAGTACCTAGACAAAAGGATATACTTCAAAAGGAATTATAGGGATTAAGTAAGCAAGCTAGTCAAGTTAGGAATGAAAACATTATCTTAGTAAATGGAGCTCAATCTATGGATGATCAAGCTAAGAAAGATGAGAAGACTCCTACTTTTTACCTATATCTAATCATTAGTGATTTATTGTTTCATAATTTCATCATAGATAGTAGATCAAGCACATCGGTTATGCCTAAATGTATATTAGATAAGCAAGGCTTCAAGTATGAGCCAATGACTAAAGGAGTTTTGCAATTGGATGGATCACAAACCAATATTTTATGGGTAGTTAAATATTTAAATTTTATCATTCATTATTTTCATACTTTTTCAATTCCTCATGATGTGGTGGTGGTATATTTACCTCCCTATTATTCTCTTTGCTTATCAAGAGACTTCACATCTAAGATAGGTGGATATTTGGCAGCCAATTGGTCTTACATGGTGTTTAGGAAAATGTATGGCACTAAAGTGAAGATTGAGTTAGAACCTATTCATATATGCATTATAAGGATTAATTCATACCCAATCTAGTGAAGCGAAGTGAAGAGGTGAGTGGTTTATGGTAGCTCTTTTTTTATGGGTCTAGAAGCAAGATTGGGGTTAGTGGTGGAGCAATGTTGGTTTCACCTTCAAAGGAAAGGTATTTTTTAACCTTTAGATTTTAGTTCTCTTGTACTTGTAATGTAGATAAAATGAGGTCCTCATTCATGACCTCAAGTGGGAAAAGAAAAGAGGTTTAAAATAATTGCAAGTGTTTGGTGATAGCAAACTTGTTGTCAATCAAGTTAGAGGGTAGAATTTGACAAAAAAACTCTTTGTTTAAGTCCTATAAGCATAGAGTGTGGGATATTGTGGAAGATTTAAAAGCCTTAAACATCACTTCTATTTAAATATAAGATAACAAACATGCTGATAGGTTGGTATTAATTGGAGCTTAGTTTGATGTTCCAAAAGGGATAAAAGAAGACAAGAACCAACCTCATCTAAAAGTGATTATAAGGCCCTCCATATCGGATAATGTCACTAATTGGTAAGTGTTTGATATTGATTATAAAATAGCACTTTTTATACAAAAATAATTTGATTTTTCTTCCAAGAATTAGTCTAAACTACAACAGTAATATGGAGGGCATATTATCTAATTAAAGTCTAACAAACTCCCTTAAGGCCTAGTCACTCTTGAGAGCATATTCAATGATGATGACCAGCTGAAAAAATAGAAGGTAAGCATATCTACCAAGCAGGAAAACTATGATAAGGTTCATATATTCAAATATAAATTGTTTTTACTTGGAAAGGTATGTACTAGTGAAGAGAAGCATGCTTTCATTGAGTTATTCAAAGAATTTTCTGATGTCTTTGCATGGGAGTATAGTGATTTAAAAAGTTTTGATCCAAATCCAGCTCAGCGTATTATAGAGTTATATGAGAATGTTTAAGCCTATTAATCAAATTCAAAGGCCAATAAATCCCAAGATTGAGACTTTCATGAGGAAAGAACTCACCAAACTGATTAAGTCCAAAATCATATCTCCCATTAAGCATTCATCTTGGTTGGCAAACCTAGCTCTTGTTAGGAAAAAGAATGGAGAGATAAGGTTATGTTTTGATTTTAGGGACTTGAATAGAGTTTATTTGAAGGATCATTACCCACTCCCTTCCATGTAATAAATTTTGCAAGTTGTAGCTAGTAGTGAAAGGTTTTCTCTCCTTGATGGGTATTCTGGGTATAATCAAATTCTAGTAAAGGAAAGTGACTAGTATAAGACAACCTTTACTACTAAATGGGGTACATATGCTTATAGGAAAATTAATTTTAGGTTATCTAATGATAGAAATATTTTTCAATGTGCAATAGATACGGCTTTTTAAGGACTAATCAATGACATTGTGTTGGTGTATCTTGATTACATAACAGTTTCTTCCAAGGATGCAAAAGATCACTTGAACCACCTAAGGTAGATTTTTGAGAGGTGTAGAGATTTTTAAATCTCATTAAACCTAAATAAGTGTGTGTGTTTTTCCATGAAGGCAAACTACTGGGACATATTATTTCCAATAATGGCTTGTCCATTGATCCGAAAAGGGTGAATGCCATCTTGGCATTGTCTTTCCCTAAGCATAATAAGGGTCTATAAAGATTTTTTGGTAAGATCAATTTCATAAGGAGATTCATTCCTAATTTTTAAAAAAATTTCAAACCCTTGACCTCCATGCTAAGTAAATATGAAGTATTCACTTGGAGAAGGAGGAAAGAAAGTTTTGAGGAGATCAAGCAAGCCATTGCCTAAGCTCCTACCCTTGCAAGTCCTAACTTTTCCAAATATTTTAACTTGTATACTTTTGGGAATGAATAGTTAATCTCTAAAATGCTTACTCAAGATAATGATGAAAAATTTGAATAGCCTATTGCTTTATTTAGTCAAGGTTTAGAAAGCTATGAGGTAAGATACACATATGTTAAAAAATAAGTACTTTTAGTCATAAGGAGTTTAAAGAAGTTTATGCATATGTTTTATAAAATAAAGATTCACATTTTTGTGCCTCATCCTAGTGTGAAATAATTTATATTGAGTAGAGATTTGAATGAAAAGAGGGCAGGTTGGATCACAAAGGTGATAAAATATGATGTGGAGATCAAGACAACAAAGCTAGTGAAAGGAAAAGGGTTGTGTGAGCATCTTTCTTTAGACTTGAAAGAGTAAAAAGAATTTGTTTTTGGTAATTTATAATAAATCTATGATATTTTCACCTTCATCTATGAGAATTTAGACACAAGACATGATCCATTTCCTTTAAACTAGTGAGTGTCCACAAGGTTTTGATAGGGCCAAGAGAAGGTACTTTAGGTTGCAATCCATTCCTTATGTACTTATTGATGGAGTGATATTTAGAAAGGAATTTTCAAGTGTGCTTTTAAGGTGTCTTGATTTAGATCATATTGACAAAGTATTTTTGAATTCTATGGTGGACCAACTAGTGGTCACTTTGCTCTAAGAACCATAGCTGCTAGGATTATGAGGGCTAGTTAATTTTGGCCTAGATTGTTTAAAGATACCCATGCTTGGGTAAGAAAATTCAAAAATTATGCTCTTTTTGATGGAAAACAAAAGCTAGATGCCTTTCCTCTTCACCCAATCCAAGTTGACCAACACTTTATGCAATGGGGTTTGGATTTCATAGTCCTAATCAATCCTCTTTCTAGTGCTAGCCACAAATGGGTGTTTATTGCCACTAATTACTTTACAAGAAGGGTAAAGGATATATATCTTAAAGATGCAAATGATAATTTAGTCCTAGACTTATATTAGAGTATAGCAACCAAATTTGGAACTCCCTTAATAATAATCTCAGATAATGCATTGGCCTTTCTAGGAGCAAGGACAAGTGAATGGGATTTGAAGCATGGCATCTACCACATGGTATGTAAAACCTTGTATACCAATGAGGTATACAAATTGAGTGTAAATTGTTTAAAAGGTCTAAGTAGTGTTGTGTTTTAAGCATACTATGATGTGAGGGGATTTCATGATTTAATAATTAGGGTTTTTATTGACCAATTTTTGACCCTGTAGGTCAAAATTGGGCACCCCTATACGAAATTTTGGTCTTTAGATATTTT
Source organism: Torreya grandis (assembly GCA_037957365.1). Lineage (NCBI taxonomy): Eukaryota > Viridiplantae > Streptophyta > Pinopsida > Cupressales > Taxaceae > Torreya > Torreya grandis. The sequence goes on along the minus strand of JARHVA010002169.1, from coordinate 2,172,663 downwards.
AGGGGTAAATATCATGTCATAGAGTGATCTCAAGTTTATTTAGCATAATATGAATGTTATTATCTTTGATCAATTTGTTGTCTAGGTCCTTTTACTTTCTTTGAGTCATGCTAACAAGTATAAGTAGAGTTTAAAGAACATTTTCAAAGTGCCATATCTTGCACGTGTAGTGGTTGTAGAGGAAGATGATCATGTGGGTTTGTTCATCATGGTTCAAATTTCATGTGTACTGAGTTTGAATCCATTCACTGAAGCATAAACAAAGTTATTTGGGTTTAAAAGCTTGCTTCAAAAAACATTTTTGGAATTATTCATTCAAGCTCAATCATCCACTTTAGGTTTTTTTATTAGGTAAAATTCCTTCGAAGGAGGTGTTCCACATAAACCCATAGTAAAAGTGAAAGTGTTCTTTATTTTGAAGGTTTTATTTTCAAGGTTTTTGTTCAAGTGTCAGGAATTGTCTCAAAAATTTTGTCTAAAATAATTTCCCCAAAAGATATATTTTCAAGCCAAAAGGATCATTTACAACTTTTTTGAAGGGCACTTAAAATTTTTTGAAGGGGTCACTTCAACTTTTCTAAAGGGATGTTTTCAAAAAGCTAAAAGGTACTTTACAAAAAATCTAATGTGTATTTTCGTAGGAAGGTAGACCAAACAAAAATTTTGAAAGGTACATCCCAATCTTTCCAAAGGGTATTTTTCAAACAGGGTGCCCTATTCAAAAGTTCAAAGGAATTAATGTGGAAAAGGGGCCAAAGGATTTATTTTAGGAAAAATCCTGAAGGAGACGACCTGATGCAAAGAGACAAATCAAATTTCTCAGGATAAAATGATGAAACAAATGCCTAAAGGATTTTATTTAGAAAAAAATCCCAAAGGAATGATTTTGGGAAAAGTGGCCAAGACAAATCTTCCTGAAGGACACCTCTGAAGCTAAGTACCCCAAATAGTTCTCCAAAGGATATATTTCAAGAAAAATTTTCCCATTCATTGATTCATAGGGTACTTTCCATAGTTAAATAACACTTGGCAAAAGTCTGAAAGAAAATTAAGTCTGAGGGAATGTTTTTAATGAATAAGGAAGGTGATGGTCCCATAAATATCAATTTAAAATTGTGAAAAATAGTTGTTGGAGTCAAAAAGACTTGGCAAGAACTTGAAATAAAATATAAAGGTAATAAATGGCAATATCCTGAGCATCTAGTGTATACAAAATAAGTGAAAAATAGATAGGTTGATGGTTTGAGTTGTTGCTGACAATTGACCCAAATCTAGGAGCTTCCACAAAATTGATAAACATAGATTTCTAGAGGATAGCTAATAGTTAGAAGGATCATTTTATAACTATCACCATGAGTTTCATTTCCTTTGAATAGTGTTATGTGTCAACTCTCCTATTTGTAGTTTCAAACATTCATGGATGGTCTTTGATGGAGGCAGTTTCTTGTGCCAATTCTGAAGGTTTTATGCCACTTTTCACCATTCTTATGACTTGTTTCAGACAAGTAGACCTCTTGAAATGGCATGACTCACCTTACCCCTCTTTCACATGTAATTTTAACTGATATCCTCAATGTGACACATGTTTGAGTGACCTTTGGACTTCCTTTGCTTGATTTTTCTCTCAAAGCTATAAATATGCATTCTTTTGGATATTTGAGCAACCTATACTAGTTATTGGGAAAATTTTGACTAGATTTGTACTTGAAGAACTCTTGAATAAATATAAAAGTGGTTTTTCCACTCGTATGATACAATATTGAGTAATGAATTGAATCTTGTTGGTATAGTCTAGTGAAGGATTGTCTTTCTAGCTTATACTATTGATGGCCTACCAATTTGTAGAAAGGAGATTGTTATAGGTCTTTGCTAGTATTCTTTTCTAAAGTTTAGATATATCTTATAAGTGGTTCATGATTGTATCCCTCCTTGGAATTATTCATTCCCTTCCTAAGAATCATATACCTTCCTAAATCTAGCATATGAAATATTGATGTAATAATGAATCCTAAGTTATGAGTCTTATGTGAGAAACACCTCATTTATATTTAAGTAGTGTTTTTCAATCAATCAAGAGGACATTAAATATTTTTGCATCACGGTTTGGTTTCTTAGATGTTTTCCTTAACCCTTCTCATATCCAAATTGTTAAGTTAGAGAGAGAGATTTAAAGGTGCATCAAGGGGAGCTACCACCTTATCTAGAGATTCATTTCTTAATATTGTCACCCAAAATAAGAGAAATGTCTCCATGGTGCCACTTGGATGAGGATATTTAGGCATCTCCTCAAGGGTATGAATCCAAAATGACAATAGTTTTTATAGTTGCCTCAAATTTCTATTTTTTTGTCATCAACCTACTAAAATTTCATGGTTGGGTTAGGCACATTGGGACTAGACCCATTTGTGTACATCCTTTAAATCATCTTATTCCAAGTTTTTTTGCCTCATGTGCTGAAAGGTATTTATATTAATCCCCTTAGATAATAATGTAAAAAACTTAATCCTAGGTGAGCTTTTTTACCATTCAACTTTGGTGTATCAGTCATTACTTAACATCAAGAAGTTACTTTCCATGTACCCTTCAAAACATGTATAGTAGGCTATGGTAACATCACATCTTTCATATTTATTTCTCTAAAATATTATGCCAACACTATTCAATGGACAATCAAAGAGCACAAAAATCTTAAAAGTTGTTTAAATCCTTCATCCTAGTTTTATCCCCTTTTGTGCAATGCATGTGTGTTTAAAGTAGGTCTTGTTTTTTTGATTCCTTGTGAAAATAATGTGATAAATTCCTTTGATTAACACCAAAAAAAATTTTAAATTGAAAACAAGATATCAAGTCATAATTTAAAGCTTAAAATCATAAAATTTAGTCCTAAAGTCCAAACTCAAAGTACCTTGTTATCAATCAGTTTTTTTTTTTGTCATTTTGGTCATTAACTTTATTAGAATCATATATCTATATTTTTCATTTTTTTAAATTAAAAATATATTTTGAGCATGTCTCCCATAAAAAAAACAAATGGCCTTATTTACAAAACCTAGGTTAATATAAGATCCATTTGTAATTACCCTTTTCACCTTGGAAATCAAGAACGTCATGTTGAGATCAATGATAATGTTATAAATTATCAAGAAGAGAATAACCTTAGAGTCATTTTATATAAAATTATATCATCCAAAGTCACATAATACATCATAAAGAGAAAATATTTGGATCTATGAACCAAATTTCCATCTCAATTTGAATCCAAAATTTTACATCATTTATTATCTATGAATGAATCCACCCTTCCCATCAAAGACCAAGGGACCACTAGTGACCCCTTAGGAAATAAAAAAACCATTATTATAAATCCCCAAATAATTCCATATCAACCTACAACTAATAACCCTATCATCTACAATCAACCAAGTCTCCCTTACATTATTTATAGCCTTGATGCCAACATACCTCATTACACTAGCAAAGTGAATCCCATCTTAACACCCATATAATTTAGCATTACTCAAGCCCCAAAGCCACAACTAATCCAAATAACCTAACCTACCAAAAAAATTACCATTCCTAGTGGTCACTCAAGTCAATAAAATTGAAATACAAATTCACTCCTTTGGGAGAACCTTATGACATTGTCTTTCAAAATTTGGTCATTGCAAACATGACCATGTTTCCTAACACCAAATACTTTGATTAAAAATGTTATAAAGCTTGAGTAGTATAAAGATAATGAATATTTTGAATACCACATAATCCAAGGTCATTCCACTGAGCATTGTATGAGACTCAATAATTATATCCAATATTTTACTGACAATAGGGACATTAAGGTAGATCTAAGTGTACCCACATCTAAAAATTATAGCTTAGAGGTATGCCAAAATATCCTTTCTGAACATAATCAATCTAATCCCCTTTTAATTTAATATCATAACCTTCCACCCTTTTCTATCCAATCCATTATAGATCAACCCATATTTAGCCACCATGACTTACCTTTCATTTTCAATGGACCCATCTTGGGCCACCATGGCTCACCTTCCTTATTTTATGAACCCATATTTGGCCACCATGGCCTACCTTTGATTTTTGATGAACCCATACTTTATCACCATGAAATACCTTCCATTTTTATATGATCCTATCCACGACCATCTCACCATCTTTGATAATCCCCTTGTTGAAAATTTTATCTTTGTCAAAGTGCTTATGTTTGACAAAAAAACCAATCTTTAACTAAGATCCATTTTTGACAAAGCTACCATTCTTTACTAGGAGCCCATTTTTTAACAAGATCCCATCTTGGACAAATCCTCCTCCAACCAACATAACCTATCACCCATTTTCCAATTTCTAAACCTCTTATCACACATTAAAACCCCTTATCACCCCACAGTATACACCCTAATTTAAAAAGGTACTTTTAAATATCAAAATCCATGAGCAAAGAATTATATAACCCATACATTTTGGAGTAAACAATGGACCTCATAGCATTGGCTACAAACCATTTGAAAATATATGTAAATATGTTAGTGAAAATTTTACGATTTGATAAGACCAAAATTCATAGGTAAATAAATGATTACATTGTATAATTTAAATAATTTATTACTCAAAGGTAAAAACGTATTATTGTAGATTCATTTAAAAATAAGGTGAAATCTTTATAATCTTTTCAATAGGTGATTATAGGACTCAACCAACATTTTTGTGAACTAACAAACCCACTAACAAAGCATAAAGTAAATAAACAAATAACTTTAGATCATAAATAATCCAATAAACTCCCCCTTGATCTAAATGGGTATAGAAGATGAAATAACTAGAGCAATGACTCTAAAGTTATCAAAAAAACTTTAAATCAATTATAATTGATGTATTATTCCTCTTGGTACCGATCAAAATTAGTGTCACTCCATAAATAATTCCACCATGTGAGTTATGGCATAAAAAGTTGATGAATATGATCAAATCCTTCTCATCCCTTATGATCATCATACTATACTATAGTAGAACATGATCAAGGGTCTAACTACATCAATCCACATAAGGATCCACCTAAAATCCCATAAAAGTGACTGACATGTAATCTTTATGGCACAGTCCCTAATTCCCAATAAATAATGACAACCTTTTCTCAATGTTACTAGTGTTAATAACCCCTATCAACTTGTACTTTCATTGATGACTGATCAAAGACCTACCAATGTTATATCTTCTCCCCTATCAGGTAAGAGGTGAAATGTTGTGCAATGAGAGAAACAAAATAAAGTAATATTTTTTGCTCCATGTCATGAATATCAAGGATAAAAAGCCAAAAATGGAATTGAAATAAGCATATTATTACTACCAAAATTATTATTCAAACATTTGAATCAAACTCTGATTGAATAGTTAACTAGAGAAGGGGAATAGTCATATAGCCTCTAACGGATCCTCTAACCTCTAGTGTGACACTTACACTTTGTCAATCACTCGGATCTTGATAGACCTGTAAAGGGCGAAATGGTCATTGATAGCACAAGAATGAGCTGACATTATTAAAATTTGCATTGTGAAAACATCAATTTCTACTAAAAATACACCTATATACACCATTTTCAATATATTTGTCATAAAACTTAGTAATAAACTTCAAACTACAAAATTGATCATTCTAATGTGTCCAAAACATTAAAAATCCTATAAATTAATTGATCACATGATCATCTTTGGATAAAATATTGACTTGTCAAAAAAAATGTCGTAATACAAGCTACTCAATGACAAATGTGACAAAATTGTGACCATAATGAAATTTTTGGAGTTTTTAACTCTTGACCTCTCTTATTTCATGTACCTAACAAAACATTATTTTCCAACCCCTCTAAAAGTAATTTTAGAATATGAGTGGATAATATTTTATAGGAACTTGATTTTTATAATTTGTCCAATAATATAGATAGATAGATAGATAGATGTGTGTGTGTGTGTGTGTGTGTGTGTGTGTGTGTGTGTGTGTGTGTGTGTGTGTGTGTGTGTGTGTGTGTGTGTGTGTGTGTGTGTGTGTGTGTGTGTGTGTGTGTGTGTGTGTGTGTGTGTGTGTGTGTGTGTGTGCATGTAAAAATAATGTGAAATCAATTCACTGGCTATTTTAATTGCATGTTAAAAAGATTAGTGCCTTTATTGCTTGGTGAAGCCCAAAAAAAAATATTTTTAAAGCATATTGATAATAAATAAATTATTATCATTCACTTTTATTCCATATTTTTGCTTGGCATACTATAGGTATTACCTACAAGTTTTGTTAAAAATATACTATTATTGCATACATGCCCAAATCTACTCCAAACATTCCTTGATATTGTTCCTCTTCTTCATTTCTATTTCAAACTTTGCTTTCACGTGATTTTGAACTAAACTCCACTTTCATTGGACTTCACATTTACCAACAAATTCTTTTTAATTGGCTCTAATACCATTGATAGGACCAAAATATATAGGTAAACATATTATTACATTATATAATTTTGACAATATATTACTCAAAGGTAAAAATGTATTATTGTATATTCATTTACAAATAAGGTGAAAATATTTATACAAGGTGGTTAAGGGACTCATCCAACATTCCTGTGAACCAACTAACCGACTAACAAAACATAAATTAAATAAACAAACAAACAAACAACTTTGGATCATAAATAATCTAATACAATTTCTATGGAAACTTAATCCATAATCAAAATAGGATCCATTCATAGTTCCTACAAGGATCATGCTACCACCACTCCTTTCATGTAATCCTTCCTACCATATTGCAATTCCATCTTCCACACCCATTGATTGGGACTAGTAGCTTTACCTACCATCAATTTCCTTCCATGATAATCAAATAATCATATAATTCCTTGTTGGCCTTCAGCCAAAAGAGCATCAAGAAACATCTACATATTTTGAGGAAGAAAAAGTGTTCCTTAATTAATATGAATCCTACAATCCAAATATTAAATCATTGTCCCATAGTGAAAACCTCTTTAAGGAACTACCAGATGATCAAAATCTAAATTACAATCCAAATCAAGATCAAAATCTAAATTACTATCCAAATCAAAATCAAAATCTAGAAAATCAAAAATATGAATCCCTTATTGAAAACCTCCTTGAGGCATTAGTGGACATTCCACATATGAATCCCAATCAAAACAATCAATAAGAATCCCTTGGTGAAAACATTTCTAAGGCCAATGGATGAGTAAATCTATTTACCCCTGCATCAGTAAAGTTGAACCAAGATCCCCATCACATATTAAAGACATCATTGAAGAAGCATTGAATTCCCAAATCATCCCACATGTAACTATTCCTAGTCTTTTTGTACTTGAGATTATTGGTCCTAATCACCCTTCACATCATGACACCTATACTTATCCCCACTATCATTCCATCCCCCCAAATCCTTCATGCACTCAACACACATCTTTCATCTAAAATACATTTTGCTTCACCCTATTTGGAAACATCATCTATTGTAGGGTCTATGGCATTATCTTAGTAAATTTAGAAGAAGCCAATTTAGAAATAAATGAAGTTACAAAATAAATATCTATAGTGCATACCTAAATGATAAATAGGGGTCAACATCATGCATCTCACATACTTCCATAATTGAGATGCCAAAAACAAAATAATTAAAATTATATATATTGAAAAAAATCAAAAATAAAAAAAAAGAAATTATATTTCCAAAAGTGAAAACCATTTCTATGATGCTTTGGGTAAGTACCATGATGAAAACTAGTTTCCAACATCATGCATAGAATAATTAGTTATCTATATGTACCCTACACTTGGGGGAAAACTCATACCATCCTATGCATTCTAAATCATCCATCCTTCCTTACCCATCCTACTCCTATCCTAAACTATCCTTACCCATCATACACCTATCCTAAACCATACTTACCCACCATACGCCTATCTAAACCCATCCTTATCCATTTAATCCTAAACCCATCAAAACCCATCCTTATCCATTTAATCCCAAACCTTTCTAAACCCATCCTTACCCATTTAATCCCAAACCCATCGAACCCATCCTTATTAATATGATATTTCCCATCATAGAAACATCCTTATTTCTAATTTTGACCTTGATAAGGAAGTGTAAATGTCTTGAGACATGTTCCTAGAAACATCTTGGTGTATCCTTGCAATGTTACTTTGATGACTAGATAATTGGTTTTTATTTAATGTGTTCCTTTGAGTTATTGTCTTAATTCTCATCCATTCATATTCATCCATACTCCATACATAATTTTACCCTTCCATCCACTACCACTCCCTTACCTAGTTATAAAATAGGTTTTCCCTTTGCTATTTGCCCTTGTACATATAATCCAAGCAAAAAAATGTTAAAAAATCCTCAAAAATACCAAAAAAATCCTTGACCTTAGCTATGTTCCCTAGTCATATTTTACATGGATTACTCATTTAATGGTTCAACATTGTCAAACATATCAAATAAAAAAGGTTCTACTCTATCCAAGGACATCCAAAAATTCATTTACTTAATTTTTTGTATATCTTGTGTATTTATTTACTTATTTATATAGTTCACTTCTTTATTTGTTTTACTTACATGGTTTTCATTGCTAGAAAATATCTCTTTTTATCTTGTCTTTATTTTTTCTTCTTGTGTATACATCACTATGCATATTAAAAACAACTTTATTATGATATTCCATATTATAATGAACTAAGTCTTGCACTTGTGAATCTATTGGTCCTTACATATATAACATAATTGACATCATGATTTTTTCATAACATCAATGCATATTGTCTTATGCTATATTAAATAAAGTTTCTTGACTCTTAATTAGTTATTAATGTTAAAAATCATGTTGGAACTCTAAACAAAGCATATACATTGCAACTATCAAACCATCTCACATCCTTGGATGGAACATCTGTGTGTCATATCAGATAGAGCTATTATGGTTTAATCCTAGGATGATCTATAGTGTGTTGAGAATATCTACTCATAGAGTGATTTGAGGATGTAATGCATTTGTCACTCCTACCTCATTTCAAATGGAAACTATGTCAATCATTCTATGATCATTATCCATGTAAAATATATTCATTACTATTCGCAATCCCATAACAAAGCACATCAATTTATCAGTACTTCTCACCTATATCTAACTAAGATTTTGAGACAAATTTTCCACCCACATGTAAAAATTATCCACCCACATAGATGAATTTGCCTCACTTATTAGAAATTTAGAATTTTCAATGTATTCACCATTCCCTTTGATTAATTAATTGTAATCAATGCCAAATTCTCCATTCTAAGAATGATGAATATTTTTCCTCTCATGTTCTAATTACTTAAAATAAAAAATCATATTTGTTACACCATATATCTTATAATACCCTTTATCTTCCATACACAAATAATATACATGTTATCCAATCATGTTATCAATCATCATTAATTCGTGCAATCAATTAAATTATTTATTTATGCTTTCACATAAATCACCCACAATCATTTCTTACTCTTTCCATTCAATCTCATGTACCTACCAATTGGTACCTAAAACTTCACAATATCCATCATTTCTCCATCAATCAATTAATCAGTTAATTAGTCAACCAATCCAAGCTTGCACCTTTCTCATATGGATATATCATTCCCACATCACTCCTATGAAACCCAATTCATGGGGTACCTCAAATCATGCAAATTATCTTAGGATATATCATTATCAATCCACTCCTTACATATATTTTTACTTGGGAAAAAATCAATCCATCATCACAACCAATCACAATGTGAAAACATTAGCTTAAGTGGGTTAATAAAATCTATGGGTCAATTTTACATTACATCTCATCCCACATTGGAGGAACTAAATATGCCTAAGTTATATCCCAAAAATGTAGATAATACTCAATTAAATGGGTTATCTAAGGTTAGTTCAGCAACCATCATCCATCCAAGTAATTTCATCCACATTTTCTATCATTAATTATCAAAGTTCTAAGAAATCTTTATCAATAATTAAAACTTACCATCATTAGGATATATTATTCCCACATTTACTATAATGAACCCTAATTCACATAGCATCATCCAAGCATGCAGTCTACAAATAGGAATTATTATTTTTCCAAATCTCTTTCTCTAGTTTTTAACAGATAGGGCAAATCATTTTAGATGAACTTCCTACAATGTTGTGAGCATTTGTATTGAATCTAGTAATTTCATTATTGACATTAATCAATACCTCCATCTATTAATCTTCCATTAAAATAATTTTGATCATTAATTCACTTTCCTACATGGACACTTGAGTGGTAATCATCACATTTCTTTTCTAGTTATATGGGGCAACTTTCTTCTCCATGATCATCAATTCTCTACTTTATTTTCTATTCTTCTAAATGGTCTTGCTTTGAAACATCATTTCAAAGAGGGGTAAATCTAGACACCTAAATTACACCATTTAGTGTTGAAATTAACTATAACATGTTAATCTTTCACCATCCCCAAATTCATAATAACATCATTTCCTTCCACTTTCAAATAATCAATTAATTCTTAATTAATTAATTATAATCATGCATATAATTTTCTTCAAATACTAATTAAAAATATAGATTTTACACCTCATCCAGACATCCTTTACATTTGTCTCAACTAAATGTTGACTCATCCAACCACCTTCCTCAACTTCCTCAATCACATCTTGAATCATCTTATAACATTTCAGCTAACTTGTGGGTCATCCCTTAACTTTTCAACTACCTTGACCCATTCATGCTGAGTCACCCAATTATTAACTAACTCTCCGACTGCTTATCAACACATGGGAATCAATCATCATCCATTGGTATGAGTAATAATTCCAACTATTGATTATTTTAATAATTAAAAAAATTCAAATAATCATCAACCTTTTATATTGTTACTTATAAGCCTATAAATTAACATGAAATCCATCACTTTTAATCATCCACATTCAAGCCAACGAAGTGCTATCAAATTGCCATTGTGAATCAAAGCGAATAAAAATAATTGAAGTCATTTTTTACCCAAAAAATCTTCCTAATTCTATTTATTTATAATAGATTTGAGTTGAGTACCCACATTTAGCATTCAAGATCACATCTTTAATTGATCATAATTGATAAGGTGGTGAATACTTCACGGTTGTAAGTATTGTTTTGTTTATTATGTTATTTCATTTTATACTCTATCTTAAATTTTAGGTTTTAATTTATGTTATATTTCATTTTTTGATTTCTTAGCTAACTTTCATTCTAACTCTAATGCTTAAAATAAACAAACACATTCAACTTCAAGAAATTTTTTGAGACACATATTCATGCATCTCACATGTTCTTATTTGATATAGATGTTAACAAAGATTTTGCTTGTTATTTTGTCCCATGATTATTTATTTTTATACAATTTTTTTCCCCTTTTTGTGTGATGGTGATTACTTACACTGATGTTTCATTTTTCATTATTTGGTATATTTACTTTCAGCCTTTATTTCCCTAGAGGATCTTAGGTATCACCTTTGGGTTTTATATTATTTTATTTACACATTGTTTAATTTTTGGCTATTTGGCATATTTACTTTTGGTATTTATTTTCCTTGAGGATCTTAGGTATCACCTTTGGATTTTATATCATTTTATTTACACCATTATTTCCTTTTGGTTCTTTGGTATTTTTAATTTGGTCCTTTGTTCCTCTTATAGAGCTTAGGTATCACCTTTTTATTTTATTATTATCACATTTACAATAATTTTATAATTTTTGCCTTCATCTATTTGAGACTCTTTATACCTAATTGATCCAAAACTCAGAAGTCTTGGTTGAACAATATTTCAATAACACACAAATAATAATGTTATCTCTGAGAAGAGATGTTTTATTTCTCAAAATTGTAGATACAACATATGCCTATCTCTAGGAAGAGATGTCTATTTTCATTTTTAGGATACATATCTATTTGTACCTATTTTTTAAGGTAGAAGGATGATGTGTAAGGTCACAAATGTTGAGGGAGATGAAATGGTTCAACTTCCATGAATTACAACAACACAGAATTTGAGAAATTATTATTTTTAAAAACTTATTATTTTTAGACTGCACTACTAAAATTAAAATTTTAGGCACTTTCATTTGGTTTTCAAGGATCAAAATAAACAAATAAAATCTTGGTGTCATCCAAAAAAATTCCCCTCATTATTAGCTTTTTAACAGTTCAAATGGGGAGTCAAACGGAGCTATGGCAAAAAAGTTATGGCTCTCAAAAGTTGTGCCACCAATTAGGGTAGGACCGTCACCCAAATTATCACTTGAAGTGTTGCCTAGATCACTACCTAAAGTGTTGTTTAGATCATTCCTCCATACTTGAGAATCAATGGTCCCCATTGTGTCAAGATTCATCATCAAGTGTGGTATTTTTGCCTTGATTTGATTCTCTGTAAGACACTCACCTTGGTGGCTAATCTTGCCTCTCTTAAGCACTGGATAAAGTGGAATAAAGCACCCTCTTATTATTTTTATTCAGGTATCCACAATTTGATCCTCCTCCACTAGATAAAAACTCTATGGATCAAGATCATAAATGTCAAGTTGTTTTACTATGACTAAAGTGTTTAATAGAGGTGGATGATAAGGAATGGCTACATCATTTAGTGTCATGGGTTAGAACCTAACAAAAACTTGGAAAGGATTGTGCTTTGTGGAGCTATGCAATGCTTGATTGTTCACCATATCTATTTGACCATGAGTCTATGGATGGAATTCCATGAACTTCCTCATCTTGGTATTCATTTTATTCTATTATTCTGTTTATTATGTAGTCAGGGCTGCAACATCAACCCTTTTGAATTTATGTGGATTGACCACCATGAGAATGAATTTCTTGACACTAATCAAGGAAATAGATGTGGAAGGTGGTACCTTAGGTACCCTATAACACCACATTCCAAGAGTGAGGGTGATCTTTTTGGTTCTTTATTCATAGATTCCATATCGATCATACATGAATGGTTAACCAAGGAGTACATCACAAACATCCATATTGACCACATCACACAAGACCTCATCTTGGAAAGGTTTTATTGCATATGAAAGAAGACACTAGTGGGAGAAATAGAGGTTTCTCCCTAGACTTAACCATACAATACTATATGGCTTTGGGTGAGGCTTCATAGATAGATTTAGACTTTTCACAACATTAAAAAAGATTAAATTCTTTTGACTCCAACTATCAAAAATGAAATGCAGAAGCTTACCTTTTACCCATAAATTAGAGTGAAACAACCTTTCCTTATCATTTGGCCTTTCCTCATGGTTCTATGATGAAGCAATGATGGCATCGAGCTTAAAATAGACAATATCTTCTTCATCCTCTTTGATTGCAAGGTGTGTTTGAGGTAGAGTAGTTCATGTTGAGGATTATGACTTAAAAATTAGGGACTTGATGGCTCGACATTCCTCCTTAGAGTGAGTTCCACTTTTTTGCTAATCACACCATTTACCATTCTTTCCCTTCTATGGTTTCTTATATTATAAGTCCATTTTCCATTTCAAATGTTGACTCTTCATATTCTTTCTTGTATGCTTCTACTCAATCTTTATTACAAACTTGTATGCTTCACCAAGGGTTTCCAAATTAAAAAGTTCTATTTACCCCTATATGTACCATTGTAGTCCACCATGGTATTTGAGAACCTTGTGTTTGTCACTTTCTTGGATGCCCAATTTCACAAAAGGGAATGAAAAATTTTAGTGTAATCTTGAACAGACTGTTCCTTACCTTGGAGAAGTTGTTGCCACTGTATATACAGATCATCATATGCTCCAATGGGGTAGTAATCTTCCTTTATAGCTTCTATGAAATCATTTCAAGTAGGTTCTACCTCAAGGCCAATATCATTTGTACTGAACCTCTTCTTTTACACTTCCCACCAATTTTTGATAGGCAATGATGCTTTCTATAGACACCTAAAATTGGCCATCGATAACTTCCAACCAGTGTTTTGGCCAATTTCTACCTAAAATGCATAATTTAGCCTAAAAACACTAAAACATGTTAAATGATGTAAAACTAACATATTTAAATGCTTATTTTAGTTAGGGTATCCCTAAATGGGGTAATGAAATGTATGGGCCAGCTAACTTTGATCAGATCATTTCAAGTCAAAATGCCAATTATGCACTTGAGTGCTCTAGATTGTTCTTTCCTATCAAATATCTTGCACAAGATGTGTGCCTTTGTCATTTTTTGTTGGTAACATCCTAAATGGGATAATGGATCCAATGCATATGACATCACTTGTCAATTCTAATCCAGTCAAATTTTGGACCAATAACAAGACATTCTGATCAATTTGAGTAATTTGTGCACAAAGTGCTTAAATATGCTTAAGAGATAATTAATCCAAATCAAGGCCTAATAAAAAATTCTATGGAAACTTCTTGAATAATTATTTTTGGAAATGAATATTGAATATCTGCATCATCAGGTGACCTCATTTCTTAAGAAGACATCCCTAGGCCATAAATGCCACAAATATCAAGATTCATGCCCTCCATGCCTCATCAATGCCTTCTATGATGCCCTACATGTCTCTTAATTGACCCTTCTTCCAATGTCATGATGAGGATAATTATAAACTTAATTCAAAAAATTGAATTAATCCTTGACCACACATCTGCATCTTAGGATAGATGATTTAGGTTGATTGTAGACATTCTCAAAAATCTATAAATAGAGAGGCCATGAACATCATTTCAAAAAGACATGATTATGAAAAGTTATAATGCAAAATTGATTACAAAGCTTCAATAAATTAGTGTTACCATGCCAAATTGATTCCAAGCCAATCCAAGCCATAATCCAAAGGTACAAAGGAGAGATGGAAGTAGCCAAACTTCCATTGCCAAGGACTTCATGAGCACAAAACCAAGCAAGCCACTACTACAAAGGCATTTAGAGCATCCAAGGAAGGTGAAAGAATTATTGTGTTTTATTCCTTACTTTTTAGTTATGTTTGTCATTTGTTTTTATTACCAAGATCTCTTTAGTGTCTAGGCCTAGATATGTTATAATATTAGTGTGTTTCTTTCATTTTATTTTTATTTTGGAACTAACACAATACTAACCATCCTCTCTTGAGTCAAATTCCTAGATCCACATTATGGTATGTGTGATGGGACAAGATGCATCCCACACATGAAGAAGATCATTTTTTATCTTTAAAATATTTATTTGGACTATTAAAACTCTTGAAAATTGATTTTATAACTTTATTTTATCATTTTTTGTTTGCCACAATTTTACACAATAACCAATGTCAGCTAGTAAGACCAACATCAGTTGGATAGCTTAACTGATGTTGGATATCAAAATTGACATCAATTGTATACCTATCATTGATCACATTGGTATGATTGATGTCAGATAGATAACTGACATTGATTAGAAAATGTAATCATCATTGGTTATATAAATCAATGTCGATCACTGTGTTTTTCTTAAAACACAGACTTGAGAGATTTTTTTCTAAAGTTTATTGTTTCAAACCAAAAAGAGCTTCAAAGATAAAGGACATGCTGACATTTTGCTGAAAGACCAAGCTTGATATTTACTAAAAACATGTTTTAAATCACCTTTTACATGTTTAAAAATCAATTAGGAACTTTGTTTTGGTGTTTAATGAAAAATTTAGATGCTTAGATGAATGTTTTCAAAGTTCACAATCTTAAGATCAAGGGGTCAAATGAACAACACCAAATATTTCATTTAGGCTTAAAGTTGAACACACTTATCTATTCTTGTTTGCAATAGTTATTTAATCAAATTTTGTTTGGCAAAAAGAGGAATGTTGCGTGTATGCTCTTTCATTTATCCCCTTTAGGGAACCCTTGGAATCAAAAGTTCCATTCCTATTACAAGTATCCTAGTCCAAGGATTAGAAAGAAATTCATTTAAATCACTTCCCAAAAACTCATCAAATTTTGGGTGATCTTGAAAATGACCCTAAAGTCTTTCTACTTTCATGCTTTCTTTATTTCTATGCAAACTTGGCTTGCAAGGGGGACTTCATCACCTCCCATGAGTTCTTTAGGCACGCTTTAACCTAGGGTTTCACCTCTTGGCATTGAATTAATTTTGATCCTAATTGGATTTGCACATGGGACATAGTGACACTTTGGACATCACACTACACTAAGTGAATAACAAGATGTAGTGGTTGTAAAAAGGACTAGACCTTTTTGCAACAAGCCAAGTGATACAAACCCAAAATCTATGCTTTTCTTTTGCATTATTTGGCATGAAAGTCATTATGCAATTTATTCCCTTAGATCATTCAAAAACTTTTTAGATATTATATAAATCCCCACTTATCATGGAAGTATTATTGGTGCAAGGTGCACCTCAAGGTCCATGTCACAGTAATATCATTTGAGAGAGAAGGGTGGTGTAAAAACCTTACTATATAATGTGCATTTACTTTTAGATGAACACTTAAAATCCTATCAAATGATGTATATTGATTGATTATAATAATACCAAGCAACATTGTAAGTTAAGGATCTAAGATCAATTAATTAGTTGGTTTTGTCCTAGATTAAAGTCTTGTTTGAAGTCAAAACTTGGTGTAAAGAAATAATTCAAACCAAAACACATGGTCCTAATTTTCCTTTCAATAAATAGGCATTATGTTGCCTACATGAGATCATCAATTTACCTTGTTCAAAGTTCATCAAAAGCTTGGGAGTCATATCATCCACTTTAGAGCAGTTATGCTACCCAATTGAGTCTAGACCTTTACCAAAGTTGTTTAAGTCCTTCAATTATAATCTAAATTTAAAATTGAATCTTTATAAATTCATAAGGTTGATGTGTTAAGTGGGTTCACCATTTTCACTAAAATTGAGTTAACTTAGGTTCAAATTCTAATTTGGGTTGAAGGTTATTTGTAGACTCAAGATCATTATCACCACTTGATAAACTTAAGCCATCTTATACTAAACACTTGCACTTTGAGTCTATGTACCACAACATTTTGAGTCAATAAAAGTAGTGTTATGCTATAAAAATTATGGGAAATCATCTTTTCCTTAGAGAGTTTTTGAAACAAACTATTTTGTCACACCTTTTGAGTAGTATAGCATTGTTATATTGCCCAAAACATTTCAAATATTGTTTCATAGACCCTCTTGCATAGAATTCAAATTTGTTCCTACATTTTTAGACCAATCCAAGTGTACTTTTGTGATATGTTGTCTAAAATAGTTATATTTTTCACTTTTGTCTAGCTTATTTATCAAAGGAACCAAGTTTTATACCATTATTTATGAGAAAATAAACTATCTCTAAAGTGCCTTTTGTTTCATACCTTATACCTAGTTGATCAAGTTCATGTCCAAGAATCAAATCCGTAGTTTTTGTTATAAGTGTTTCAAATTTTTTAGATTAAAACTTTCATCTATTTCAAAGTCTAGATTTTGATGCCATTTGGCCAAGGGTCTTAGCGCATGCCTTGTTTAAGCCTAGCTTTTGACGTTGCATTTGGCCAAAAGACCTAGCAACTTTTAAATTCCTAGATTAGACTAGTTTGAAACACTTTGACCTTTGAGTTTGGCATTTTGATTTTTAGTCTATTTAATTTCTTATCTTTGTGTGAATAGTGAAATGTTAGATACTTCACACTAGCTTGTTTCCTCACAAATCTTTGCATAAACCTTTTGATCCTTTTGATGAATCTAGACTAAATTGGAACATCATCTATTTTAGATATTGTCCTTTTTAAAGTTTGTAGAACTCTTTAACATTTTATCATAAAGTATTGACTATGTATCCCAACATGTATTCATACACTCATAGTAGACTCATGTACAATCTAGGGATTAATAATGTAGTTACACAGGAAGAAATGGTGCAAGACCCCTATACAAATAATATTACTTATGAGATGTATTCTTATCCTTCTTATAATACTCAATTGAGGGCATAAACCCAAGATCTATTGGTTAACTATTTGGTTAACATACCATCTTATTCAGAATAAGACAAAGAACAAACCATGCAGTACCTAGCTACAATACCCATAGTGGATAAGCCATTTCTTCAACAGTCATATTCTACTCATACTGATTCCACATATGATCCATTTCTATTTGAGTGATATTTATTAGAGAACAAAGATGAGATTTTAGTTATAGCTATAGAGGTAGGGGCCAAGTCTCTAGTGAACTTACCTCATGAAAATTTACCAAGTCTAATAAGATTGCCCCACAATATCATTTACGATCAATAAGCTTCTTCTAGAAATCCTATGGCTCTAGTCCAAATAATGTATCAAGACCCTAATATACCTAATCAAGGAAAAAAAAATCATGGAAGATCACTTTAACTAAATGTAAATAGCATATCAAACTTACCTAAATCTAGCACATGATTTTGATCAGATGAACATGGTGAGTAAGCCTCTTATTGACTTAGTTCCTTCAATAAGAGTGTTGATAGAGTTAACTGGACAAGAGAATCTAAAGTTTTGACCCATTCATACAAACCACTTTGATAGATAACTTGATGCATATGCCCATTATTGAAGAAGTGTCTTCAGCATCTACATAGAATAGTGATCCAAACGTAGTGGAAAATGTGCAAACAATGTCCAATCCTAATCAAAGTGGTACTAACACACAAATAACTAGCCAACAACATGTACATGTAGTTAATCCCATGAGTAAATCATCATACTAGGGTAAAAATCAAACACCTCAACTTTAATTAGATGATTCCTCAAGTGTAAAACCTATGGGATTAGGTAATCAAATAATGGCCAATGTCACACCTCAATGATAGAATGTGACAAATCTTACTCCTCCTCAATAAGTAACAAGTAATATTCCACAACAACAGACATATTCTAGTGTATCAACGCAATAGAGGACAAATACATTACCACCTAAATTAGGAGCAATGAATTTTCCACCTCACCAAGTAATAAAAAACATACCTCTTTAGTTGTAAACTAATATGCCAATTCAAAACCAAACAATGACTAGACAACAATGTACAAATGTTGGTCAGTGACAGATGCCAAATCTATAACCTATTTTCACTTACTCATAGGGATTCATGTAACAAGGAAGTTCCCATGTTTCTCAAATACCTAAAAGACCACCATTGGTTCAAAATGTGCTAAAAATTCAGAGATAGGGCCTTGGTCCACAAGTTCCCACTCAACAGCAATGTTTGATTAGTCGATAACATGTCCCTTTTCAACCACAACCAGCACAATATAGTTATATCCTTCCATCCCAACCACAAAATCCTCCAATTCAAACCTTTATCATCAACCTAAACTAGAATATCATGCCACCAAATGTGCAATTTCAAGCACATCCTAATCCATGAATGCATATTCCTAGTCCACTCCCCAACTAAACCAATATACCCTAATAGGTATCTCCATCATACCCAAACCAATATTCTCCCTCAAACCAATATTCCTTCCAATTTCCTATCCCAATAATTACAACAGATGAAGGATGTAATTTATATGATTCAAGTTGGTAAATAGATGAAAAATTTTTAAATGGATGATGTGTGTTCCTACCCATTCAACATGTAGTATTTGTAGATACCATTTCCTCCAGGATATGAACCATCAAAATTCGACAAATACAAAGGAAAAGGTCACCCTAAGGCCTATTTAACTAAATTCTTTATCACATGTCAACAAATGGCATATAGTGACATATACCTTTTACTATTGTTTCTAAGGAGCTTGGCTGGACAAGCCTTGGAGTGGTTTTTAAAGTTGCCCAAAAATTCAGTAACAGATTTTGATGATCTTTTTGATAAGTTTGTGCAAAATTTTTCTTATAATCTTGAGCATGAGATTTCAATATTGGACTTAATTCAAGAAAGAAAAAAGATGGTGAGAGTTTTTCAAGTTATCTATATTGATGGAGAGCCCTTGCAAGCCATTTCACACATAGTTTACTAGATAATCAATCAGCCATTGTGTTTACCAAAAATTTGTATAATGAGATAGCATATCATCTAGAGCTACAATAAAGGCTTGTTGATTGAGTGAAATCTCCTCAATAAAGGAGTTATAAAGCTTAATTTAACTAATCAAAATCAAGGTACTAATTAGGGAAATGACCAACATCAACATCCTATTCAAGCATCAACATCATAACTGGCACAAGTCAATAACCAAGAAAGACCAAAGTAATTCAACAGTAATAGGAATGTTATGGGAAATAGAGTAACCAAATCTCGTCATATCCAAATAGTGAAAATGTCATCTGCACCACCTTTTTATATTAATCCTACCCAAAAACCTCTCCAACCAATGCTACAAGCATAAAAACCAAGACCTACACTACAAATAAATTAACCTTTACCATTGCAAACCCCTCCTCCTAGGAGAATCGTGCGTGCACAACTTGTCTTTAGTGACCTAGGAGAACCTATTGAGTTTGTATTTTTCAAGCTTATTACCGCTAATCTGATTAGTTGGCCTATACCAAAACATTATCTGTAAGGCATTCCTTATCCTGATTGGTACCATGAAACCAAATTCTGTGACTATCATTGGGTCAATGGGCATAATCTATGAAGATGTGTCTAAATTAAGCATTCAATTGAGAATATTTTAGAGAATGGGGAGATAACATTGGATAATGGTGCTTCCAATTCTAATCAAACTCTTAAGATTTATCAAAACCTATTTCCTCACCATAATAATCAGTAGCAGCAAAATAATCAACAACAATAACAATAGCCAATGCAGCAACAAAATCAATCGTATCAAAATTAAAGGCCAAACTAGTAAAATCAACAAAATTAGTATTAAAACCAACAATGATAGAAAAATGGACAAAACCAAGGTCAAAATGTTAACAACAAACAAACCTACCATGTATATGTACATGACTATAATAGGGTTGTAGGTCATATTGTAGGGGGTATCATTAATACCATCTCCGTTAATCCTAAACCAAGCACTAATCAGCCTAGACTATTGCTAAACAACAATATTTAGTGAAATTACATGGATAATCCTTCTTTGACCTAAGAGTGCATATAGTAAAACTAACAAACTAGGAATTTTCCCTTTGGACCTTATATTGATAACTCATCCTTACCACATGACCACATGCAAGTGTACTGGCAATCGAGACTTGTCTTGTCTTGTCCCACACCATTCCTAACATTGATTAGCAATAATGGGCTAGTATTTAATCTTGATTGTGAAATCATACCTTAGAGATTGAAGATTACTATCCCAAACCCACAACCATCCACCACTTTACCTATCATCTAACCAACCATTTAGCCTCAAAATAAACCATTCACTATTGACCAAGATAAGAAGTTTGATATTGTGGAATAATTATAGAAGACACCAGCACAAATTTATATTTTAGATTTACTAAAAATTTAAATAATACATAATAACATCTTGAATGTGTTTTTGACCCAATCCATTATTGCTAGTGACATATCCCCTGATAAATTTCAAGCTTTGGTTGGATACCTCGCTCCAACCCAACAAGTCACATTCAACCAAAGTGATATATCTTCCCTTAGCCCACTCTAGAATAACCCATTTACATAGAAGTTTATATAAGATATCATAAAGTGAAATGTTTCCTTATAAACAATGGATTTGACCTCAACATAGTGTCTCTAAAGCTCATCAAGCTTCTTGGGTACACAATGGCAAATCTTTAGCTAAAAACAATAACCATCAAAGCCTATGATAATCAGGAAAGAGAATCATAAGGAACCATTAGTTTACTAGTTATCCTTGGGTCGTTGACCCATGATACACTTTTCCATGTGTTGGATCTTGAGTTATCATATAGTATGCTTCTAGGAAGGCCCTGGTTACATGAGATTCATGCATTCTCATCAAAATTGCACCAATGTATCAAGTTTTCCCACTCAAAAATGGAAGTGAATATTTAGGAGATTTACACCCATATGAACACTGTAAGCATCTTGAGGCTGAATTTCAAAGCTACAATTATTAGTATGGCATGAATCTAATTTCCAATTAGGATAAAGGAAAGGCTATACTTATTGATCCTTCACTGAATAATTGCATAGATCCCAATACCTTAGATTCCCTTTCCCACATGTCACCTCCTAAAGCTTCTAATCATTTCACCATTTCAGATAATGGATCAGGAGAGTATGTGATCCATGATACATTTCATATTATCATTCTTATTTAGAATCCAAAAACCTTTCAGTGACCTAAAGTCACTCCACATATGCATTGGCAAAAAAAGAAAAAAGATAAAGGACCTGTCACATTTGTACCAGCATCTATCCTAGAACCTAACCCTCCTGAAAGGGACAAATCATGGTTATATAATGACAACCAAGCTAATTGTTATAAAATTACAAAGTATCATATTCCCAATAGGATCATGGAGCATCACAATTATGAAGTGGCCTTAGACCAAATCAACAAGGAACCATCGAGCCAATTTTTATGACTAAGTATGAAAGACCTTATGGACTTGGATTTAAATCACTTGGGGGTGACCCCACATATCTTATTCAAACTCCATAACCAGTGATTAGTGATGATGATGCCAATAGTGAAGCAAAGTCTAATCATAACCTCACTTTTGATGAACTACCTAAAACTAACTTGTTTGATAATAATGCCATTTGTACCCTTACTCTAGTGATTCATTGCAACCCATTGCCATTATATTATCCACAACTAATAGATTGGGACCAATAAGAATCCAGTCTACCAATTGATGAGTTATAGAATGATGAGGCATTATGTGACTTTTTAAGCCTTAGAGACAACATTTTGTTGGGAGATCACAAGTCAAGATTCTCAATTACATTGGATCCTACAACTTATTTTGGAGAGTGAACCCTTAGCCAAAAATAAATAAGTAAAACATTGAGGTCCCAAAGTGAAAACCTCTTTGAGGAACTTTATAACTAGGGAAAAAGTAAAGATAAAGGCCAGTCTAGTGGTGAAAACATGTTTCAGGTGCCATTAATTGGGGGTGTTCATTCTTCTTCAAATTTAGACCAAGAGACCACCAATGATGAACTTACCTATGGATCTGTGTTCAACATTGAGAAATAACAAGTATTTGATCAAATTCTTTAAGAAATTTTGACTATTTTTATCACATGGAAAGATCTCCCATTAGGGGACTCAGATTCATCATGCCTAAGAGAATTTGAAGAACAAGTCCTAAAAGAGGACCCTAACATAGTTCAATAGTTCAAGTCATTGCCTACTATCCTAGAAGATAGTTTGACCCTTCTAGTCAAAGATACAACAAAAGTAAATATCAAGACTCCATCAGACCTAAAATAGATAAAATTAGGCATGTTTCTCACTAAGGAGTAACATGAAGTCTTTATATCTTTATTGAGAGAATTTGTAGATATCTTTGCATGGGCCTATTCTGACATGCTAGGTTTAGACCCCAACTTGGTTCAACACCACCTTGTGGTTAATCTTGATGCCAAAATAGTAAAACAAAAGTTATGTAAGATGCATCCTCACATTGCTATATTGGTAAAGAAAGAGTTGTAAAAAATCTTAGAATCAGGATGTATCTAATCCATTTACTACTCAAAATGGATCTTTAATGTGGTACCTATTAGTAAAAAGCCTAAAGGGATCAAAATTTGTACTAATTTTTGAGACATCAACAAAGCTTGTCCTAAAGAGGATTTTACCTTGCCTAATATTGACATGATCATCAACTCCATGTCAAGTTAGGAATTATTTCACTCATGGATGGCTTTTTAGGATACAGCCAGATTAGAATAGCACTAGAAGACCAATATAAGATAGAATTCACCACTCCATAGGGAACATTTTATTATCAGGTGATTCCATTTGTCCTTAAGAATGTAGGAGCTACATATCAAAGAGCCATGACTATAATATTTCATGATATGATGCATGATATAGTTGAAGACTATGTCTATGACATACTAGGCAAATCCAAAACTAGGGCCGACCATCTAGTAGTGTTGTGTAAGATATTTGAAAGATTAAGGGAGTACAAAGTCATATTCAATGCAAATAAATGTGTGTTTGGTATAAATTTTATAAAATTACTTAGCTTCATCATGTCTCCTAGAGGTATTGAAGTCAATCTGACTAAAGTCCATGCTATAACCGAAATGCTACCACCAACTAATTTAAAGAAACTCTCTGGTTTACAAGGTAAGATCTAGTTAATCTAATGCTTCATCTCTCAGTTAGTAGATAAGTACCATCCATTTACACACATTTTGAAGAAGGGAGTTTCATTTCACTGAGATGATCACTTCCAAACAACTTTTCAACAACTTAAAGACTATCTTGTTAATCCACCTATTTTATTACCTCTTATGACAAGAAAGCCATTCATGTTATACCTATCAACT
This sequence comes from Torreya grandis, assembly GCA_037957365.1. NCBI lineage: Eukaryota > Viridiplantae > Streptophyta > Pinopsida > Cupressales > Taxaceae > Torreya > Torreya grandis. Next base: position 2,148,172 of record JARHVA010002169.1, on the reverse strand, counting down.
ACCGACCATGCTCTAGGGGCACTCTTGGCTCAACATGATGACAATGGAAAAGAGCATGTTGTATACTACCTAAGCCATACCTTGGTTACATATGAACATAACTATGCACCTATTGAAAAAGCTTATTTGGTCATGGTCTTTATAGCTTAGAAACTGCACCATTACATGTTGAATAATAAGACCAAGGTCATTTCAAAAGTAGATCCACTCAAGTATCTACTATCTAAAATAGCTTTGTAAGGTATAATGGCTAAATGGATCATTCTTCTCAATGAGTTTGACATAGAGTATTTCAATCAGAAGGCAATCAAGGGATAAGTTCTTGCAGATCAACTTATGGAAGCACCTCTCATAGACACATAGCCACTCACATTTCAATTTCTTGATGAATCCATAATGATCATCATTGACACACCTTTTGAGGAAAAACCTTGAAAGCTATATTTTGATGGTTCATTTACTACACATATATTGGGGGTAGGCCTATTATTTATTATGCCATAGGGGGATCTAATCCCTAAATTATTCAAAATTAGCTTTCTTTGTACAAACAACATGGTTGAGTATGAAGTGCTTGTTGAAATACTTTGACAAGTAATGCATTAAAATATATCTCATCTCCAAGTTTATGGTGATTCTTAGTTGATCATTAATCAGGGCATAGATCATTTTTAGACCAAAGATGACAAGTTGGTTCCATATAAAGCCATGGTTAACACTCTTAAGAAACAAATTGCCAACATTCAATTTGAGCACATACCAAGGGATAGTAATAGAACTATAGATACCATGGCTATTAATGGGTCTTTGATTAAAAAAATAGATAAATTTAGAGAGTATCAGTTCTTCATTGAGAATTTGTCAGCACTAGCTCATGAACCTTCAACCATTGTAATGATTTGTGATATTGTTGGTCCTAATTCTATTTGGTACTCAAACTTTTACAACTACCTTCATGACTATGTTTTTCTACCTAACCTATCTCAAAAACAAACGAAATCCTTCATTCACCATTCCACTTGTTATACTATACTTGGATCTTCCTTTTATCATCATAGTTTTGATGGAACTCTATTTTGTTATTTTACTTCAACAGAGTCTACACTAGTGTTAAGAGAAGTTCACAAAGGAGTATTTAGAACTAATTATAACGAGGTAGTCATATCCAAAAATCTCTTGCATATTGGTTATTATTGGCTTACAATAGACACAGATGCCACTACATATGTAAAAAATTATGACAAATGTCAATGGCATGCTAATTTGATTTATGCCCCAGTAAAAACTCTGAAATTGATGTTGACACCATGGCTATTTTATACATGGGGACTTGACCTCATTGATAATATCAACCCCACTTCATCTGACAGCCATAAACATATATTTACTGCCACTGAGTATTTCACTAAATGGATTAAAGCTATACCTCTCACTTACATGACTGGAAATCAAATTTTGAAATTCATTTTCAACCATCCCATTTATCGCTATGGTATCTTTTTTGACATTATATTTGATAATGGAGGATCATTCAAGAAAAAAGATGTAGATTAGATGTGTACTAAATATAACATCACATAACATTATTTTACAGCTTATTACCCTCAAGGTAATGGCCAAGCTAAGGCATCTAACAAAACCATTTTCAATATTCTCAAAAAGATTATCAATGATGTTGATCATAATTGGTACTTGCAAATATTCCCTACCCTTTGGGCATATTGTACCAATCATCATACTCCTATAGGAGCCACTCTATACTCACTTGTTTATGGTACTAAAGACATCCTTCCCATTGAGGTTGAATTTCCTTCACTATGCATCTCTTTTAAGCATGTCCTAAATGATCATGACTATCGAGTATCTCACCAACAAGAGCTAGACCTACTTGATGAGAAACACACAACCACGCTCAACAATCTTCAATCATATCAAAACTAACTCAAATGCCATTATAATTTGCATGTTAAGTATAGAACATTTGAACTTGGTGATCTTATTCTTAAATAAAACTAAAATAATACCATAACTGAGAAGAAGCATAAAGGAAAATTCAAACCAAATTAGATAGGGCCTTTTATCATTACTACAGATTATGAATCAGGAGCATATAGGTTTGCCACACCAAATGGAGATGAACTTCCTAAGCTAATGAATATTATTCATCTCAAGTGGTACTATACTTGAGTGCTAAGGTGTATTGTTTGTAAGGACCATTTTAGTTATCTCATTTTATCACTATTTTTCTTTGTACAAATACCATCTTTATCTATCCTCTTCACCATATCTAATTTCTACTTCTGACCTATCATCCCAGTGAGTTCTAAAGCCTAACCCATTAGACCTTGGTTTTTGTCATTCATTACAAATTTTTAGCATCAAGGTATCTGATCAATTTCATTAATTGGTTTAATTACTTCAGATAGAGATTGTATTTTGGGACAATGTGACAAAAGTTTCAGCAATTGCATCCTTTCTTTGTTATTCTATTGTTACCACCGGTCTTGCTACTAATTATTACTGCCTTTGGGAAAATTAGTACCATTGATCTTTACCTTTGTGTCCTAGTAATAACCACATATGGGAAAACTAGGGGAAACATTAAGCCTTGATGTACCAACATGCCACTTCCTATGTTGTACTATGCTTTTTTTTCAACTATGCCTATTTTATTTGAATTGACTGCTACACTAGTCAAATTTTTTTATTGTATGGTGAAACTAAAGTGACTTGAGGTCTTACTCTAGGAATATGTAGGCAGTGATCGATAATTATTGAGGTTATCTTAGTCACCCTAAGACACTCTCTCACTATTTTGTGAGCAACCTAAGCCACATTATCACCATTTTACGAGCAACTTAAGCCATGCTTTCACCATGTTACGAGTAACCTAAGCCATGATTTCACCATTTTCTGAGAAACCTAAGTTTGAATGTTCTCACCATTTTGTGAGCTTGAACTATTTGGTGTCTCATCATTATTGATCATGTTGAGATACTTCCAAAATTCTAAAAACATTTGTAAAATCATTAGAAAAAACCAAAAACATTGACCACTTCTTTGCCATAAGGATTCTGGGAACCCTTATTAATTTACAAACAAATCACTTATCATTTACTTTCCCCATCTTTTTTATCCTTTTTCTCTCATGTACTTTCCAATTTTTAAGACCATTCCTATTCTTCTCTCACATCCATTCTATTTGTTTTCATCAGTTATCGCATTCTTCCCATTCCCTAAGAGAACTACATTTGACCTAAAGTTTTTTATTGGATATTACATCTATGGAACTATGTAGGTAGCATCCACTTTCCTAGTGCATATGTAGACAACTCCTCCACCCCCTTCCTTTTCTTCTATTCCACCTTTTTGTCTGTTTGTTAAGTTATCACCTATTTTCTAGGGGAAATGTTCATATGCTTTTTATTGTATTATTTTTTTGTTTATTTTCTTGTTTGTTTACTTTCGACACTGTTTCCTTGATTTACTTTATGTGTATTCATTGGGTGATTCTTTGCTCACACTTATACTCAAATCCATCCATATTCATATGTTTACATTTTCATCATGGTTTCTATCATTGATGCATTATTTTTTATTGAATATTAGATTACAGGAGTCAGTCCTCATGCATATTTTAGCCAAGTCCTCATGATGTTATACCATGATGCCTACTGACATGTGCTACGACAAACCTTGGCTTCAAGAAGTATATTTAGTAATGGTGGCATATTTTTTACACCGACATCCCAATCATATCCCAAACAAAAAAATTAACCATAAAAGAATTTTAACCTTTATTAGTTCAAACAAGCATTTCCCTACTAGTAGGTTGTTCCAATTCATCATTATCCTCTATATTAACTTATCATCATCCTCAGCCAAGTTTATCATGTTTACCATAATCAAGGTCTAATGATTATAATCACCTATGGGCAAATCATTGCACACTATCCCAATTGCATTTCTCAATGATTATAACCACCTTTGGGCAAATCATTGTGTTGTCACCACTTTAATTTTTTTGCCTATACATGGGCATGTTGTTATCTTGTTTGTCTGTCCTAACTAGGGCAGCTCCATCTTCTCAATGATTATAACTACCTCTGGGTAAATCATTGTGTTATCATACCATGTTGCCACTATTGGGGTACAATGCTTATAATTGCCTTTGGGAAAACCATTGTACACCATCCCACTTGCATTCTTAATGAATTTGACTACTTTTTCAATATCATTGTGTTTTCACCCTATCATCTTTTCTTTCTTTAGTCCCCCCATTTTACTTCTTTCTTTTTGAGGGATAGTTTGTCAATCTACTTGTGCCAACTGTTCCCTCGAGGGGGCATCATATAGTTATTTTATCATCATTGTAGTTATAGGTATACAAGACCTTTTCATTCTTTGAGAAGATGTTACTATGCTTATATCTTGAAATGCCTTCCTAAATAGGGGTAAATTGTAGACACCTAAAACTCACCACTAATAACCTTCAACTAGGCTTTTGGCTAATTTCCACCCAAAATGTATAATTTGGCTTTAAACACTAAAACACGCTAAATAATGTGAAACTAACATATTCAAGTGTCAATTTTGGGTAGGGTATCCCTAAATGGAATAATGCAATTTATGGGTCAACTAACTTTGATCAAATCATTTTGAGTTAAAATGCCAATTTTACACTTGGGTACTCTGGATTGCTCTTTCCTATCAAATCTCTTGCACAAGATGTGTGCCTTTATTATTTACTATTTTTAACATCGTCAATGGGATAATGGATCCACTACATCTAACATCACCTTTCAATTCCAATCCAGTCAAATTTTGGACCAATAACAAGACATTCTGATCAATTTGAGTAATTTGTGCATAAAGTGATTAAACATGTTTAAGAGATAATTAACTGAAATCAAGGCCTAATCAAAAATTCCATGGAAAGTTATTGAATACTTATTTTTGGAAATGAATATTTAATATCTACATTATTATGTGACCTCATTTCTTGGGAAGACATCCCTAGGCTATAAATGCTACCAATATCAGGATTCATGCCCTCCATGCCTCATCAATGCCTTCATGATGCCCTCCATGCCTCTAAACTGGCCCTTCTTTCAATGTCATGATGAGGATAATTATAAAATTAATTCCAAAAATTTAATTAATCCTCAACCTCACATCTGCACCTCAAAATGGATTAGTTCAAGTTGATTCTAGATATTCTAAAAAATCTATAAATAGAGAGGCCATGAACATCATTTCAAAAAAGACATGATTATGCAAATTTACAATGCAAAATTTATTACAAAGCTTCAAAAAATTAGTGTTACCATGCCAAATTGATTCCAAGCTAAGCCAAGCCACAAGCTAAAGGTGACAAAGAGAGATGGAGATAGCCAAACTTCTATTATCAAGGACTCCATGAGCACAAAACTGAGCAAGCCACTACTACAAAGGTATTTGGAGCATCCAAGGAAGGTGAAATTTTTTTTGTGTTTTATTCCTTACTTTTTAGTTGTGTTTGTCATTTTTTTTTACCAAGCTCTCTCTAGTGTCTAGGCCTAGAGATGTTATCCTATTAGTGTGTTTCTTTCATTTTGTTTTCATTTTGGAACTAACACGATACCAACCATCCTCTCTTGAGTTAAATTCTTAGATCACACTTTCAAAAGAGTAAAAGTGGTCATCTCTTCATCAGTGAAATTATTTATAGAAAAATAGGAAGATGATTGATCCAACTAATTTTTTACTACATCAGCATTGATTTTACCTTTAAATGTAGGGATATCAAAATTTACCTAAACCTTGAAGGGTGTTGGGGCACTAAAAGGATGTTGGGGTGCAGATGATGAGCCAAAATTATCCATCAAGATTTGTTAGAAAATTTGGGTGAATTATTGTAGCATCTAGACTTGCTACTACTAGAGGGATTTATTCACCATTTCCTTTAAAGGATCATATGTCTCAATGTTGTCTACCATTTGAGGTTGTTTGGAGTGAAAAGAGGAAAATAGTCAGTTGGATCTTGTATTTTCCACCCAAGCTTCCTATAGTCTGACCTCATCCTCATAATCATACACTCTTAAGATAAACCACTCTGATACCACTAATCCAAAACTCAAAAGTCTTGGTTGAATAATATTTCAAGAACACACAAATAATAATGCTATCTCTAAGAAGAGATGTTTTATTATTCAAAATTATAAATACAACATATGCCTATCTCTGGGAAGAGATGTCTATTTTCCTTTCTGAGATACATATCTATTTATACCTATTCTTGAAGGTAGGATGAGGATGTGGAAGGTCACCAATCTTGAGGGAGATGAAATGGTTTGACTTTCATAAATTGCAACAACATAAAATTCGAGAAATTACTATTTTTAGATTACACTACTAAAATTGAAATTTAGGGAACTTCTATTTGGTTTTTGGGGGTCAAAACCCATTGAGTGGAGCTCAATTCCATCTCATGGTTTTCCCCTCATTCTTAGCTTTCCAACAGTTTAAATGGGGAATCAAACAAAGCTATGGTGCAAAAATTATGGCTCTTGGAAGTTCTACCACCAATTGAGGTAGGACCATCACCTGAATTATCACCTAAAATATTGCTAGATCACTACCTAAAGTATTTTCTAGATCATTCCTCCCTCCTTGAGAAGCAATGATCCCCATTGAATCAAGATTTATCATCAAGTATAGTAGTTATGTCTTGATTTTATTCTCTGTGAGCCACTCATCATGGTGGCTAATCTTGCCTCTCTTGACCAAGGGATAAAGTGGAATAAAGTACCCTCTTGTTGTTTTTATCTAGGTATCCATAATATGATCCTCCTCTATTAGATAAAAACTCTACAGATCAATCTCACCAATGTCTAGTTGTTTTACTATGACTGAAGTGTTTAATAGAGGTGGATGATATGGAATGGCTACATCATTTGGTGTCATGGGTTGGAAACGGATGCATAATTAGAATGGATTGTGCTTAGTGGAGATGTGTAGGGATTGATTTTTCACCATTTCTATCTGACCATCAGTTTATGGATGGAAGGCCATGAACTTTTTTAGCTTGTTATCCATTTACTTCTATTGTTATGTTGATTGTGTAGTCAGGGCTGTAACATTGGCCTTTTTGGATTTTTTTGGATTCACCACCATGAGAATGAATTTATTATCACTAATCAAGGAAATAGATGTGGAAGGTGGTACCTCAGGTACCCTATAGAACTATGTTCCAAGAGTGAGAGTGATCCTTTAGGTTCTTGATTCATAGATGTCATGTCAATCAATATTGAATGGTTGACTAAGGAGTACATTACAAACATCCAGATTGACCACATCACACAAGACCTCATCTTGGAAAAGTTTTATTACATATGAAAGAAGACATTGGTGGGTGACATGGAGGTTTTTCGTTAGACTCAATCATCCAATACTGTATAGCTTTGGGTGAGGCTTCATGGATAGATTTAGACTTTTCACAACATTAGTAGAGATTAAATTCATTTGAATCCCACTATCAAGAATAAAATGTAGAAGCTTACCTTTCACCCATAACTTAGAGTGAAACAACCTTATCATCTAGCCTTTCCTCATGGTTTTGTGATGAAGTAATGATGGCATTAGGCTTAGTATCTATAATATCTTCTTCATCCTCTTTGACTATAGGATGTGTATGAGGTAGAGCAGCAGATGTTGAGGATTATGACTCAAAAATTAGGGACTTGATGGCTCGACATTCCTCTTTAGAGTGAGTTCTATTTTTTTGGTAATCACACCTTTTCCCAGTCTTTCCCTTCTAAGGTTACTTATCTTAGAATTCCCTTTTCTATTTTTAAGGTTAACTCTTTGTATTCTTTCTTTCATGCTTCTGCTCAATCTTCACCATGAACTTGTATGCTTCATCAAAGGTTTTCAAATTGAAGATTTCTATTTTTCCTTATATGTACCATTGTATTCCACCACAATATTTGAGAACCTTGAGTTTCTCACTTTTTTGGATACCCAATCTCATAGATAGGGAATAAAAAATAGTAGTATAATCTTGAATAGACTATTTCTTACCTTAGTGAAGTTTTTGTCACTATATATACAAATCATGATATGCTCTAATGGGGTAGTATTATTCCTTTACAACTTCTATGAAATCATTCCAGATAGGTTTTACCTCAAGGCTAATATCATATGTATTGAACCTCTTCTTGTACACTTCCCACTAATTTTTGATAGGTAATGATGCTTTCAAAAGAGAAAAATTGATCTTCTCTTCATCGATGAATTTATTTACAAAAAAATAGGAAGATAATTGATCCAACCAATTTTATATTACATCAGCATTGATTTTTCCTTTAAATTTAGGGATATCAAAATTCACCTTAACTTTGAAGGGTGTTGGGGCACTAAAAGGATATGGGGGTGCAAATAAGGAGCCAAAATTTCCCATCAAGATTTATTGGAGAATTTGGGAAAATTATTGTAGAATCTATGCTTGCTATTGCTATATGGATTCATTCACCATTTCCTTGAAATGATCAAATGTCTCGGTGTTGTCTGCTATTTGAGGTCATTTGGAGTGAATAGGTGGATAGTCTACTAGATCTTGTATTTTCCACCCAAGATTCTTATAGTCTGACCTCATCTTTAGGATCATACACTCTTAAGACAAACCACTCTGATACCACTAATCTAAAACTCATAAGTCTTGATTGAATAATATTTTAATAACACACAAATAATAATACTATCTCTGAGAAGAGATGTTTTATTGCTCAAAATTATAGATACAACATATGCCTATCTTTGGAAAGATATGTATATTTTTATTTTTGGGTTACATATCTATTTATACCTATTTTTTAAGGAAAGAAGAGGATGTGTAAGGTCACCAATATCAAGGGAAATTAAATGGTTTGACTTCCATGAATTACAATAACATAAAATTCAATAAATTACTATTTTTAGACTACACTACTAAAATTAAAATTTGGGGCACTTTTATTTGGTTTTTAGGAGTCAAAACCCACTAATAAAATATTATTAATATCTCATGGTGTTCCCCTCATTATTATCTTTCCAACGGTTCAAACGGAGAGTCAAACGGAGCTATGGTGCAAAATTTATGGTTCCCAAAAGTTCTACCACCAATTGGGGTAGGACCATCACCTAAATTGTCACCTAAAGTGTTACCCAAATCACTACCTAAAGTGTTGTCTAGATCATTCCTCCTTGAGAATTAATGTTCTCTATTGCATCAAGATTCATCAAGTGTGGAAGTTCTTTCTTGATCTGATTCTCTATGAGCCACTCACCTTGGTGGCTAATCTTGCCTCTCTTGACCACTAGATAAAATGGAATAGAGTGCCCTCTTATTGTTTTTATCCAAGTATCCACTCTAATCCTCTTCCACTAGAGAAAAAATCTATGGATAAATCTCACCAATGTTCAATTATTATTCTATTATTGAAATGTTCAATATAAGTGGATGATATCAAATGGCTACATCATTTGGTGTCATGGGTTAAAACCCGACGCATACTTAGAATGGACTATGCTTTGTAGATTTATACAGGGCTTAATTGTTCACCATTTCTATCTAACCACTAGTCTATAGATGTAATGATGTGCAATTCCTCAGCTTGGTATCTATTTACTTCTATTATTGTGTTAATTCTATAATTAGGGCTACAACATCAACTATTTTGGATTTCTATGGCTTGACCACCATGAGAATGAATTTCTTGGTACTAATCAAGGAGGTAGATGTGGAAGGTGGTACCTTAGGTACCCTCTAGTGATACATTCCAAGAGTGAGGATGATCCTTCAATTTCTTTATTTATATATGATATGTCTATCATACATGAATGGCTAACCAAAGAGTACATCACAAATATCTAGAATTACCACATCACACAAGACCTCATCTTGGAAAGGTTTTATTGCATATGAAAAAATAAAATGGTGTGTGACACGGAGGTTTCTCCTTTGACTCAACCATCTAATACTATATGGCTTTGGGTGAGGCTTCATGGATAGATTTAGACTTTTCATAACATTAACAGAGATTAAATTCTTTTGACTCTCACTATCAGAGGCTTACCTTTCACCCATAAATTAGAGTGAAATAACTTTTCCTTCTCATTTGGTATTTCCTTGTGGTTATATGATGACTCAATGATGGCATCAAGCTCAGTATCTAAAATATCTTCTTCATCCTTTTCAATTGTAGGGTGTGTATGAGACAGAGCAGTAGATGTTGAGGATTATGACTCAAAAAGTAGGGACTTGATAGCTCAACATTCATCTTTAGAGAGAGTTCTACTTTTTTGGTAATCACACCATTTCCCAATCTTTCCCTTCTGGGGTTGCTTATCTTGAAATTCCCTTTTCCATTTTGAAGGTTGACTCTTCATATTTTTTCTTTCATGCTTCTGCTCAATCTTCACCATGAACTTGTATGATTCACCAAGGGTTTTCAAATTCAAGATTTTCATTTCCACCTTTATATAACATTATATTCCACCATGGTATTTGAGAACTTTGTGTTTCTCACTTTCCTATAAGCCCAATCTCACAGATAGGGAATGAAAAATATCAATGTAATCTTGAACAGACTATTTTTTATCTTGGTGAAGTTGTTACCATTGTATATCCAGATCATCATATGCTCCAATGGGGTAGTATTCTTCATTTACAACTTCTATGAAATCATTCCAATTAGGTTCTACCTCAAAACCAATATCATCTATACTGAACATCTTCTTGTACACTTCCCACCAATTTTTGACAGGCAATGATGCTTTCAAAAGAGAAAAAGTGTTCTCTTCATCAGTGAATTTATTTATAAAAAAATAGGAAGATAATTTATCTAACTAATTTTCTACTATGTTAGCATTGATTTTTCCTTCAATTGTAGGGATATCAAAATTCACCTAAACCTTGAAGGGTGTTGGGGCACTGAAAGGACATGAAGATGCAGATGAGGAGCCAAAATTTCCCATCAAAATTTACTGAAGAATTTGGGTGAATTATTATAGCATCTACACTTACTACTACTAGAGGGATTCATTCATCATTTCTTTTAAATGATCATATGTCTTGGTATTGTTTTCCATTTGAGGTCATTTGGAGCGAATAGGTGGATAGTCTGCTAGATCTTGTATTTTCCACTTAATCTTCCTATAGTTTGACCTCATCCTCAGGATCATACACTCTTAAAACAAATCACTCTGATACCACTGATTCAAAACTGAAAATTCTTGGTTGATTAATATTTCAAGAACACATAAATAATAATGTTATCTCTAAGAAGAGATGTTTTATTGCTAAAAATTCTAGATACAACATATGCCTATCTCTGGGAAGAGATGTTTTTTTTCCTTTTTGGGATACATATCTATTTATACCTACTTTTTAAGGTAGGAGGAGGATGTTTAAGGTCACACATCTTGAGGAAGATGACATGCTTTAACTTCCATGAATTACAATAACACAAAATTCAAGAAATTACTATTTCTAAAAACTTATTATTTTTAGACTGCACTACTAAAATTGAAATTTAAGGCACTTTAATTTAGTTTTCAAGGGTCAAAACCCATTGAGTGGATCTTGGTTCCATCTCATTATTTTTCCCTCATTCTTATCTTTCCAATGGTTCAAATTAGGATTCAAATAGAGCTATGGTGCAAAAGTTATGGCTCCTAGAAGTTCTACCACCAATTGGGGTAGGACCATCACCCAAATTATCACCTGAAGTGTTACCCAAAACACTACTTGAAGTGTTACCCAAAACAATACCTAAAGTGTTTTCTAGATCATTCCTCCCTCATTAAGAAGCAATGGTCCTTATTTCATCAAGATTCATCATCAAGTGTGGTAGTTGTGTCTTGATTTGATTCTCTTTGAGCCACTCACCTTGGTGGCTAATCTTGCCTCTCTCAACCACTAGATAAAGTGGAATAGAGCATCCACAATATGATCCTCATCCATTAGAGTAAAACTTTACATATCAATCTCACCAATGTCTAGTTATTCTACTATGACTAAAGTGTTCAATAGAGGTGGATGATATGGAATGGCTACATCATTTGGTGTCATAGGTTGGAACCCAATGCATACTTAGATTGGACTATGCTTTGTGAAGTTGTGTGGGGATTAATTTTTCACCATTTTTTTCTGAACATTAGTCTATGGATGGAAGTCCATGAACTTTTTCAACTTGATATCTATTTTCTTATGTTGTTATGTTGATTGTGTAGTCAGGGTTACAACATCAGCCCTTTTAGATTTCTATGGCTTGACCACCATGAGAATGAATTTATTGGTACTATTCAAAGAGATATGTGGAAGGTAGTACCTCAAGTACCCTATAGCACTACATTCTAAGAGTTAGGGTGATCTTTTGGGTTATTGATTCATAGATACCATGTTGATCATACATTAATGGTTGATCAAGGAGTACATCACAAACATCCAGATTGACCACATCACATAAGACCTCATCTTGAAAAAGTTTTATTGCATATGAAAGAAGACACTAGTGGGTGACATGAAGGTTTCTTCATAGACTCAACCATCTAATACTATATGGATTTGGGTGAGACTTCATGGATAGATTTAGACTTTTCACAACATTAGTAGAGATTAAATTCTTTTGACTCCCACTATTAAGAATGAAATGCAGAGGCTTACCTTTCACCCATAACTTAGAGTGAAAAACCTTTCCTTATCATCTAGCCTTTCTTCATGGTTTTGTGATGAAGAAATGATGGCATGGGGCTCATCATCTATAATATCTTCTTCATCCTCTTTGATTGCAAGGTGTGTATGAGTTAGAGTAGTATATGTTGAGGATTATGACTTAAAAATTAGGGACTTGATGGCTCGACATTCCTCCTTCGAGTGAGTTCCACTTTTGTGGTAATCACATAATTTCCTAGTCTTTCCCTTCTGGGGTTGGTTATCTTAGAATTCCCTTTTCCATTTTAAAGTCTAACACTTCATATTATTTTTTTCATGCTTCTACTCAATCTTCACCGTGAACTTATATATTTCACCGAGGGTTTTCAAATTAAAGAGTTCCATTTCCCTCTATATGTACCATTGTATTCCACCACCGTATTTGAGACCCTTATATTCTCACTTTCTTGGATGCCTAATCTTACAGATAGTGAATGAAAACTGTCAATGTAATCTTGAATAGATTATTCCTTACCTTTGAAAAGTTTTTGCCCCTATATATACAGATCATCACATGCTCCAATGGGGTATTATTCTTCCTTTACAGCTTTTATGAAATCATTCTAGGTAGGTTCTACCTCAAGGTCAATATCATTTATATTGAACCTCTTCTTATACACTTCCCACCAATTTTTGATAGGTAATGATGCTTTCAAAAGAGAAAAAGTGATCTTTTCTTCATCAATGAGTTTATTTACAAAAAAATAAGAAGACAATTGATCCAACCATTTTTCTACTGCATCAACATTGATTTTGCCATTAAATTTAGGGATATCAAAATTCACTTGAACCTTGAATGGTGTTGAGGCACTAAAAGGATGTGGGGGTGCAGATGAGGAGATAGAAGTTTCCATCAAGATTTGTTGGAGAATTTGGGTGAATTTTTGTAGCATCTATGCTTGCTACTGATAGAGGGCTTCATTCAACATTTCCTTGAAAGGATTGAATGTCTTGTTATTGTCCACCATTTGAGGTCATTTGGAGCAAACATATGGATAGTCTGTTGGATCTTATATTTACCACCCAAGCTTCTTGTAGTCTGACCTCATCTTCAGGATCATACACTCTTAAGACAAACCACTCTGATACAAATAATCTAAAACTCAGAACACTTGGTTGAATAATATTTCAATAACACACAAATAATAATGATATCTCTGAGAGGAGATGTTTTATTGCTCAAAACTATAGATACAACATATACCTATCTCTAGGAAGAGATGTCTATTTTCCTTTTCAAGCTACATATCTATTTTTGAAGATAGAATGAGGATGTGGAAGGTCACCAATATTGAGGGAGACGAAATGGTTTGACTTCCATGAATTATAATAACACAAAATTTGAGAAATTACTATTTTGAGAAACTTACTATTTTTATATTACACTACTAAAATTGAAATTTAGTCTTCAAGGTTCAAAACACATTTATCAGAGTTAGGTGTCATCTCATAGTGTTCCCCTCATTCATAACTTTCCAATGATTCAAACATGGAGTCAAACAAAGCTATGGTGCAAAATTTATGGCTCCCAAAAATTCTACCACCAATTAGGGTAGGAACATCACTTGAATTATCACCTGAAGTGTTGCCCAGATCACTACCTAAAGTGTTGTCTTGATCATTCCTCCCTCCTTGAGAATCAATGGTCCCTAGTACATCAATATTTTCCATCAAGTGTGGTATTTGTGTCTTTAACTAATTCTCTATGAGCTACTCACCTTGGTGGCTAATCTTTCCTTTCTTGACCACTAGATAAAGTGGAATCGAGTTCCCTCTTATTACCTTTATCTAGGTATCCACAATGTGATCCTCCTCCACTACATAAAAACTCTATGGATCAATCTCACTAATGTCTAATTGTTCTATTACAACTGGAGTGTTCAATAGAGGTAGATGATATGGAATGGCTACATCATTTGGTGTCATAGGTTAGAACCCGACACATACTTATAATGGACTATGCTTTATGGAGCTATGTAGGGCTCAATAATTCACCATTTCTATTTGACCATAAATCTATATATGAAAGGCCATGAACTTCCTCAGCTTGGTATCCATTTTATTTTGTTGTTGTGTTGATTATGTAGTAAGGGCTATAACATCAACCCTTTTGGGTTTTTGTGGCTTCATCACCATGAGAATGATTTTTTTAGCACTAATCAATGAGATAGATATGGAAGGTGGTACCTTAGGTACCCTATAACACCACATTCCAAGATTGAGGTTGATCTTTTGGGTTCTTGATTCATATATGTCATGTCAATCATACATGAATGGTTGACCAAGGAGTACATCACAAACATCCAGATTAACCACATCACACAAGACCTCATCTTGGAAAAGTTTTATTGTATATGAAAGAAGACACTGATGGGTGACATGGAGGTTTCTCCCTAGACTCAACCATGTAATACTGTATGGCTCTGGGTGATGCTTCATGGATAGATTTAGACTTTTCACAATATTAATAGAGATTAAATTCTTTTGACTCCCACTATCAAGAATAAAATGTAGAGGGTTACCTTTCACCCATAACTTAGAGTGAAATAACCTTTCCTTATCATCTAACATTTCCTTATGGTTCTATGATGAAATAATGATGGCATCAAGCTTAACATCTACAATATCTTCATCATCTTCTTTCATTGCAGGGTGTGTATGATGTAGAGTAGTAGATGTTGAGGATTGTGACTTAGAAATTAAGGACTTGATGGCTTGACATTCCTCTTTGGAATGAGTTTCACTTTTGTGGTAATCATACCATTTCCTAGTCTTTCCTTTCTAGGGTTGCTTATCTTGGAATTCCCTTTTCTATTTTGAAGGCTGCCTCTTTGTATTCTTTCTTTCATGCTTCTATTCAATCTTCACCATGAACTTGTATGCTTCACTGAGGGTTTCTAAATTGAAGACTTCTATTTCTCCTTATTTGTACCATTATAGTCCACCATGATATTTGAGAACTTTATGTTTATCACTTTCTTGGATGCCCAGTCTTGTAGACAGGGAATGAAAAATGTCAGTGTAATCTTGAATAGATTGTTCCTTACCTTGGTGAAGTTATTTCCATTATATATACAAATCATTATATGCTCTAATGGGGTAGTATTCTTCCTTTACAACTTCTATGAAATTATTTCAAGTAGGTTTTGCCTCAAGGCCAATATCATTTGTATGAAACCTCTTCCTATAAACTTCCCACCAATTTTTTATAGTCAATGATGCTTTCAAAATAGCAAAAGTGAACTTCTCTTCATTAGTGAATTTATTTATAGAAAAATAGGAAGAAAATTGATCCAAAAAAATGTATACCACACCAGCATTGATTTTTCCTTTAAATGTATAGATATGAAAATTCACTTAAACTTTGAAGGGTGTTGGGGCACTAAAAGGACATGAGGGTGCAGATAAGGAGCCAAATTTTCCATTGAGATTTATTTGAGAATTTGGGAAAATTGTTGTAGCATCTACACTTGTTTCTATTGGAGGGATTCATTCACCATTTCCTTTTAAGGATTGGATGTCTTGGTCTTGTCCACCATTTGAGGTCAATTGGAGTGAATAAGTGGATAGTCTATTGGATTTGATATTTTTCACCTAAGCTTTCTATAGTCTGACCTTGTCCTCAAGATAATACACTCTTAAAATAAACCACTCTGATACCACTAATCCAAAACATGGAAGTCTTGGTTGAATAATATTTTAAGAACACAAATAATAATGTTATCTCTGAGAAGAGATGTTTGATTGCTTAAAATTATAGATACAACATATGCCTATCTATGGGAAAATATGTATGTTTTTATTTTTAGGATACATATCTATTTATACCTATTTTTGAAGGTATGAGGAAGATGTGGAAGGTCACCAATCTTGAGGGAGATGAAATAGTTTGACTTCCATGAATCACAACAACATAGAATTCGAGAAATTACTATTTTTAGAAACTTACTATTTTTAGACTACACTATTAAAATTAAAATTTGGGGTACTTCCATTTAGTTTTTGGGGTCAAAACCCAATGATAAAATCTTAGTACCATCTCACATTGTTCCCCTCATTCTTATCTTTTCAATGATTCAAATGGGGAGTCAAACAGAGCTATGGTGCAAAACTTATGGCTCCCAGATGTTCTACCACCAATTGGGGTAGGACCATTACCCGAATTATCACTTGAAGTGTTACTTGAATCACTACCTAAATTTTTGTCCAGATCATTCCTCCCTCCTTGAGAAACAATGGTCCTGATTACATCAAGAGTCATCATTAAGTGTGGTAGTTGTTTTTTGATCTAATTCTCTATGAGCCACTCACCTTGTTAGCTAATCTTGCCTCTCTTGACCATTGAATAAAGTAGAATAGAGCACCCTCTTGTTTTTTTTATCTAGTTATCCATAATGTCTCACCAATGTCTAATTGTTCTACTACAACTGAAGTGTTTAATAGAGGTGACTGATATGGAATGGCTACATCATTTGGTGTCATGGGTTGGAACCCGATGCATACTTAGAATGGACTATGCTTTATGAAGCTATGTAGGGATTTATTATTCACCATTTTTATCTAACCATCAATATATGGTTGGAAGTCCATGAACTTCCTCAACTTGGTAGCTATTTGCTTCTATTATTGTGTTGATTATGTAGTCAGGGCTGTAATATCAACCCTTTTGGATTTTTTTGGTTTGACCACCATGAAAATGAATTTCTTGGCACTAATGAAAGAGAAAAATGTGGAATGTAGTACCTTAGGTAACCTATGATTCCATGTTTCAAGAGTGAGGTTGATCCTTTAGGTTCTTGATTCATAGATACCATGTCAATCATATATGAATGGCTGACTAAGGAGTACATCGCAAACATCTAGATTGACCACATCACATAAGACCTCATCTTGGAAAAAATTTATTGCATATGAAAGAATACACTAGTGGGTGACATAGAGGTTTCTCCCTAAACTCAACCATCTAATACTGTATGGCTTTGGGTGAGGCTTCATGGACAGATTTAGACTTTTCACAATATTAGCAAAGATTAAATTCTTTTGAATTCCACTATTAAGAATGAAATGCAAAGGCTTACCTTACACCCATAACTTAGAGTGAAACAACCTTTCCTTGTCATTTGGCCTTTCCTCATGGTTCTATGATGAAGCAATGATGGTATCAGGCTCAATATCTATAATATCTTCTTCATCCTCTTCGATTATAGGGTGTGTATGAGGCACAGCAGTAGATGTTGAGGATTGTGACTCAAAAAGAAAGGACTTGATGGCTTGACATTCCTCTTTATATTGAGTTCTACTTTTGTGGTAATCACACCATTTCTTAGTCTTTCCCTTTTGGGGTTGCTTATCTTAGAATTCCCTTTTCTATTTCAAAGGTTGACTCTTTGTATTCTTTCTTTCATGCTTCTACTCAATCTTTACTATAAACTTGTATGCTTCACTGAGGGTTTCCAAATTGAAGAGTTTCGTTTCCACCTATATGTACCATTGTCATCCACCATGGTATTTGAGAACCTTATGTTTCTCATTTTCCTGGATGCCCAATCTCATAGACAAGGAATGAAAAATGTCAGTGTAATCTTGAACAGATTGTTCCTTATTTTGGAAAAGTTATTGCCACTATATATAAATATCATCATATGCTCCAATGGGGTATTATTCTTCTTTTATAGCTTCTATGAAATCATTCTAGGTAGGTTCTACCTCAATTCCAATATCATTTGTACTAAACCTTTTCTTGTAAACTTCCCACCAATTTTTGATAGGTAATGATGCTTTCAAAAGATTAAAAGTGATCTTCTCTTCATCGATGAATTTATTTATATAAAAATAGGAATACAATTGATCCAACCAATTTTATACTACATCAACATTGATTTTGCCTTCAAATGTAGGGATATCAAAATTCACCTAAACTTTGAAGGTTGTTGGGGCACTGAAAGGATGTGGGGGTGCAGATGAAGAGCCAAAATTTCCCATCAAGATTTGTTAGAGAATTTGGATGAATTATTGTAGAGTCTATGCTTGATACTAATACAGGGCTTCATTCATCATTTCCTTTAAAGGATCAAATGTCTCGATGTTGTCTACCATTTGAGGTCATTTGGAGTGAACAAGTGGATAGTCTGTTGGATCTTGTATTTTCCACCCAAGCTTCTTATAGTCTGACCTCATCCTTGATATCATACACTCTTAAGATAAACTAATCTAATACCACTGATCTAAAACTTGGAAATCTTGGTTGAATAATAATTCAAAAACACACAAATAATAATGCTTTCTCTGAGAAGAGATGTTTTATTGCTCAAAATTATAGATACAACATATGCCTATCTCTGGGAAGATATGTCTATTTTCCTTTTCAGGCTACATATCTATTTATACCTATTTTTTAAGGTAGGGGGAGGATGTGAAAGGTCACCAATCTCAAGGGATATAAAAAAATTTTACTTCCATGAATTATAAAAACATATAATTCAAGAAATTACTATTTTTATAAACTTGCTATTTTTAGAATGCACTATTAAAATTAAAATTTGGGGCACTTTCATTTAGTTTTTTAGGGTAAAAACCCATTGAGATAATTTTGGTGCCATCTCAATATATTCCCTTCATTTTTATATTTCTAATGGTTCAAATAGGGAGTCAAATAGAGATATGGTGCAAAATTTATGGCTGTTGAAAGTTTAGCCACCAATTAGGGTAGGACCATTGCCTGAATTGTCCCCTAAAGTGTTTCTCAGATCACTACCTAAAGTGTTGTCTAGATCACTAATACTTTCCCCCTATTTTGGGATGATTATTTTCTTTCCCCCTCTTTTGGTATGACTATTTACTTCCCCCTCTTTTGGGATGACCACTCATTTTCCCCCTCTTTTTAGATAATTGCTTACTTTCATTAATGTTTGTGTTAGATTCCTCATAATTTAGTATGGATTCCTTAGTGACACAACTATAATAGAATATCTATGTCCCATTTTAAATAATTATTTTCCCTCCTTGTGATTAGCTATGAGAATATTCATCATTATATCAAATTTACTTACATGGTAAGATTTTCCATGATCCTCATCTTTCCCTTCTTTCCTTTCACCTAAGGCACACATAGGTCGGTGTTGAGGTTACACACATACTTATGGGAAAGTATAGGAATATTTAGACACCATGATGTTTAGGTTCTTCTTTATAGTGACCAATCATAACATCTCTTGTAATAGCTACATATTTCACTCATGTTTTATCTTTCAAATCTATATGGAGGAGGAATAGAAAAAAACCAAAAAGGTTAAAATCCATATCATAAGAAAAAGTAATGTTAAAATGAAAATTATATATTATATCTCATATCATACCTAAAGATGTGATCTTTATGTTTCACATATCTTATCTTAGTTGAATCTCAAACTCCCTAGTTGACCTCATGATAGATTCGAGGTCAATTGGGGTATGGTAGGTCAATAAAATGGGGTAGGAGTTATTATATCATTACATCATTATATATTCATATATATTAGTGCCACATATCTTCTCACACAAGTAAGCAATATTTGTAGTAGACCAAAGACTCTACAAGGGGTCTTGAGGAATGGAGAAAATGTTGTTGGAAGGTAGGACCATTTTACTTACATGCATATAGCATTCATGGGATGATCTATATACTTCACTTGATAGCCCAAGATTTGTGCTCACTAGTTGGAGTGTATTAAGTCCTTAATGTCAATAGTTATTAACCTTTCCCACTTATCTAGATTATCTCATTCCCAGTAAATATTTCTACATCACCTATGTGGTGCCTTGCATTCCCTATTCACATCATATCTTCCTTGATATCCCCTTGATGGTTATCACTTTAAATTCATCACATCCTTAATCATATTTTCATACTTACACCTATTATATTTTAGCTTATGAGTTTCTTAGTAAGACCTCAGATAGGAGTAGAACTTCCTCTCAAACATCCCATCCACATTGATTTCTACACCACATAATTGTCATTCTTGCCATGTAATTAGGTGGTTGTGATTTCGTACATCACATTTTAGTGCATGCACTAAGTTTGAGGTGTCATCCCTTAGAGCTTTTCATTTTCCATTCTATTCATGTTTGACTTTATGGATTTCACTAATCTTACATAGGACAATTTTCAGCTATTCATTTATGTTATTTATGTTTAACTTTACATGCTTATCTTACATTAGATCACATTATTTACTTACATATCTTTGTTTGATTTTTCTTACATTGATATTGCACTTACAATGTTTTACATATCTCATATTTTGTGGTGTAATTTGTAGTCATTTTCATCATTTATTTCATCATTTTTCACATCTTTTATTTTTTAATTTTCCATCTAAATTCTTAATATGTCACTTTTCATTGCTTAGATTTTATTCTTTTTGACCATGTATTTTCTCACATTTTTTAGAAAATAATAAAACATCCATCATTACCTTAGCATTATCATTACAAAGCTTTTAGTTTTTCACCATGATATTCTCTCATTTCCCCCATATCTTTGGTTTCATAGGTCCTTCTCATGAAGCAAAATGAAATCCTAGCGAGATAGTAATTTTTTAGGTGTTGGCATAATATTTTTTTATTTGTTTTATTTTATACTATTTTCTAGGTTTACCTCTTGCTTTACACATTATGTGCCTTCCATAATCTACTACACTTAAAACATTATTTTACAAGGTAAGTGAAGGTACATATTTACTTTAATTTACCTTCAGCATTTAATTCCATGTTTCATTTCAATTAATTCAATTTTTGTGTTGTTATGTTCTTTCTCAAAGCACCATCCGAGGTTATACTATTGTAACATGTGAGGGGATCCAGGTGGAGAATATGTATACATATAATATTTTTCACTTTATCATTTACTCATGCTTTCTCTTGTAACAACCTATCAAACTTTAATATCCCTATGTGCATGCCTTAAAGGGTACATTGAGAAAGGGGTGGGCAGGCCTTTGGTGTTTTGCAAGAGATGTTGTTATCAATGTTTTTATCATATCATTCTTATTTCCTATTCAAACTTCTTCAATTTTACTCACTACCTGCCTCCTTCCATTCTACCTTGCTCAGCTATGTTAGTTCTCTCATTTTCTATGACATCATCACATGCTAATACAATCTATTTTGCACCTTTTTCCTTATTACATTGTATCAACCTAGTCAATGACATTCTGATCTTGTCTTTTGGAATTTATATTGTTTTATCTTGGATGACAGTTTAATTTTAGCCAATCCTCTTAACTCCATTAAAATAATTTGATCTCATTGGATTGGCCTTTAGGATGGGTTTGGGTATTTGATCTGCTATATATATATATATATATATATATATATATATATATATATATATATATATATATATATATATATATATATATATATATATATATAAAGTCATATTTCATTACAAACATATCATATACCTCTATTCACTCTTATTTCATTATCACTTCTACCTTTAGTTACATTTGAAGGACTTATAGGTAGAATATTGTCTTGAAGGAAGCTTGTCTTGTGAAAATCTTGGAGATCCAATGGGAGTATACTTAGTTATTCTACCAACCATTTGAGGTATTAACAACCATAATAATCTCTTTCAAAGCACCATTTACTAAGGGGGAGATTAAGGATTAATTGGTCCACTTCAAAGTAAGTATTTATAATCTTATGATCTGTCATTTATTTCATTTAGTAGATAGATATTATTTCTTGCTTAATGAATAAATGTGTGTATATCCTTGTCTAGGGTCTCTCCACACTTATACTTAATATGGATATAGGATTGCTTGGACTTGCCATATTCCATTTTAGGTTTCATAGGCCCCCATTTATCAACCATGGCACCTTACCCATTTTTATTATTCTAACCCTTCCCATTTAGTTTACTTTATTTTACTTGCACAACTACTTACATTACTCGTTTATAATATAAATTACTTACATAGAGGTCTAATTAGTGTTATTTCATTATGGCATAGGTCTAAAGGTTTTGGAACCCTTTCCTTTGATATGGGTAATATAGTAACTCATATTTCTAGTTATATGGCTACATCGGTCTCTACCGGAACATTATATATCATGGGATATATTTTATTAACCTTCTTTGAGTCTGGTTCTTTAGAGATATTATAGTTGTAGTCTAAACCTAGCCCATTTCATATATCATTCACATAACTATATTAGAACGACCAATATAGTTATCTCATAGTGGCGATTTATTACTAAGCCCCTAATAAATTTAAATTATTTTAAATTCAAAAAAAAAAGAACTGCCTATTACCTATTTAATCTCCCTCTTCAATTTGACACATGTTTTGGAAAATGATATCACATGGATTTTGTCTAATATTTAGTTTTCCAATATCTATCATATTGATCCTTTCAAACATTAAGCAATCAATATAGTATAAATTCCCTAATATCTTCCACAACATTTTGCCTCTTTGATCTCTTGTTATTGTTTGAATCTGCATAAGAAATGGTCACTCAGAGCTCTCATTATCTCAAAATATAAAATGTCCAAATGATTTTATTTTTCCCTATTAATAATAAAATTTGAAATAATTGAATCTTTAAAATTTTGTATCTTATATTTTTTTTTATCATATATATTTTTTTCTTAATTCATTTTAAGAATTGAAAGAATCACTATAATATTGGTGTTGAAATGAATTTTGTAGTACTGAAAAATATTTTTTTTAAATTTTGGATTTTTCTCTTATTTTTCATCACCTCTAGAGTAATTGAAGTATAGACATGGAAATTCAAATCAAAAAAATTTATTGATTGGCTTGATAGACTCATCTTAGCACCACTCTCACATTATATAACATTTACTTTTAGTCTAACTAGGAAAGTAAATATATGTATATCCATTTATGTACTTTCCATTTATCTTAGATTTATTGGTATTTGTCTACAATGGTTTATTTTCTATTTTATGTTTAAATATTTCTTTCCAAAAGAACCATGTCACATTATAATATTATGAAATGTAATGAGATTTGGGTGGGGTATATGTATACACCTATAATTTCCAATCACTAACAATTTATTATGTATGGCTCATCAATTCATCTTTCTCCTTGAATGCACATCCTAAGGAGTGCACCAAAATCAAGGTTGGGTTGACTATTGGTAATTTATGAGATATGTTCATATGATCACTTTTTATACCTATTTACATTAATTATATTTTTATCTAGTTATTTTTCCTCCTCCATTGCTCTTTTCCCTTATTTATACCTTGTCTACCTAGTTTCAAGTCTTTTCTTTACTAACTTGCACATGTCAATTTAATTTTGTTCAGTCCTTATATTTTGTATTGTATTAGCCATGGGTGCCATAGTTCCTATATATAGTATATATTTTTAACTTTGTCATTTTACTAATGCTTTCTCTTTCATGGGATTATTGGTGTATCAACATCCCTAAGTGCATTTTCTAAGGAGTGTACCTAGAATGGGTGGGATCACCTCATGTTACATTATGAGAGATGTTTACATATTATTATGTCATACATTCATTACTATAATTGTAACCTCATTTGAGTCTCTTTTGTCTTACCTATTTGTCTAATTTTGGTTTAGTTTTGTTAGCCACCATATATTCCTACTCCATCTACTAAGCTAACACAATTTATTTCATGCATGTATTTCATGTACTATATCAAATTTATGATGTAGTTATAATTATTTTCCTTATTATTTGTATTTTATTAGCCTAGTTGATACAATACTATGTCATCCAACATCCTTTTCAACTATATCATCCTAGCCAATATTATCATCTTAGATTTTAGGGTTAGTTTTGGGTTTGGAAACATATATATAGGGGTCATATTATCATTTCAAAAATATATCAACACTCGTTTAATTTTATTTTGATTATATTTCTAATCTTAAGTAGTAGAGGAAGGACATAGAAGGTTAAAGTCTTATTCTTGGATGTATACTCTTACTTAAAAGTCTTTGAAGTTCAAAAGGAGGACTCATGCAAAAGAGGTGTCCCAATATTTGGAGTCACCAACATATGATATATAGGTATTATTATAAACCCATTCAAGATATTAATCTTGAAACATGTCTTACAAAGTACCATTTGAGCTAAGAGGTAGATTGCTATGCTGACAATTCAGTCCAAAATTAAGTATCGTTATCCCTACTCTAATTCATTTATTTACTTAGTAGATAGTTATGATTTTATTATTATAGTAGTAGATTCATGTTTTTGTGTCCTTAATTATGATCCTCATTATACTAAATAATATTTTATAGATATAAGATTTCTTAGGCTCTCCATTATAACCTTAGGTTTCATAGATTGTCCATTGGTTTACCATTTACTTACTTTCTTATTAGTTTAGTATGTTACAACTATATTGGATCTAGGTTACCTTTTTTCCTCAATTTATTTCATGTGTTATGTGTATTATATCCTTGATACAGCCCCTTTATTAACATTAATATATCATATATTTAATTTGGGTTCCAATTAGAGCCATACCCTATATCTTATGCATAGGCTTTGAAACCCTATACCCTTGATATTGAGTGTGGATCTCCCTCTACTAGGTCTATGGCCACCCAAATGCCATTGATGTACCATCCAAGTCTACGTATGATCTATTTTTCTTACTTTATTCATATCCTAGTTTATAGAGAGAAAGTATATTTTTATTTTTCATCCTAACCCACACATACATTCTAATCAACCACATGAATTTATCCCACTTATGGTTGGATAATTTTCACATTTTCAAATTTTTATTATATGTGTAGTCTTCATTACCATCATAAATTTTAGTGAAACTTTTAACTCATATGTATCAAATAGATCAATACATTTTCCTATGTTTACAACTATATTGAACAACCTGATATATTTTTTCAACTTTATCAATTGTATCATCATGTCAAATATAGTCCTATGTTTTCATGAATTATACCATCCAACCTCATATAATTCATTTTTTAGTCCTTATATATTGGACAACTTGATATAACTTTATATTTCCTAATTCTTCCCTTATTATATTGGCTAGATCGATACAGTCTATTTCTAGCATTCATGTGCAACCACTTGTATCAACCAAATTATTAAAATTTGTCTTTATATTTAAAAATGCAACATATTTTGGATCAATATGAAGATAAATCCCACTAATTTTTTTAAGGATTACATGAAAAAAATACTAATTCTATGGAACTAATCAGTTCATTCTTTATATTTTTCCTATTTTAAGATCACTCTGATAACAATTTAAATATGGATTATAGTATATCCAAAAGATATTATTCACATAATGATATTAATAATCCTATGCGATGTCATTGAAATCAAGCCCATGAATCAAAGGGTGAAGAGGAGTGTGACATTGATTACAAAACTAATATAAAAATATTTCTCCAAGAGAATCTTAAGCATAGAGGCAAGGATCATGTGGTTGTCTATCACATCATGATGTAACCCCATATGGAATATCCTACTTCCCCTACTCATAATTTTTATGTATGAATTGGTTAAAATACATTTTTTGACTTACCTCTTTCTTTCCTCATCTACCATGCCTAGTATATATTCTAACATGGTTGGTATTTTTTATAGTTGTTATGTACCTAGGGATATGATATATTATTAAATATGGGTTGATGGAGATGCCAACATGTGGTACACATCCCCCTTAGTATTTATATGGGTCCAATATATAAGGATAATGGAGTAACTTGTGGAATTAGTGCATTGGGTACTGGTCAGCCTACATTGGGATTAGGAGGTTATCCATCCATTAGAGGTCTATTTAAAGGAGATGATTATCATTGTAAAGATATAAAGTAAGCATTGAGTCTTCCATTATAAGAGGATATTGGAGGTTATCCCCTCAAAGAGACATTGTGGAGTTATTCCTTCCGAAAGGAGTATTGTTGGTGTTTCCTTACTTTAAGGGTATTCTACATATATTGAATATTTGGACATCTTGGTCCACCAATATCTATTGTGTTGAATTGATCTACATTTATTCTAAATTATTTTTTAATATTATAAGTTTGGATCATAACAAATTTCCCAAAGAATAATTAATATGGTCAGGTATGGAATCAGCCAAGAACTATATCCATTTCATCCATATCCCAAGCATAAAAATCTGAATGCAAAACATATTTTTCCATAATGAGCTTTAAATATTCAAACATTAAAATATTCTTACCATCTACTTGAACCTCCTTGATATACTTTTCTTGAACATGTAGATGCTTTGCCACATTCATGTTGATGAAGTTATACTTACTGGTAGGGTTTATGGACACAACAACCTTATTTTTTTGAATGTATCCATGAAATTGAAAAATTAACTCAGATTTATTTGGAGCCAAATTATTTAAACCCTTATCATCTAATTCTTATTCTTCTTCTTTTTCTTCTTCTTCTTCATCTACTTCTTCTTCTTTTATTACTTCTTCTTCTACTACTACTACTACTTATTCTTTTTTTGCTTCTTCTTTAATAGTCCAATGATCTGGGAAGATTTTTTTCATTTCTTGTCATGAAGAAAAGCTTTCTGTATAGCTCAATTGATCAAACCAATGTAGTGTAGGCCTAGACAAAAAATGTAATAATCATCTTTCCCCAAAAAAAAATTAAAAATGATTCTCTAAAAGTAGCAACCATTCTCTAGCATCAATATCATCTTCCCCTATAAAATTTTGCAACTCCATGATTCACAAATAAAAAATAGGGTTTATGAAACCATAAAATATCAATAACTCATTTAAATCATATCAAAACTATCCCAAATTTTTACTTTGGATTCCTCCTATTATATTGTAGCTTCAAAAAAAAAATTGTGAAAAAATTCCACAAATTGTGACCTTTAGAGTGAATATACAAAAAATACTAAAATCATAATAACTCACTCAAAAAAAATTTAAAAATTCTGAAATTTTAATGTGTTTATATTATATTTTCTTATAGCTTTAGTAAAACTTTAGAGTATAAAATCCTTATATTTTAGAAGATATATCTAGATTAGTTAAAAACCTAAGATAGCAATAACTCCCACAAAACTAATCAAAAAACCTCGATTGTTTTACTATACCTTGTTTAAAATATTATCCATATCTAGTTAAAAAAAATTGTATAAATTAGAAACTAATATAAATATATTGATGATTCCACAAAACTAGGGTTTCACCACCCACAGATTGCCCAAATCAAAGCTTTGATACCACTTGTTATGATCCACACTTATAATATTCAAAAATAATGTAGAATAAATGTATATCAATTCAACATAATAGATATTAGTGGACCAATATGTCCAAATATTCAATATATCTAGAATACCCTTAAGGTAGGGCAACACCAACAATACTCCTTTAGGAAGGAATAACTCCACAATGTCTCTTAGAGGGGACAACCTACAATATCCTCTTACAATAGAAGACTCAATGCTTACTTGATATCTTTACAATGATAAGCATATCCTTTATATATACCTCTAATAGATGGGTAACCTCCTAATCCTAATGTAGGCTAGCCATTACTCAATGCACTAATTCCACAAGTTACTCCATTATCCTAATAAATTGGACCCATATAACTACTAAGGGGGATGTGTGTCACATGTCAGCATCTCCATCAACCCATATACAATAATATATCATATCCCTACGTACATAGAAATAATAGTCATACCCAAGGTTCTCACATAAATGTTAACATTAATTATGCATCTATTGTCTCTCAATAGGTCACTCAAGGCTATGCTTCCAACAAAAATACTTTAGATCCTAACAATGTCATATTGTAATAAATGAACTAAATAGCCTCCATATAAGCTTTAAATAAGGCTCAAATGTTTCAATTTCATAAAAATATTATGCAAATGTAATCTATGCCTCAAAAATTTTAATGGGGAATCAAAAATAAAAATCCCCCCAACCGCCCTAAGAGACTCTCTTACAAACCTCATTTTGCAACCTCCACTTCATAATAAAGTCATTTGACACCTTCATAATAAAAACTTAGTCACCTAGATTATTGAAATTTACATTGGTGGAATTACTCTTATGATCTCATATAATGGAACCATTGATCCTAATATGCATCTAAAATCCTTTGGTAACCTTTATAAGGATTGGATTAGACTTAACACATCTGTAGATACCAAATTATTAGTCAAAACCTTAACTAGTGCTACTATATAATGGTACAATCAACTAAAGTATAACTCTATCTCTATATTGGAAGAGTTAAGCAATATATTGGTCTAAGATTTTCAATCCAATGAATTATATTGAAATAATTTGTCTAGCTTTATCAATTGTAAGTATGTGGAAAATGAGATTGCCATAATTCTCATCAAACATTAGAAACCCTTAGCTAACAAGTTTGAACATAAAATAATTGGAGGCAACCTATTCCACCTATTTAATAAGAAATTAAACATTAGATTGCAATATATTATTAGGTCCTTCTCTCCAAAACCCTTTAAGGAAGCCTTAGGCTAAGATAAATGACAAGACCATATCCTAAGACAATTCTAGCCTTCTCAACCTAAGCCAGGACCTTGAATGCTTACAAGACCATGCTTAAAATGATGGTCATTCAAAATATTATCCTCAGTGATCTTAGGAATTATATTTATAGATCTTCATATATATGTGGATAGCTACCACCCTAGAAACCATTGGTATGATCCTTAAAAGGTTTGTTGGTTTCATGATATTTGGGTCTATTCTCAAGAAGCTTGAAAGTAAGTTAAGCTCCTAGCACTTGAATAATTTATTGTTCATGTTTTAATATCATTAATCCATTATTAGATGATTATAAAAAGAATATGAAAATGTTAATAAAATTTTTGAGCTTAAATTAGATTGAAGCACTTAACCAAGATAATGTTTACCTTGAATTTTATACCAAGCCTCTTCCTAATCACATTAAAATGAACATTTTAATAATTCATATCAAACCTCTTCCCAATAAATCTCAATTTTTGTTGAAACTATGATTATCCCTCACTCTTTTAATGATGAGGGTAACTTGGTGAACATGAATAACATAAAGTAGGTTGTTTCATTTATTGATCCTTATCCTATTAGGGCCTACGTTCCTACTCTAGCTTACAGAATAGTTTCACTAATCCTTCACATCTTATTCCATCTATTACATTTAAATAAATCATTACTTCTATCCTTACAACTATATTGGCTAATCTGATATAGTTTCCTACTAATCCATCTATATCATCCAACTTGATATAGTTATATATGTCTACAACTATATCAACTAACCTGATACAATTTCTAGTTGATCTTACTATACCGACCAACTTAATATATTCTTCCATTTCTAATTCATCTACAACTTTATCAGCCAACTTGATAAAATATGTTTATTCAATAAATTATATTTCAACTATATTGGCTAACCTATTACATTATCTTTTCATGCCTAGTTTTGATTTTATGGTATCAGTCAACCTAATATAGTCTATTTATGATGCTTTTATGTCACCAACTACATTGGTTGGGTTGATATAGTTTCCATATCCTTACTTTATTGTATTGATAGGGACATGATTATAAAAATTAGCTTTGAATAAGGAAAACTTAGGTTTATCTTCATCTACAGTCAAACATGATGAGTTTTATAATTTAGTTCCTCTCTTATAGTGTTGTTTATCTCGTATTATCTTGATGAGTAGGACCCCCTATAAGAGTTTTATATACTCCCATATCAATTTCCATTTCTCAATATTATGAGTACTTCTCTATGATATATAAAACACCTTATGTAGATTTTGTTTAACATAAAATTTCCTCTACCACCAACTATGGTTTGAGAAGCTACCTTACACGACTCTAAGGAAAGTATCATGCAATAATGTGAAGATATGTCTATCCATGTCAATCATACAATAGATATGTCCTTATCTCTTAAATTTCCTATCACATATACGATCCCCAATCAAATTATAATTTATGGGGATGACCCCCATTTTTTATTTGCGTCTAAGTAGGTGACATTTAATTCAAGAGAGCATTGATTGATAAAGGTTTCTAAAATTGTGTCACATCTTTGGAGTTCATCATATCCCTGGTATATTTTGAATTCAACCTTACATATAACTATAACACATGCCAAAGATATGACTAAAGAAAAATTCATCAATTAGGATGTGTTTAGATTCCTACCATGGTACCTCTTATTAGGGTTAGAGTGAAGGTTATGATATTTAAATTTTATTTATATTATAACATTTTACTCGATCTTCCTTGGACTCATCACATGAGATCCATAGATTCATATGCATGAAAATGTGTAAAGTTTCATTGCATGGGTATTATCTATAAGGTACAAGGAAATACCAACCCTTATATTTTTTAACAATTTCAAGGACACATTGTTTATAAAATGCCTACCCTTGAACATTTACCTATTATCCTATTCCATGACTACTAGTATTTTAGCTATCACATCAATTCTAATAGAGATTGTCATGGTCACCCAAAGCTTATGGGTAAAATCCCACCAAACCCCTTTGGTTTTGATGATGATGAGCCTGATGATATTAACATGAAAATAAAAACATCATAAATTACTTGTGGTATTATAGCTCAGTTGCCATCAAATTTTTTTCCATGTTATCTTAAAAGTTAAATTCATGAGTTTCCTATTTTTGTGGTCATTCTTAAGAATTGCTCTTCCGATTGATCTTATAGCAACCTAATGGCTCAATATCTCAATGTGGATTTCACTACTATTGATTATGATTATGATTACACTTTAGATGGCCCTTCATTTTTTAAATATTACCAAACCAAGGATATAGAAGTCTTATGTTACCATTCTTCCCTTCAGCATTCTTACGAGAAATCTTAATTTTCATATAAAATTAAATTAATTGATATTATTTTACCTAGTGCTCTTGATCCTTCAAATTTACTTGAAACTATTCTTTCTTTACTTTCCTTTTCTATATCTAATATGGACTGATTTCTACTTCAATTACACACTTCATACTTTTATTTTTTAGCCTCTTTGAAGCATTCTTGATTATTGATCTAGTATAATGCCTTATCACTATGATAAAAAGTTCACTTTATTAGATCATGTTGATAACATAGATGACACAAATGACACTCCCCATATATATATATATATATATATATATATATATATGTCCCTCCTTAGAGGTTGGATCTGGAACCATACCCACCAACCCTAAAGGAGGACTTTTTTTATGAGTTTCACAAGGTTTCATGTCATTCATCTTAGGAGTGTAGAGCCTATTA
Organism: Torreya grandis; assembly: GCA_037957365.1. NCBI lineage: Eukaryota > Viridiplantae > Streptophyta > Pinopsida > Cupressales > Taxaceae > Torreya > Torreya grandis. The sequence continues at coordinate 2,116,120 of JARHVA010002169.1, read as the reverse complement.
TATATTTTATGCATAAAAGATGTCATAATTCCAAGTTCCTACCATATTTAATTGACCACCACATTTGTACATTCATAGGCACTCTAATTGTTTCCATGGGACTAGTACACATTCCTTGACTAATTATTGATTTCATCAAAAATATCTATATGTAATTTATCTTGATGTATTTAATTTTAATATTTAGCCATAAATTTTACCTCTAAATGTTACACCTATATATCCCCTAAAATGGGGAGGTGTATTTATTTTGGTATGAGTGTTATACACATTCCACATATAAGTGTAGAACTATTCAACAACATTTTTGATATTTTGTGAGGCTCGTGCCTCAATATCCTAGGTTGCATTCCCATGGTTCATCTAGGATAGAGCTTTATCCTCCCATTTGGCCAAAACCACCTCTTAGATTAGAATATGTGTGTCAAATTACTTAATGGGTGGTACTTACTCATCCCCACCTATGTTATTCACATGATGAGGATTCATGCCCTTTTCATTCTATTGCACCTACTTCTTATTTATATCTCATATATAATTAAATCCTTTCATGACTCTTAAAAAAGGTAGAAAATACTATGGGATAAGTTTGATATCAATTTCAATGAGATTTGATGAATGTTATTGATTATGTGTGTAGAGATATTTCATAATTTTTTTTGCAGATACTTCATTATTTTTCATCATGTACTTCATTCACATTTATCACATTATCTTATTTCATATTATTATCTTAGCATGTGTGATACTCATTCTATATATCTTTCTTGTACCATGAGATTTAATTTTTATCACCTTCAAGTTTTATTTTTTAGAAATAGTATTTCACATATAATAGGTCTTAGTTTCCATGTGGTTCTTTGGTATCATATTTGGGTTTTTAGTAATCCACTTTCTTCCTTTTTGGGATGTTGTAGTATTTTATTTTTTTAGATTTGATTTCTTGCATCTTATAGTTTTCCTTAGTTTCATTTTTGAATCTTTGGTATCATCTTTTTTTTAGTACTCCACTTCCTACCTTTTTAGGATGGTGTGGTCTTTTATTTTAAAAGGTCTTGCATTTATCATATGCTTATTTTTAGCCTTAGTTTCCCTTATGAATCCTTGGTATGACCTTTGGGATTTTAATATCCACTTCATTCCTTTTTTGGATGTTGTAATATTTTATTTTACATATTTATAATTATTTAATATAAATTTTGGCCTTAGTTCCCTTGGTAATCCTCTGGTATCTTATTTTTTGGACTCTCCCTCTTTTGGGATGATTTATCCTATTAATGTTTGTGTTAGACCACTTGTAGACTTTTATGGCTTCTTTAGTGACATGATTACTATATTTCATAGTGTTTCCTTACTTTATGTTTTCTTTATATGAATTGACTTACATCATCATGTACTTTCATATTATAATTTCTACATAATCACTTCTAAAGTGAAACTATCCCTTCTTGTAGTTAAATACTAACATATCCTCATTATATCACATTTTTTCACATGGAAAGGTCTTACACAATCCCCATATTTGTATTAGCATCAAAACCAACTAACTACATTATTTCTTTGTAATTTCCATATCTAGCATAGGTGTACTTACTACTTTTAGTTTATCTCAGTTTAATGAATTCAACATATGATTGTATCTAAGTTTAGCATTTAATTGGCATGCTATAGAGATAGTTTATCACCCTTATACCCTAGGCTATATCTATACCATTTAAACCTAGATTCTCTAATATAATTTTTTATGGTTAAACATTTGGTGAACCCAATTCATGTGAATTCAAAAAAAAATGATCTACAGCTTCTAAGCCTCCTAGGGTTTCAACTTGTTGTGAAGGATTTTCTTAGACTAAAACTTTACCCTAGGGTTTTACCCTCTGGTTATAAGGGCTTTGTGTGCATACACTTGTAAGTTACTTCTTCCTTGATTGGTATATTTTGGCCTTAAATAGGTAAATTTTAAAATTTATTGAACGTATTTTCTACTCAGGTTTATATACTTAAAACCTTTTTTTGTTTACCAAAATTTGGTATGGAATTTTCAATTTTTGTAATTTACTATTTTTAATAAATATTGGCATGCAAAGTGAATGGTGTACATATTATACAATTAATTTCTATTTTTTGTCAAAAATAATATTATATTAATAAACCTCTTTCATATCTCTTATATAAATTATAATTTTATCAAAATTATTGATTCTTTATTAGGAATATTATAGGGTTTTGCCTTGAAGCATTGGATATTTTTTAGCCAATTTATGATTCTTAATAGATAAAATTTAAAATTTCTCATAAGTTTTTCATAATTATGTTGATATATACAAAATCCTCTTTTGTTCTTCTAAAATATTGTACGGATTTTGTGAATTTAGAATTTTACTATTTTTAATAAATGTAGACCTACAACCTGTACATTGTACTTTTATTTTCCTATTTTTTGGGGTTCATCTCATTACCTATTTTTCCTAAAAAACCTATCTTATATTTTAAAAAAACTCGTCCTATATTCTAAAATTTATATATTCTTATTATATTATGGTTGATTTCTCCCTTGCATTTGTGTGTCTTTCTTATCATGTTCTTATATCAATTTTTAGAACATTTAAAATAGATACAAAGCAGCCTATTGGTCCTTATAACCCTAAGAAGGGTGATATATGTCAGCCTTTCAACTAGGTCTAGGGTATCACTTATCTAAGGGGTAGGGTGGCCAACCCTATAGTTTTAAATGAAGGTAATAAATCTCAAATACCTAGGGTTTGTGTTTATGAAGCCCTAAAATATCAAATCACTAGTATGAAAAAGTTAATAAAAGAGTTACAAATTTAGATTACATACTTAAAGAATATAATACATGGTAGTTTTAACCATATTTTTACATCCTCATCTACCAATGTTGTGCCAAATAAGGTTTCATATCAAAACCAAAAGCTAAAATAGAATACATCTAAAACCAGTGATTCAAAATTTGACCAAAAGATTAATAAGATTCCAAGTGAAATCCTAAGAAAAATGATTCGAGACAAAGTGTTCAAACTACCAACCCTACATCCTATAAGGAGACCCAAATAATATTTTTTATATCATAGAACACATGGGGATCATACAAATTATTGTTTTGTATTGAAGAACAAAATACAAAGTCTCTAAGGTAGTGGTGATCATACCATTGATGTATCCACAAAGAAACTCACTCATATTATGAGTACCTCTCCTAAATAACAAGTGACAAAATAACAAATATGGGTACCAAAATAAAATTCAAAGCAATAAAAGGTTCAAAAAGAAAAATTAGATCAATAAAAAGATACAAATTTGCCTTTCAATAATGCTACTTAGTTTTCCAAATAGTGTAGTTTTGGAATGAAATATTTACAAAAAATTGGTTATCATGGTTAAGGATTTGGAAAACATACCCAAGGCATCACTCATCCTATTTCCATATATGATCAGAATGACCATCAAGGATTATTCAATATTTGCAATATTAATGCAAATCATTCAAACATACATTTTGCCAATACAAAAGAGCAATAACTTACAAATGAAAACGAGGTACACAAAGAATAATTCCATAAATAACAATAAATGCATCAAAAGGATAATTCAAAACAAAAACACTTATAAATGCAATAATTATAACAAGAAAATATTACAAGGGAAATGTTACATAAAGAGAAAGAACAAAATTTGCTAACTCAAACTCAAGAAAATCAAACAAGAATTCTCAAAAGAGGGTTTCTAAAAAAAGAGGTCAAAAAGAAAGAGACACTTGAAAAATATAATGTTCTAAACTGATACAAAATGAACAAGTAAAGAAAGATTAAAAACTATTAAAAGGGGTAATGTTAGATGTGTGCCTTCATATGAAGCAATTAACACTCTTTCCTCAAATCATCAAATCATTGAACCTTTCATAGATGGAAAGCAAGGTCAAAATATTATAGTTGACCCAACTTATGAATTCAATGTGTACCTAGAAAATTCTTTACATCTTTGGGATATGGCATGGAACATGTGAATAAATATATTACATCTAATATTTGTGTTGGATATATTAAATGTAATGTCACACTTGGTTCCAAATCATGCTCTATTATATTGCATATTAGTCCATTTTTGAAAAAATATAATATAAAACTTATCAAACCATTGTTACTATTAACAAAGGAAAATAACTCTAGATCAAAGATACCAAGTACAAATTTACCAAAAATAAATGATAAAATTTATAGTTTTCCTATGAAAAAATATGGCACATGTCATTTAGGACATAATATTTAGGTCACTCTTATAAGATAATTATTCTCCTCTCAAGATCATTGGATAATACTTACACAAATCCTAAAATACCAAAAAAATCAAAAACTTAAAAACTCCAAAAATATTTTTGCACCTACATATTCTATTGGCTCCGTGGCATTTATGTGTTAGTTCCATGTTGATGGATGACATATCAGTTATTTCTACATATAAATGTGTGTAACACTTCTATTTGAGTGTGATACAAGCATACATAGATACATGATCTATGCACTTATCGATTTTGGGCTTTCCCTTTACTCATGTCACATGGGCATTGGATACATTTGCTTCTTTGATCATGATACTCACAAGTTATATGGTTTGAGGATCATTTTTAATTATCATGTTTGAGCTTATGTTTACTTACACAATAATTTATCCATGATTATATATTTCACAAGATACTTGATATGTTATGTACTTGATGGTTTTTGCTAACACATTTGATCCATGGGCTATTGTGATATGTTTATGTCAGTTGTTTATGCTTTCCTTTATGCACTTCCTTGAGTTTCTTGCCTTACTATTGTCTTGCTTGTTTAAACATTTGAATATGCTCCTTTTTTTGTGACCCCCATGCCTATGTGTGATTTATTTAAAATTTGAACATGTCATTATTTTTTGTATGGACATTAAAATATGGCATCCTTACATTTGTGGATATTTGAATAAGTCATGTTCCTTCGATTATGTAGCATTTAAACATGCCCCTTGTTTGCAATATCCTAAGACCATTGTATCTTGAATTTCTTTTAAGTTATCTTGTGTGTGTTTGTTTTCTTTTTGAGCTTGTATTATTACTATCTAGATCTTTCCATAATCTTTATCATGTATCTTAGGCCTTTATGTGATCACCTTGTTCCATGTGCTTCAATTATACATTTACCTAGACATGTTATTCTATATGTGACATGGTTCCATTCATAGATTATTTAGTTGTCTTATCATTTTGAGGTGAGGTAACTACCAATTTCTACTCTTCCCTCACCTCAAAATGGGGGGCATGTCATAGAGGCATGTTCTCCACATTTGGCATAGTTTTCAGATTTAGTGGGGGCATGATTTGGAAGCATGTTCTCCACACTTATTCAATATTTTGCACACCTATATTCAGTAGGGGAATTCTTTAGAAGCATGTTATCCAAAATTATTCAGTATTTGGCACACATATATTTAGTGTTGGCATGCTTTGTAAATGTGTTCTCCATACTTATTCAGTATTTGGTACAGTTTTTAGATTTAGTAGGAAATATGTCCTCCACATTGGCACTTATTTTAGTTTTCATATTTCTCCATATATAATTGGGTCATGATTTAGAATCATGTTCTCCACACTTATATAGTTTTAGAATTGGCCAAAGCACATAGTTATGGTAGGATTATATACTTTGGTACCATTTTTATACACAGTTTTAACATGAGACATATCTAAGGTGCATATGTTATGAAATATGTGTCTAATATTGCTAAATTCAAATTTGTTTCATATTTCAAAACACTCTTCTATGAACTGACATCACCTACCAGGTTGGAATTTTATGAACTATATTGAGCCAATTTATTGTAGTAGTTGGTTCACTTTTGGTATGGTTGAGGTAATTAAATCACTCAATCTTATCAATTTTTTTGGGTTGGACTTGATTGTATCATCCATCCTCACTAGTTTTATATTATGATTTGACTTTGTTTACTCATACTCACCATGTTATAAGTATGATTAGGTTGCACAGTTGAGCTAATCTCAACTATTAGGTGGCAACTCACCTTTTCTCCAAGGTTGGGGGCATGTGCTTTCTAATTTTTTCCTCTATCTCTTTAGATATATGCATTTTCCATATTTATATATTTTTCCTAATCTTAATTTCAAATCCTTTTAATGATATATCTTTTCAAATAAAATTACCAATAAGCAAGTCAGTTACATCAATACAAAGGTGTACTTATAAATCTTGATCTTTAAATTTTGATACTTTCAATTTTAGATTATATGCACTAATTATATATTGTAACATACTCTTATTTTTAGGTTATTCACCAAAAAATCACTCAAATTGGACTCAATTAAAGGCAAGGTGTGTTATACACAGCCAAGTATGCATTTTTATCCTTTAAACCAGCAATTTCACTATTATTTTAAATGAGGGACAAATTTTGATGATATTTATGGATTATATATCACCTCAATCTTGTACACTTGGAAAACTTAGACCTTGGTTGTTTCTCTTAGTTTTGTACCTTTCTCACTTTTATAAGTCTTGCATATGATATATCTTGTGCCCCTTTCCCTATTCTTAGTCTGACTAGTCTTATGTTGATGACTCAGACCTTCTATCTTTCCCATAATGATTAAAATATGCTTATTTTATGCCCCTACAAGTTTTGAGCATGTACATATTTTTTAACTACCAAAACATAAGCGTCTGTCCCAAACCCTTGCATCAATGCTAGTATCCTACCCTAATGCAAGTGTCCAATGCCCTAAAGTCATCTAACTTTCAAATAAAACATATCTTAATGGTTAGACTAAGTTATTTAATGCAAAATATTTCTTGATAAGAATGGTATATATTCATAATCGCTCTTCATTCATTCCTTGCCTAGTATTCATACCAAACAGAATTCAATTGAGCAAAGCTTCCCTATTTATTCCTATTTCCATATCAATCATAGGGATTGCACATCTACAAGTATGAAGTACTAAAGGATCAACGTAAGAGCCCAATTTTCCAAGTTACAAGTTAGGTCAATATTGTACTTGATTTCCACATATTTCATGATTCACATATAAGCCAACATGTAGAGGATAACTACATCAATTTAAGGCCCTCTTTAGAGAATTGGCTATGTAGACATTTAGCTCGACATCATGTTCTCACTAACCCATTTTTCTAAATTTATGAATATTAAGAACTAGGATTTTAAATTTCATGAGTGACAATCCATGACCCATATCTAAATGCATTAGAGAGAAGATGAAGACAAACTCAGAAGCATCTAGGTGGTTGCATCTTTTTCTAGTAGGTATTCCATATAGAACACTTATGTATGTTTCATACAATAGTATCAATGCTAATGTCATCATCCAAAGTTGACATTAGTGTTTGTGGCTCTAGAGGTACTCAATCCATAACTTAATTACTATTCTAGAATCTTCTTCCAATTTTCTTTCTACCTGTTCTAAATTCAAAGTTGTATTAGCATCAAAAATTAGTTAAGTACATTATTTCTTTGTCATTTCCATATTTAGCATAGGTTTAATTATCATTTTTATCTTATATATATTCAATGAAATCAACAAAATCTGAGTTTAGCATTTAATTGGTTTATTATATAGATAGTTTATCACCCTTGTACTCTGGGCTATCTCTATCCCCTTTAACCCTAGATTCCCTAATCTAGATTTTTAAGGTTAAAATTTTCTTACCTAATTCCTCCTACTCATGGCACTATCATTGGTATCAAATCTTAGTTAATTAAAGAAGAATGAAGATTGAATATCTTTGAAAGCCTGGTATGTGCCCATATGGAGGATTGAAGACTTAACAGAGCTGAAGGGAAGGAAAGAGATAGTAAATTTTTTGACACAAGGTATGAAGTAATATTTATCACATTTTTTTTAATCCATGAATGCTTCCACCTTTCAGTTATACAATCTTCTATTTGAGTTTTGTATACCTTAAATCCACTTGTAAGGACCATGAAATCAAAATTATAATCTGCATCCATGTATGTTGATTTCATTTTGTGAATCCCTACAAAGTCAAATTATATGATTCAAAATTTCTAATATGAATTTTAAAAGTACAAAAGATAAAAATTATATTGGTCTAGCTATAGAACCCAAAATTGATAGTGAAATGATGATATTTAAGTGAAAATCAATCATCCTTCTATTAAATATAATATAAATCCTTGTACAAGCATGTTGATTTCTCTAAACACCTTAATATATGTTTGAAAACTCAAATAAACTCCTTTGTATGGTTTTTTTCCAATATAAACCCTAGTTTGTATAGTTTTCACTTCATTTTACTATTGTAACATCCCATATGTATGGTTTATGTCTAATTTGTATACAAAAACTTCATTTTCACCACATTTTTTAAGGAAAATCAATTTATATGACCTGAGAAGAATAAAATGTAGATTTATGGATTCATGGCATACCAAATGTTTCAAATTTGATTTGTGTGTATTCCATTTTCTCTTAGCAAGCTTAACTCACTTTTAAACCCTTATGAATCAACCTTGTATAAAATTATATGACATTGAGAGAAGTTTAAACTAATTTTGAGCCACATATGGCATCCTCCAGGAAAATGGCATCCCTAGTAATGGTGTGAGAGCTATTGAAAATAATATTTTGATCACGTATAAAGTTTAATAAAAGTTTGATCAATACTAGGGTTTCATGGGGCCCACCCAGATTTAAAGTAAGAGCCAGATTTATTTTTCATGAATTTTCATGGATAAAAATAATTACATGGAAAAGAAAAAAAATCTCCACACAAAAAAATCAAGTTTAAATGGTAAATCTTCTATTTATGACTTGTAAATGCTTATAGAGCAATTGGCAAAGTATATTTTGTAAGACCCTTAGAAGTTGGAGGTCCAAGGCTAAAATCCTCAAGTACATTTTTTTTGTCAAAATTCTTGGTATATGCTTTATGAAATATTCTTTTCAGAAATTTTTTTGACACATGCTTTCTCTTTTATCACATTATTTATTGTAAACATTATATTGTGACATTTTTTTTAACTAGTTGTTATTTTGTATAAAGGTGGTCATGTGACTAGTTAAAATATAGGTTTTTAGACATTCCAAACACATAGAAATGGTCAATTATGTGATTTAAAACTTATTTGTATGGTTTTTACAATAAATTTATTGAAAATTATGTATGAAGGTGAATTTCCATTAGAAATTGACACCTTCAAAATGTAAAGTTTAAAATTTCATCCCACATTTATGCTATCAAAAAATGTATCATCCTTTACAAGTACATCAGGATCTTTGTGATTGACAAAGTGTAAGTGTCACAATAGAGGTTAGAGGATCCATTGGAGGCTGGAGGATTATTTTATTTCTCTATTTAGCTATTCACTTAGAGTTTGGTTCAAATGTTTGAATGGAAATTTTGGTAGAAATATTAAGCTTCTTTCAGTTTCAATTTTGATTTTCTTCACTCCATTGATATTCATGATGAGAAGCATACATAGTATTAATTGATTTGTTTTTTTTTTTTTAATAATGCTCACCTCTCACCTAATGGTGGGAAGATATTTCATGGCCTTTGATCAATCATCGATGATTGTACAAGTTGATAAGGATTGTTAGTGTTGACGTAGTGGATTGCACCCAGGGCGGGAGGCCAAGCTCCTGCCTTTCCACATGCAATAATGGAAAGTCCCCTCTCACCTGTGGGACTGGCAAAGCTAGAGGGGAGAGTCTCTAGATGAGAGCTAGATCCCTCTAATGTATCTTTTAGGCCCTGGTTTCTCCTACTGCTAACAAATAAAATGTAAAAAGGGGGGAGATGAAAAGGGAGAGAGAGATGCTAAAAATAGAACCTAAGCCTAAAAATGAAAAGGTGATACACCAAAAAAGTGATCCACCTAGCCCGAATATACACTTTTCACCAAAAAGAAGCACCCATACACTTCATCTGAAGTGGGAAGTTCTTCTGCAATAGTCAGCTAGGGGTTCATGGAAGTACAGGGATGAAGGAACTAGCAAAGGTGTTCTAGGACACACTTTGATAGCCTATTCATAGGCACCTATATCCTTTTTATAGACACTTCTGGCAGACCTAAAGAAAGGAGACTTCATAATGCACTGGACATGCTATGATTGATCTTTGAAAGCATGAAATACAATGACTTAACACGAAAGAAGAAAATAGACATATACTTTAAAGTGTAAGTCTAGATAGAGGTAAAAACAGCTAAGTTTTGATTCAAGGTAAAAACTGGCAGCTCTGCCTTACAAACCTAAGAGATTTTTGGGCAGAGTTTTGCCTTAAGGCTGAGAGAATGGATCCTTCTCAAAATGAGAAATTTTTTAATATATAGAAAGAGGAAGAGAACTTGGTGCTTCTTGGGAAATATTTTGGCACTCTTTTTTGCAATCTGGCCATGTGCATTTTGAACCTTGGGAAGAGGAAGTGTGATTGTTGGCTCCTACTTTGACTTTGGCATTCCATTTTTAATGTAAAAAACATGGCCACGCCTCTTTTTGCAACCAGATTGCTCTTTGTCCCCTCATAAATGCCAGCTAGAGAAAATAGGTCGCATTGCTCATCTGGCAATAACTCGCCTCCTACTTTGTCTCTTTCTGCACCTTGTCTTCTTCCTGCTTTGTCTCCTTCTACATTTTTAGCCCTTAGGGACGATCTTCTGGTAGGTCATTGCATTCCTTGGGCTCTTTTCATGGTTGGCACTCAAGTAATTCAAAAGCAAATGACTATTTCACTGTGTTAATTTTGACATTTGTGCAGCCGTCACCCAATGGCTAGTCTGTCTCCTTAAAATTGATAGCTTTCAGGACGTCACCGTCCTTGGCAAAATCCATCGGGTCTTTTCTGTGGGGTTTTTTTGCTTTGTGGGTCTTTTGCTTTGGGATTTTTCTTGTGGACAAAAAGTCTATGGGAATTAGCTGCTTTGACTTCCCTCAAATTCCTTCAGCCCCTTTGAACTATAACCTCCCCTGAATTCCTTCAGGCCTTTTGTCCGAAGGAATTCCTTCAGACAAAAAGTCTGAAAGAATTCGGCCTCAAACAAAATTCCAAAAACTTACCCTTCAGTTGCCTTTGAGAAGCTCCTTTCCCTCTACAAGGGTTTTTTGACTCAGAAACTGCCCTCTGCAAGGGTTCATGCCCTTCGATTGTGGGACGCTCCTTTGAACCAAGCCATTAAACTAACCCATTAAACCAAAAATGGTTCAATGGTTCAATGGTTCAATCAATTCAACACTTCATGCTGAGCCCTTTAAACCTTTCACTTGAACCAACTGTTGAACCAATTCATTGAACTGGTTCAATGGTTCAATGTTGCACACCGATCCCTTTGAACTGAGCTCGTTGAACCAATGACTAAACCCACTGATTGAACCAAGTGATGAACTTTGTGTTTGAACCATTTGATGAATCAAGCCAAAGTGTTGAACCAACTAAATTAAACTAAGCAATAAACTAAGACTGATTGAACTAAGGCATTAAACTTGAGCAATGAACCAAGGCCGATTGAACCAAGGTGCTGAACTAGTTCAATGAACCAAGGATGCCAACCTTTCTCATGATTTTCTTCAAACAAGAGCCTGAAGAAGCCTTAAAAAACCTAGCACTCTCTAAACTGATCCTTCATGCACCAAAGGACTAACCTACTGAGTCCATAGAAATCTAAAACCTACAGAGTCTGTAGAAATCCAAAACTTGTAGAGTCTATAGATTTAGACCTGTAGAGTCCATAGATTTAGACCTTCAGAGTCCGTAGAAATTCTACAGAGTCCATAGAAATGAATAGATTCATGCAAAATTAAAAAATTAAATGGCCTAGAATAGCAAGGATAGAAGGGGACCAATTTTTGGCCTATTGGGCAAAAAATGGTCAACAAATTGGTGACTCCCAGGGGAAGCACGCCTGCTATGCTTAGAGACCAGTTGCCTTGTAGTCCATTGGGCACAGAGTCAGAATGCAGCTTTGAAGAAAGGTTAGCAATAGCCCTAAAGATCCAAGAATCAAACATGAAGCTTTTTACCCCACACACAAAGGAAAACACACACAAGGCTAAAAACACTACCTGTGCAAACTGCACTTAGGGAAAGCAAGAAAAGAAACTGAAAACAACTACTATATACAACTAACCAGGTACATCTGCTCCCCTCTTAGATCAAAGGGAAAACTTCTTAAGTCCCCTTCCTGGCAAAAAGACTTATGGCACCAGACAAGTAGCTAAATGAAAAGGAGATTTGGTGACCTGCTCCTCTTGCCTGCCACCTAAATTGGCTGGTATCCGAGTGAATCAGATTCAAACATGCTTCCAACATATACATACTATGTTTGTTCCTAGAAGCTTATTGAATGTTGGTCCTTCATGCTGGTGCATTTCACCAAGAAAATAATGGATGTTGGCTCATCACCATAAGCCCTTTGATATGTATCATTGACTGGCTTGTTCTCTTCTGCCTCATACTCAGGTTCCATGGCATGACTATCCTCCTTGATGATTTCAAAGAAGGTATTTTTAGATTCACTAACCTCTTGAAGGGGTAAATCTAAAAACCTACAGCCCCTTTATAAACTTATTTAAATCCCAATGTTTCTTTCTCCACTCTTATCCAGCTCATAGCCTCCTTGAAGAACAGTGCAGCCTACCCCAATGACTTCAAATGAATCATTTAAAACATGAACAAGAGATTTTCCATGCTCCTCCATGACATCTAAGGTGATCTCCTCCTCATCCATACTCATGAAGTCTCCCTGGTCAGTCATAAATTGAGCATAATCTATATCAGGCAAGGCCTGATAACTTTCTTGGAGGTGTGTGGATGGAGTGTATTCAGACATGGAAACTGCTATCTGGTCTGAAATGTCCATCACATGTTCACTGAGGAAACCTGCTCTGGACTCCAACTTTGTAATTTGCCTATTCATATCTTCTTGGAAAATCCTTTCCTGGAGGTCACAATCATCATCGGGAGTAGGAGCAGCCTCATCTTCTTCATGGGTTAGAGTGAAACCTTCATCCTCCTCTTCCTTTCTGCCCCAAGATTCCAATGTTTGCTTCTAACTCATGATCTTGGGATTGGAATCTTGTTGCTGTGAACAGGGAGTAACTTTATCATTTTCAATGTCCTACACTGGTTCATGATATTTCTTCTTCCAACTTGGATTTTTTTTACCATTTTGAAAGACTTGAGGAGGTTGGGGAAGATTTTAAAGGGCCTGCTCGTGTACAAGAAGAGCTATCTGAAAAGAGGCATGCTAAAAAGCTAGGTGTATAGGATCAGAGGTAGGGTCGATTGATGCATCGAATGAGTCAGAAAGAGCAAGTGCCATATGATAGAAAGGATTCGGCACACAAGAGGGAGTTTTCTCTAGAATAGGAGGGGGCAGACCTTGGGCCAAAATTTCTTGATTTTCATCCCTCCACTTTACCAACACTTCATCAATATTGAAATTAGCTTGTGGATTGTTGGAAGGGGTGTCTTTTGGCATCGACTCCTTTACAAGGTCTATAAACTCCATCTTCTTTTCTCCATGTAGTCTCATCTTAGCTTCCAATTCTTTAATTTGCTTAGCCAGATCATCCTCATCTTGTACCTCTTGGAGCTCATAGGAATCATCATAGAGATGGGGAGTGCATGGAGGTTACTGAGGAAGGGTGGGAGGGACTCGAAAAGGACTAACCTCATTTTGTACCTCACACTCTTAGACAGTGTCTTTCTCCTCCTTACTATTCCATGACTCAACCACTTTATTCCAACTCAAGATGTTCAGACTGGGCATCTCCTTTGGGGGTGATGGGGCCACAATGTGAGAGGGTAGTGAAGATTTAGATTCCACTTCCCTTGCTGCCAAAATGGACTGTTGCATCTGAAGGTTTGCCAATTTGATTTGTCTATCAAGATTAGCCTTAAACATAAGATTTGTTGTTTTGTAACTCTCCTCAACATGATTAGGGAAAGGACTTTGACAGGCTTGACTTGGCTCATAAGCAGGGGTTGTATATGATTGATATGATACTTGGGGCAGTGAGTATGTAGGTTGATAGACTTGGTAATGCTACCTCTCATGAATACTCAGATTCTCTTCCAAAGATGCAATCAAACCACTCACATCCAGCATCTCACTCGTAAGCCTTTGCCAGTTGGCTCTTTCAATAGGAGTCCATTCACTCTTAACCTAATCCAGTGCATTTCTCACTTGATGGATGACATGATCAAGAATTTCTTGGCCACATCCCCTTCTAGTGTCAAGATCTATTACATATTTTTCATATCCCATCAGTGCTCGTTTGAAGGCAGAAATGGGTTGATTGGCAAAGAGACTGGGTTGAGTGGGAGAAGTGATGCAATGAGAAGACTAGGCATAAGTCTGATATAGCTCATGATAAGGCTGGGACCGGTCATATTGGACCTAATAAGGATCAACATAAGGTTGGTGATGATCATAGCCATGTTGGCCAATGAAAATAAGGTCCATGGCTCAGAACGATGGGATTATACATACCAAAATGTTATTTCTTGATGGTATGGTACCAGAACTACTTAACCAATTGATTTAACTTAGAGTCACCATTGGTGTTGATGCAAAATCCTCTAAAGGCTAGTCAGTTGAAGAACACACCAAAAAAATCTTTAACTCTTTGGACAAAACTTGTCCTAATTGGTCCCACTGAGCATGCCAAAAACTGTTGACGCAGTAGATTGCACTCGGGGCGGGAGGCCGAGCTCCTACCTTTCCACACGCAACAATGGAAACTCCCCTCTCACCTGTGGGACTGGTGAAGCTAGAGGGGAGAGTCTCTAGATGAGGGCTAGCTCCCTTTGATGTATCTTTTAGGCCCTAGTTTCTCCTACTGCTAATAAATAAAATGTAAAAAGGGGGGGTGAAAAGGGAGAGAGAGATGCTAAAAACAAAACCTAAGCCTAAAAATGAAAAGGTGATACACTAGAAAAGTGATCCACCCAGCCTAAATATACACTTTTCACCAAAAATAAGCACCCATACACTTCATCTAAAGTGGGAAGTTCTTCTGAAATAGTCAGCTAGGGGTCCATGGAAGTACAGGGAGGAAGGAACTAGCAAAGGTATTCTAGGACACACTTTGACAGCCTATTCACAGGCACCTATATCCTTTCTATAGACACTTCTGGCAGACCTATAGAAAGGAGACTTCATAATGCACTGGACATGCTATGATTGATCTATGAAAGCATGAAAGACAATGACTTAACACGAAAGAAGAAAATAGACATATACTTTAAAGTGCAAGTCCAGATAGAGGTAAAAATAGCTAAGTTCTGATTCAAGGTAAAAACTGGTAGCTCTGCCTTACAAGCATGAGAGATTTTTGGGCAGAGTTTTGCCTTAAGGCTGAGAGAATGGATCCTTCTCAAAATGAGAAATTTTTTAATATATAGAAAGAGGAAGAGAACTTGGTGCTTCCTAGGAAAGATTATGGCACTCTTTTTTGCAATTTGGCCATGTGCATTCTGAACCTTGGGAAGAGGAAGCCGTCTGATTGTCAGCTCCTGAATTGACTTTGGCATTCTATTCTTAATGGAAAAAACATGGTTGTGCCTCTTTTTTTAAACCAGACTACTCTTTGTCCCCTCATAAATGCCAGCTAGAGAAAATAGGGTGCACCACTCATGTGGTAATAACTCACCTCCTGCTTTGTCTCTTTATGTAACTTCTCTTCTTCTTACTTTGTCTCCTTCTACTTTTTTAGCCCTCAAGGGTGATCTTCTGGTGGGTCACTACGTTCCTTGGGACCTTTTCATGGTTGGCACTCAGACAGTTCAAAAGAAAATGACTATTTCATTGTGTTAATTTTGACATTCACACAGCCGTCACCCAACGGCTAGTTCATCTCCTTAAAATTGACAGCTTTTGGGATGTCACTATCCTTGGAAAAATCTATCAGGTCTTTTCTATGGGGTTTTTCTGCTTCACGGGTCTTTTGCTTCAGGCTTTTTCTCGCAGACAAAATTTTCGTGAGAATTGGCTGCTTTGACTTCCCCCAAATTCCTTCGGCCCCTTTGAATTGCAGCCTCCCCCAAATTCCTTCAGACCTTTTGTCTGAATGAATTCCTTCAGACAAAAAGTCTAAAAGAATTCAGCCTAAAACAAAATTTTGAAAACTTACCCTTCGGCTGCCTTTGAGAAGTTCCTTGCCCTCCACAAGGGTTTTTTGACTCAAAAATTGCCCTCTGCAAGGGCTCCTGCCCTTCAGCTATGGGATGCTCCTTTGAACCAAGCCATTGAACTGACCCATTAAACCAAAAATGGTTCAATAATTCAATTATAAAATGGTTCAATCGGTTCAACACTACGCATCGAGCCCTTTGAACCTTTCGCTTGAACTAACTGTTGAACTAATTCGTTGAACCGGTTCAACGGTTCAACGCTACACGCCGAGCCCTTTGAATCGAGCTCGTTGAACCAATGACTGAACCCACTGATTAAACCAAGTGATGAACTTTGTGTTTAAACCATTTGATGAATCAAGCCAAAGTGTTGAACCAACTGAATTAAACCAAGTGATAAACCAAGACCGATTAAACCAAGGTGTTGAACTTGAGCAATGAACCAAGGCTGATTGAACCAAGGCATTGAACTAGTTCAATGAACCAAGGATGCCAACCTTTCTCATGATTTTCTTCAGACAAGAGCCCAAAGAAGCCTTGTAAAACCCAGCACTCTTTGAACTAATCCTTCATGTGCCAAAGGACTAACCTGCTGAGTCCATAGAAATCCAAAACCTGCAGAGTCCGTAGATTTAGACCTATAGAGTCCATAGATTTAGACCTATAGAGTCCATAGAAATTCTTCAAAGTCCATAAAAATGAACAGATTCATGCAAAATTAAAAAATGAAATGGCCTAGAAAGCAGAGATAGAAGGGGACCGATTTTTGGCCTATTGGGCAAAAAATGGTCAAAAGTTAGTATATTTAGTGTTAAGCAAAGGTCATCAACATTTGTTAGACATCATGGAGATGTGTCATACACATTACTAAATAGTCCCTTAGATAGGTTTATGTATGATACCTTATTTATATTGATGTGTTTAAATAAGCTTTGATCATGTTTTACTATAGTGCGATATGATGATCATAAGGTATGAGCATGCCTTGATCATTTTTGTCAGCCTTTATACCATAACTCATGGGGTGGGATTATGTATAGAGTGGCATCATTTTTGGTTGGTACCATGATGCATAGCATGTAATTTATAGGTGAAACAAATACTTTTGATAACTTAATAGTCATATCTTCAGATCATCTTCTATACCCCTTGTTGGATTAGGGGGGTTTGTTAGGTCAATTGATCCCAACTTATTTACATTATCTTTTGTTTTGTCAATTTAACTGTTATTAATAAATAGTTGGTTAACAGTAATATTAGTTGGGTCTCATAACCACCCTATGAAAATATATATAATTTTTTCACCTCTTTATAAATAATAATCCAAAAATAATACAGTACCATATTTTTAAGAAAGCTATGTTTGCAATGTAATTTATTACCTTATCCTCCTACTCTTGGTGCTACTATGTGGAGCAGCATCAATTTTGGTCAATACCAGGATGTTATATCTAAAATAAGAATGTACAAAATTGGGTAAGAGAAAGAGAAAGAGAATGGAATGAATACATCTCACTAGGTATGTAGACTAATATAAAACTTTTTGTGATGCTGAGGGATGTTGAGTATGCTAGATATATTGGGTATGTTGTACCAAGAGTGATATCATGAATGAAGTTGAGTGTTCAATTACCTAAGAGTGTCTCAATAATGTAAAATTTGGATTTTTAGATCTATCATCACACACTAAGTGAAGCTAGGTGATCATGCATATGCTAATCAATGTCTAGACTATGTGTCTAATCCCTCTAAATAGGTGGCTCAAGAATACAAAGGCTAGCTAGTCCTTTGGATTCATAGCTACCCCATGAAGTGAAGCTATCAACTAATACTAATATTAAATGTGTGTCATATGAGATGGATCCTAAATCCCATGAAATTTATATGCTCTGACAATGTTGGCATGGATAGCCAAATGTATGCTAGAAACTAGGCCACTCTTGGCCATTCTGAAAGATGGAAATTAAGCTTGTATGATAGCCACTCTGAAACTAGTGCACTACGCTTGTATGAAAGCCACTCCAAAATTTAGAGGTTAGGTTGTATGAAAGCCACTCTGAAATGATGCCAACCACCTAAAGATGGAATAAGGCATGCAACTGCTAAGAATGCCTGGGTAATACTAAGCCTAAAAAGAAAAGAAAATAAATGTGTCGCACACATTGGCCCCAATCACTGGTGTCTAAAACATGGATTCTAATCTAAAAGTTATACCAATTTCCATATCTAAAATTAGAATTTAGATTCATCATATCATGCATAATTCCCCCTATATATAGGTTCTTTGAGTAAAATTATACTGAAAACTACTAATTCTAAACTGATCTGGTTGTATAAAACTATAGTTGAACCTACTTTTATGATTATTTCTAGAAAGTATAATTTTTTTTATTTGGATAAGAGTGCCAAAAATGGGTAGTAGTGGCATTGTAATTCTAAATCAATCTTGGCTTTCTTATCCTAAGCCAAATCTAGTAACTGCTCTAGCATTTTCACTATCTACCTAGTTTATTCTGACTAGTTTGATGTTTGGTTGTTGTTCTAGGTATTTTAAATGTTGTTGTTTTGATCATTAGGATCTCTAATCTCTATTATAAAACCCCTATTTATTTCCCCCTCTTTTTAGAGTAGGAATGAAGACCTTGTAATGACTATCCTCAGAAAAAACCCCTATAACTATGTTATGTTGCAAAGATACATGATATAATAATGATAATTGACAAGATATCTCAAGATATAGCATGGATTGTAATGAGAGATTGTTATATCAATAGGGGTATTCCTAGATAGATATAACAATGTAATAGTATTTGCAAAGTATTGAACTAGAACAAGAAGTCTTGTTAGTTTTTAGTTTTTAGTTTTTAGTTGTTAGTTGTTAGCTAGTATGGAGAGATGGAGCATGATTTCCATCATAACATCCAATAAATCAAGAATAATAAATGATGTGGATCATGACATTCTAAATAATGAGAATCAAACAAGCAACAATCACACAAGGCAAGAAGTAAAAAGCGTACAAGGATGGCCAAGGGGCCAAGCAAATAAGGGACATGAGCACATGTCACTCAAATTAGAAGCAAGCATACAAGGCATGTTCAAAATGCCACATACACATACAATTAAAATAATCAAGGTTGGTGTGAAATCCACAATCACATAGAAGAGTACAAGTAATGGACATTGGAAAATTTCCTAAAGCACACAAAAGACATAGAAGTAAAGGACATTGCCAAATGTCCTAAGGCATGTAAAGGAGACAATCAGGGACTAAGAAATGTAATCATATCTAACTATGCAAAGTAAGAAAAGAAAGCATGTAATAACTAGAAATACAATCACATCTAAATAATCAAATAAAGATGGAAAGTATGCAAGACATGTTAGTACAAGACTAGGTATATGCTAAGAAATAAATAAGTGTTATATGCTAGTGAGTGTTGATAGAGTAATCTGTGTAAGCTAAAAAGTAATGTACATCAACATGATAACTAGTGTGTATGGTGTAGGAATGCAATAACTTGGATGGTATAGTCATGTAGAAAATGCCCCCAGTGGGTATGTATATCGATATATGTCTTGATGTATAAGTAGGATGCCCCCTCAATGGGTAGAGTGAAGCAATCAGAGAGTTGGATGTCACTGTACACACTCAAAAAATATCAAGTGAAGCATGGTAATATAGATAAATTGACAAACAATAGCATAGAATAGTAAATGTAAGTCTATTATGATAGTAGAAATGTAAATCATGGATAATGCATACAATCAAAATGTTTTTGGTAGTTTGACATATTTGAATGTTTTTGGATTTTGAGTTATTTGAAGCTATGTACAATCAATCACATGAAGACTATGTACAATAAATTGAAAAGGACTATGTACAAGTAAATTTGGAAGGGATGATACTAACTGATGAGTCTCATGGGAGACTCCCTATCATGGTGTCTTGTATCAAGGAGAAGAATCATGTCTGATCATGAAGCACACTGGAAATGTTGAGACTATGTCTTTGAAATCTATATATGTTGTAAATGCTCTAAAATATTTGAATTTGAAGTCAGGTGTGGGGTCCCCCTATAACTCTAAGAAGTGGATGAAACTATAGGGATCGTAAGACCCATCTAGTAGTAGGAGAAGATCTCTGAACATGTGCTCTATGAATAGATGCATGAGATCTCAATGGTATTGCCCTAGGTGTGAACACTATAATTGGAACCTATTTAGAATCTTGAAGCTATGGATGCGTATGAACTCTCTATGATAGTGATGGATGCCTCAAATGTTTCTGAATAAGAACTTGAGGAAGAACTATAACTATTGGAGAAACTAAAATAGGATGTTGAACTAAAACTGGTGACTGCAAAGTAGAGGATGGCTCTAAAGTGGGGAGTAGTAAGTTATATGGAACTCCACCAACTATTACAACCTAATTAGCATGAATGAATTTCATGTATCTATAAGTTGTATAAGGTACTACTCAAATTTTTTGGATCCATGGTCAACCAAGTAACATATTGAAAACTCTGACACTAGGAACTATAGTGAATGGTGTGGCTACATGTGTTGGACCAATTTGTAGAGGAAGTACAATCTCACCCATTGAAATTTGTATGTGCCCACTAAATCTATTGATAATTATGTCCATTAGGGTAATATCCTACCCTAAATATCCCAAATGCTATAATAATGTCATAGTGTGCATATTCACACTAGATCCATTGTCTATGAGAACACTATGAATAGGATGATTATGAATGTAAGCTATAATAAAGAGTGCATGATAATTTGAATTATCCTTGACAATATCCTACTCTGATAAGGAGATGGAAGGTATAGTTAGAACTCTAGAATTGTATACACCAATCATGTTACTCAAAGGATGTGTCTCAACTAAAGGTGCCCTATATGTATATGGTTTCAATATGCGTGATATACATGGTGAACCCCTGACGTGTCCCCTATCTCTTATTTAGAATGCTACAGAAAGGGATTTGAGAAGATTTTCAAAGCTTTATCCTATGTTTTTTTTGCCTAAGGAGGCTCAATTGAAGTTCCAAGATCAATATTATTACCATCTATCAAATATTATATCTTATGTCTCAAACTGATGCATCTATTTATTTTATGGCCTGGTGCTTTGTGAAACTCACAAAATGCATGTTGATCATATCCCTATGGAAGAGGCTTTATAGGTTCAACTCCTTAAATAGGAGGGAGAGATATGATGTTACATTCCAATAGTTATTATAAAATTTTGGCTAGAGAAATTGGTAGATTAGTAAAGTTTCATTGAGGAGGCATTGATAAAACCA
This sequence comes from Torreya grandis, assembly GCA_037957365.1. Taxonomy (NCBI): domain Eukaryota; kingdom Viridiplantae; phylum Streptophyta; class Pinopsida; order Cupressales; family Taxaceae; genus Torreya; species Torreya grandis. The sequence continues at coordinate 2,094,624 of JARHVA010002169.1, read as the reverse complement.
CTCATTCAAGGGGCTCAAAATATACATTAACTATCGATTGATTCTGACTCTTGTTATCATTGACCTTAACTTTATATGGGACTTTTTTGTTACTCTTGTTTCTTATTTCTAAGATACTTGTGTACTTGAGTTTTCCCATTGAAATTAACTTGAATTCTCTTTCCTTTAGTGTGTGACACATTTTAGAGAAGGAAGAGAATCTTTTGAACATAATTGATTCATGTAAATTTGGTAGAAGACTTTGTTTGAAGAGATCTTATAACTCTTGATTAGCCATGGGGCTAGTGATCTTAGCCAAAATAGTCTTATATCAAAGAATATAATCTGCGAGATGCTCATTTGACCTTTATTTCTATTGTGTAACTTGGGTATATAAAACCTTATCACTAATGTTAATGTTGAAATGAACTAGGAACATGTTTTCTAAAGGATTAAATGCATTGACTGACTAATTTGGTAGACTATAAAACCATTGTAAAGCATAATCCTTTAGGATTCATGGAAATATCTTGGTAAGTAGCTAGCCATTTGGTACATAATCCAAGCATGCTACATGAAAAGCTCTCAAATGTATCTCTAGATCACCCTTGCCATCATATAGAGTGAGCTTGGGTTGAACGAAACCTTGGGGCAAGGGTGTAGAAGTAATGTGACATGCCAATGGTGTATGTAGTAGAGAAAAATAATCCAAAGCCTGTGTAGGTCTAGAGGTACCTTGTTCAAGATGTAGCACCTTGGATTGAAGAGATTTTATCTCTTACACAAGGGCTACCACATCAAAAGACAAAGATGTATTATCTATAGCTGGTAATATAGAGGTAGGTTAGGCTATTATAGAGGGTTGTTGAGACATAGTTGCCCTCATAGTGTTAATTTTTAACTAGTTGCTTTGAAGGAATAGAAGACTCAACTTATTTAGCTTTTTTATTTCCATGATAGATTTTAAAATAAGAGTTAGATCTCAGGGCTAGTCTTGGAGTCTTTCTCAAAAACTTTGTAAGATCAAATCTTTGTTGAAGATAACTTCATCATTAACAATTGGTGGAATTTGATCAAGAGTCTGATGTGGTAGATCATGAACATCTATGTTTGTATCATCATTCTTATTCTCATATTGCTCTTTGTCAAAATTATCCTCATTGAAATTGTTGTAATCTAGATGTGTATAATCTATAATAGGAACTTGAGTTAGTTGTGTATCCATGGTATATGGTCGAGTTATAGGAATATAGGTGAATTTAGGAGGATTTCCACTAAGTCTTTCACTTCATCTCGAAGGAAGAGATGCAAGGAACTTAGGTAGCATAAGGAAAATAACTTGGATAATAGTAGAAAAGATTAAATAGATATAATCTAAACAAGGAACTAGAATATGCATAGAAAGAATACAAAGCTCACAAACATGTAAGGTGATAAGTCAAGAAGCAATGAGACCTAGTAGATGCAATTAGAATTTGACAGATAATTATTTTGAAAATTTACTATGAAATTTTGAAATTGAAAGTAAATTTTTGAGTTAGATATGCAAGTAAAAAATCAAAAATTTATAAGGAAATTTTTTATTTAATGGGACCTAGTATATGCAACTAGGGTTTGGAAAAATAAATATTTTTGAGAATTATTATTTAATTTTGAAATTTTGAATTAAATTTCTAATTTATATATGCAAATAAAAAATCAAAAATCTATAGGGAAATTACTAGGAAAATACTGGGACCTAGTATGGACAACTAGGGTTTGAAAGAAAATTATTTTAAAATTACTACAAAATTTTAAAATTTAATGCTAATTTATTATTTTATTATGCAGGTAAAAAATCAAAAAAATATAGTAAAAATCAATAAGAAATTTACCTTAGTGTTTTTATGAAGTAAGTCAGGTTCACCAAATGATTTAATAATTTTGGGAATATTGGTGTATTATTCCTAATTTAGTTAAGGGGTCTGTTTAGTACAACCACTAAATAAATATGCAATAATTAATCTACTAATTTGTGTAAATTAGATTGTAATTTTGACCTTTTTAAAAATAATAATAAGATGGAGAAAATAAGACTTAGCTAGAAACTAGTTAAACTAACTAAGACAGGGTTTGATATTCACTATGCAAGATTGGGACACTCTCACAAACTAAGATCTGACCTTCATTTTATGATTAGATAGGAGCACTAAAACTAGATAGGAGTGGCACTAATGCTACAGTCCACCTCTATCATTGTTGTCTGAAGGATTTAAGCTTTATGGGTTTTATTCACTAGGTTTGTGGGACCTTGTTCATGAAGTTTTGGCAGTTGGAAGTCTATAGAGCTCCTTGTAGAGTAGATTCTCTCTTCAAACCCTATACTCCATTTTGATTTAACTAATTTTAATAAAGAGGGGGCACGTTGCCTACATATCAATACTTCAAAGAGGGATCAAGCCATAAGTAGTTCTCCCACTTGATGTGTTTTGTGTGATTATGTGTATGAAGATGCAGAATGCTAAACTGGATGTGCTTGAGGTGGCTAGGGACTAGTGTAAGGATTCAAATAATCTTATAAGTGTATTGGTTGGCTATATGCAAAGAATAGGGAATATTTCTTGAGTAGTCTTACTTATATTTTTGTTTATTTAGTGATAATTTCCAACCCTTTCTAAATGATCTTTGAATGGGATTTTATAGGGATCTATTGGTCATGGGTTGAATGTGCTCACATTAAGCTGACAAGTAAAAGGATGGGGAACTAGAATAAATTGACCATCTTTGAATGGGATTTTATAGGGATCTATTGGTCATGGGTTGAATGTGCTCACATTAAGCTGACAAGTAAAAGGATGGGGAACTAGAATAAATTGACCATTAGGGTCAAAAATGGACTTGGATAAGAGCACCAAAATTGGATAGGAGTGGTACTAGTGTTATAGTCTTAGTGTGGTGTTATTATCCTGAGCAGATGGGACCTAAGGGATGGATTAATCATGAAAAAAGGGGTCTAGCTTAGTTGGGATCAAGTTTGGAAGGCTATGGATGACTGAGAATCAGTGAAAAGATGCTTATAAGGGTCATGATAGCAAGCAAGAGGGACCTAAAGGTTGGGTGTCATTAGCCATGCTCAAGTTACCATTTTTTACATTTTACATGACTGCACCAACCTTGTTAAGGGCACTCATACTTCATCATGTGAACCTTCTTACCCTCCCACCATCTCCCTTTTCAAATGAGGACCCATTGTATGGAGAGAAAATGGAGACCATTTAGGTGAAAAGGAGGATAATTCAAGTGAATATGATGAGGAAGTAGTTATTGGCAGCCCTCTTTCTATCACTAAACTAGAGAAATCAAACCTACTACCAGAAGAGAATAAATATGATCAACTAGAGCAGCAAAACAGTGAGAAAATGGTCAAAGACAAAGAAGAAGAAGAAGAAGAAGAAGAAGAAGAAGAAGAAGAAGAAGAAGAAGAAGAAGAAGAAGATATTCTTGATGAGGAGACTCTAAGTTTTTCTATTCAAGGATACATTTAAAGGTGAGATGATGAGGTGATATCTTAGACAAATGAACTTCCATTCAACATGGAAGAAGAAGAAATCAGTCTTGAAATTAAGATGATGCCTTTGATGTAGAAGAGTGAGGAAGAGATGGAAGGAGACCTTTTGGGGGATGACCTAGAGGACTTATGATCAAGCTTGGATGATAAAATATCATCTCATAAATAAAAAACCCATGAGTAGCATGTAAAGTAGGTAGAAATTGATGTGTTTCCAAGTCAATAACTAAGACAAGTGTATCCTAATTAGTAGAATGATAGGGTAGCAGAACACAAGTGTGAGGTCAGTCCTTAATGCTCAAAGTTTGTCTTTACAATAAGATGCCCTATCAAGAACCTAGATTAGTTGGAGGCTAATAATGAGAATCCATCACATGTTTTGCTTAACTCAAAGCATAAAATTGAGCATTACGAAGGCCAAAATCAACCTACGTATCCACTCTAAGATAGTTACATTTTTAATCAACTTACATGGGTAGGTGAGTTTGTTTGCATCCTTAAAGGGGTATTTCACCAGTTCATTGAGCACCTAATCCTCTTCCACCCTTTTTTGGTTTCCCTCAAACATGAAAAGCATTCTAGATTGGTAAGAATAATTATTTTACATAACCATTCAAAGGCTTCATATAGGTGGCCTTCTACTAGATTAGTAATGGGTAAATTAGTTGCAATTTCCTTTCTTCTAAGTGATGTTGCACATTAGTTTAGTTTATCTTCCCTTTCCCTAAGTGCTTTGGCATATTTTTTTGTTTTTTTTCTTTATTTTTTATTGTTTGTTTAGATGTGTTTCTCAGTTCTTTACAGGGCATAAGTGTGAGACTCTGAATCTCCATGGATTTGGTAAAAATGTGTTCTTAGTATACTCTTAGAATTTGTTGATTCATTTACATCAAGGGTTGTATTTTCAAAAATAAGTATCCTAAAAGCTTGTAATACCACACCCAATGGATTGCTTCAAAGGCTATTAGGTTCTTACTTATCAAGAAATTGACCTATAGAAGTCACCATAATGTTGACCATTTTGTGTCACCATAGAGAAACATCATCTAAATATTAGTTAAAGAATTTAAAATCATGTATAAGATTCTCATGATTTAGTCAAAGTTTGGTGAAATGGATAACTTAGAAAAGAAAAATACTTAGTAGGTTTTTAAATTTGGACTTCACATTTATTATCAAAAGATGAGTCAACTATTTTGTGTGAAGGAGAATGTGCATAAAGCCCAAAGACTCCACAAAAGTTATCTAAGTGTTTTACTCTTTGAATAAAGTGTGTTGCAACTAGTTAAAACTATTATTGTGATAACAATGTTCACGAAGGCTTAGGTCTTCAAAACAATTGTTCTGAAAAAATCCAAGACAAAAGTCATGAAGAAGAAATAATGACTTGCTTTTGCAAATATTTCAAATAATATGTGAGAGCTCATTAACAATTTTTATGAAGGCAAGATGCATGAAATACTAGTCAGAACTTTTGGTTCAAATAAAAGTTCTAAAGACCAATGCCCAGACAAAAGTTGCAATAATAAAAGTTCTGAAGACTAAGGCAAAAGCTAGAAAAGACAAGAATAAAAGTCAAAATTTTTGTCTAATGGCTCAAAGATGAAACTTATGAAGGCTTAATAAAAACATTTGATGGCAAATCTTGTGAATATTTAGACCTTCAAAATAAAAGTCATGAAAGTAATTTTTATGAAGACTAAGGAAATAGCAAAATTTATGATAGTAGATAATCTTAATACTTAGGTCTTCAAAACTTTTTTGGGTGCAAAGATCCATAACAAAGGTGAAAAATAAGAAAGAAGACTCAAGCTTTCATGAGAATTATCATTGAACTTTTGCACGACCATTCAAAAGCAAAAACCCAAAAGCTGAGTGAAATGCACCGATGCAAAAATCTCAAATAACTATCATGTGCCCCAAAGAGACATCAGCAAAGTTTGATGGGCATCTACCCATCATGTGGGCATCATGACCAATTAGTTTGATAGTATCGAAGTAAATTTATAACTCATAATGAGTGAGCTTGACACAAAAGGGACAAGTTCAAGCCTGAGCTACTCAATGAACAAAGACAAATAGATGACAGTCTAGTCAACTTTCTATAGCAGATGACACCTATCTAATAATAAATTAGAATGGGCAAAGAAGATATTTCAAGCTTTAAATTAAGTAGATAGTTGGATCTAAACTTCCCAAAACATGTATTGATTAATATGGGTGGGCCTTGTCTATGATAAGTGACATAAGTGGTAGAATCGAGCCAAATTCTTCTAAATAAGTAGTTCCATGAGATCTATACTCTTGTTCCTACACATAAAAATGTTGAAATTTAGTTGTGGTTGGTAAATTATTAAGTATTAGTTAATCTACTACCAATGAGAAAAGAGGTCATGTTGATAGATTCAAGTTCAATACAATCATCACCATGCTTTGAGGATACAATTAGAGTTCCAAGTAGATTTGGACATCCCTATTTAACTTTTAGAGACATTATGTGACTCAATTTTTGATATTCATTCAAGTTTCTCATCTAAATTTTTGAATGTAATCAATGACCTATGGGTTTCCCATTGCTATAAAATCCTAGGTCCTTCATTGTAAAAAGGTGAAAAAAATTTAGCATAATAATGTTGCCAAAATTTTCCTTCTAGGAACCCTTTACTGCTTGAGCCTTGTAATTAATGAGAATTGAGTTTGCATATCTCCATTTTTCTTGCATTATGTATGCATTGTGTGGTTTGTTGATCTTTTTCTATGGATAATCTTTGTCCCTCTCATTGATATCCATCCCTTTATGACTCTGCATGGAACTTGAATTCCATTGTAGGTCATATGTTGTGCATATATGGGTCTGTGCCAACACTATTTATGGATCATTTGTCATCCTTCCTAGTGTCATATTATGTTTCCATGCCTCTATATGAAATATTTATGTAGGAGTGGTCTCATTTTGAAATTTGTGTAATAATTTATCATTTTGTTTAGTTTCAGTGTGTTCTTCAAGGCATGTAGTGGTGTTTCATCTAATCTTGGTGTATTATCATTTCTATTTCATCATTCCTTCTCCCTTTTCCCCTCAAAATATTTTAGACTTAGCATTAGTAGTAGGTTTCTTTTTTCTCTTTGTAGGCCTTCACGCTAGTCCGAAACTAGATGCTTTTATATTATAAGAAGGTTGGCCTTCTTCAAAGGTTCATTCCAAGGAGTGAAAGAGTCCTACACCTTGGGGGGCGATCCTATTATCTCACCAAACCATCTTCCAATTTGATAGGTACAAGGTTCAAGTAATAACACTTACTATTTTTAGCATATCTGAATATTTAAATTTATAATATTGTTTATCTAATTTTTCAAATTAATTAGCCTATTATAGAGATAGTTTATCACTCTTGTGCCCTAGACTATCTCTATCCCCTTTAATATTAGATTCTTTAATCTAGATTTTAGGGTTAAACTTTTAATGAACCTGATTCGTGTGAATGTAAATTTTTTTGATATTTAGGGTTGCCAACTTCTTAGAGTTTCAACTTTCCATGATGTATTTTTAGATCTAAAACTTTACCCTAGGGTTTTACACTCATATGGTCATAAATTCTTACAAATGCTTACAAATTCTTCTTCCTTGATTAGTGCATTTTGGCTTCCAAACAATCCATTTTAAAATTATTTAGAGGTATTTTCTACTGAGGTCGATATACTCAAAAACCCATTTTTGTTCACCAAAATTTAATATGGATTTTTCACGTTTTACATTTTATTATTTTTAGTAAATACTGGCATAAAAGGTGAATGGTATACTTATTTTATAATTAATTTATGGGTCTCACCAAAAATAATATTTTATCCCAAAATATCTTGCATATTTAAGAAATAAATTCCTATTGTATCGTAATTATTGATTCTTTATTTGGAATATTCTAGGGTTTTACCTATGAAACATTTCACATTATTTGGCCTATTTGTAATTCATAATAGATCAAATTTAAAATTCTTAAGAGGTTTTTCATAATTATGTTCATATTTTAAAAAAATCCTTTTTTCTTTCCAAAATATTGTATGAATTGTGAAAATTTTGTATTTTACCATTTTTAGTAAATATAGATCTACAGATCATACACTATACTTTTGTTTCCCTATTTTTCTGGGTTTGTCTCATTTTCTACTTTTACAAAAAAATGTATCTCATATTTTCAAAATTCTAAAATTACTATATCCTTATTGTATCATGTTGGAATGCTAACATTTTTATGTCTCTTCTTTCTTATTCTCATATCAATTTTTAGAACATTTAAAATGGCTAAAAAATAATTTTGTATTCCTTCTAACCCTAATTAGGGTGATAGATGCCATCCCTCTAACCAGGTCCTTGTTCACTCATTCAAGAGGTAAGTCAGATGACATATGTATGCATGTTCAATATAAATCATTTAGGGTTTGTATTTATGAATCCATAAAAGATAAAAGCACCCTTATGAGTAATTTAATAGAAGAGTTACAAAATCAAAATAAATACTTGAGTTTAAAGATCACATTATTAGAAAATCAGGTTTCATGTGCCCAAAATCCAAAACATGCTAGTGTTAATCATGTGTTTGCATCTTCATCTACCAAAGTTGTGCCCAATAAGGTTTCTTATCCAAATGAAAAGCTAAAATAGAATACATCTAAAACAAGTGATTCAAAAAGTGACCAAAAGGCTACTAAGAATCCAAGTGAAATTCTTATAGAAATGATTTGAAATAAATTGATCAAATTACCTCCTCCACCTCCTTATCAAGGGATATAAATACTATTGTGCATACCATAGAATGCATGGGCATCATACAAATTATTGTTTTGCATTGAAAAAAAATTCAAAGTCTCAAAGATAATGGTGATTCTATATTGATACATCAATCAGGAAACCCACTCATATTATGAGTGCCTCTCCTAAAATACAAGTGCAAAAACAACAAATATGGTTACTAAAATATAGTTCAAAGAAAGAGAAGAGTCAAAAGAATAAATAAATAGAGAAAATACATTACCAAAGGCTCCAAAAATTCCAAATGACATACAATTCCTAAAGGAACCAATGCTATGAAAACCACTAAAAAATAAACCATGTAATCTCCCTTTATTGGTCAATATCAAACAACAAGAGGACACAATTCCAAATCATTATGAAAGTGGTGATATTATTCCTAATATAAAACCAAATAGAGATAACAGCAAAGCAAACCATGTAGATCAGGATATTCACAAGGTATTAACATATGAAGTACACACAGATACACATAATGGCATACCAAAAAGGTCAAACCATAGTATTGCATGGTATTTGTTCATATACATATACTCCAAATGGTATATCACATGTTCAAGAATAACCTAAGAGGTTACATTTATCTTATAACAATGATTACATTGATGATTATGATCCTATTAATATATAAGATGGTATGATCCTGATGATACCAATTATGTAGCATATGAGTATGACACACATGATACAAGGCCTCCATAAAGGTATCTCCTTGATGAGATCCTTGGGTTCTAGTAGCACTTTTACCTATACATGATCATGATGCATACATGTTATACAGTTTTATGATCACTTTCCATTATCATGTTTAAGATTATATACTTGCACATGCCTTTATTCATGTTTATATCTTGTGTTTGATATGTGATGTACTTAACTTTTTTTTATAACACATATATCTAGGGGATAGTATGTTATGTTTATTCTAGTTGCTTATACTTTTCCTTTATGCACTTCCTTGAGTTGTTTTCCTTAATATTATCTTTCTTATTTAAGCATTTTAATATGCTCCATTATTTGTGTCCCCTATGCCTTTATTTTCCTCTTTAACATTTAAATTTGTCATTTTTAGCTGTATGGACATTTGAATATGTCATGTTTGATCTTGTGGACATTTGACTGAGTCATGTCGCTTCAATTGTGTGGCATTTTAAGATCCTCTTATTTGAGGTCTCCTTGGACCTTTATCTTTTGATTTGATTTTGAGTGCTCTTGTGTGTGTTCTTGATTGCTTGTTAAATTTGTATTATTACTATCTAGATGTTTCCATGATCTATATCATGCATTTTGGGACCTGATGTGATCACATTCTATGCACCTGAATGATATATCTACTTAGAATGTTATTCTTATATGTTACATGGTTCATACATAATTACATGGTTATCTTATCCTTTTGAGGTGAGGTAACTACTAGTTGATACTTCTCCTCATCTCAAAAAGTGGGGGCATATTAGTGGGGGCATGCCATAAAGGCATGGCTTCCACATTCTTTAGAGATTCAAATTATAGTGGGGTCATGTTATGGAAACATGTTCTCCACACTCACACCAATTTTCAGTTTTAGATTATAGGAGGGGCATGTTATGAAAACATGTTCTCCACACACAATTTTCAAATTGGTTAATTCATAGTTATTTGATTCAAATACAAAATTATGATATAATTCTACTTATTGGTACCATTTTTATACCTAGGTTTCATCATGAGACATATATGAGGTACATATGTTATGTAAAGTCACATAAATTATAAAATCAATTCAACTTTTAGATTTCAAACACTTCTATGAACTTTAGCTCACCAAGTTGGATTATTATAGACTATATTGAGTCATTCTACTATGTTGGCTCACTTTTTAGTATGGTTGAGGTGATTAAATCACTTAATCATACTAATTTTATAGGTTGGACTTGATTACATTATCTAATCTCCTCATATTTATAGTGTGAGTTGACTTAGTTCATTCATGCTCACTAGGTTATAAGTATGATTTGGGTTTCATAGTTGAGCTAATATCAATTATTGGGTGGCAACTCACCTTTTTTCCAAGGATGGGGGTAATTTCTATCCTTCAATATTTCTATATATATGCACTTTTCTAGATTTTTATTTATCATAATCTCAGATCTAATGGTTCATAATGATACATCTTTTCAAATCAAATTTCTAAAAGGTAAGGTGGTTGCATCAATACATAGGTGTACTCCTAAACATTGTTCTTTAAATTTAAATCATTTCAATACTTTTGATTTCTGATTATATGCACAAATTATATATTGCAACATGATCTTGGTTGCAGTTTAGTCATGAGCAAATCACTCAAGTTGGGCTCACACAAAGGCAAGGTGTGTTATACACACATATGTACACTTTTTTTTCTTTTAAATTATCAATTTCATTACTAGATTAAAAGGGGGGAAATTTTAGACACTATTTTTGAATTATATAGCACCTCAATTTTGTACTCTTGTAAAATACAGACCTTGCTTGTTCCTCTTAGTTCTAGACCTTTTCCCACCATCAAAAGACTTGCATCTATTATGTCTTAATGCCTATTATATATCTTTAGTCTGACCAATTTTATTCTAATGACTTAAACCTATTATCATACTCAAAATTTTATAAACCTACTTATCTTCTATTTTACAAGTTCTAGACTTATGCCTATTTTGCAGCTACATGGGCACTTGCATCCTAGTCAAATGCTTACGTTGATGCAAGTGTCTTATTCTAATGTAAGTGTCAAATGATTTAAAGTCATCTAATTTACAAATGTAACTTATCCCTATGGTTAGCCTAAGTGATTTTATGTGAGCTATTATCTAAAAGGATTGGTGGATATGCATCATCAATCCTCATTCATTCCTCACCTAACACGAACCTAGTAGAGACCAAACAACTCACAAAAGAAACATATCAAAACTATTCATTCAAACATTCAAGTGAGCAAAGCTTCCCTATTTTCTTCCATTTCCATATCATTCATAGGGACAACACATATACAAGTTTGAATTATTGAAGGAGTATTTCATGAGTTAGAATTACCAAGTTACAAGCTAGGTCACCGTCATACTTGCTTATCACATATTTCATCATTATACACACATAATACCACATGTAGGAGATAACTACATGAGTCTAAGGTCTTCTTCAGATTAGTGTCTATGTAGTCAAAACCCACTAAAAAAGGTGTCTTTGGGATTTGCTTGAAACTATGAGCCCATTAAACCTATTTTTCCCACAGTCACTATGAAGATTAAGAACTAGGGTTTTGCCATTTGAAAAGGAGTGACAATCCTTGAGCCAAATTTGAACACACCAAAGAAAAAAGACACAAAACCTAAAACATTTTAGGTGGTATCATCTAGATATAGTAGGTATTCTGTACTAGACACCTACCTCCAAGTTAGTTATAAGCATCAACATAATCCTCCAAGGTCAAGACAAGTGTTTGGAATCCATATCTAATTTATTTCTAGCATATTCCATATTAAATCTGAATGCACATAATAATCTAGCTAAGTACCATTATTTTTTATTTATTACAATATAAATCATTGGTTGTACTTACTATTTTTAGCATATATTAGTATTTAAATTTAGAATATTCTTTATATGAGTTTGCATATTAATTATCCTCCTATAGAGATAGTTTATCACCCTTGTGCCTTAGACTATCTTTATACCTTTTAACCCCAAATTACTTAATCTATATTTTAGGGTTAAACAAGATTTAGAAATTACCTAAAAATATTAAATAGGGATATAAATATTCAAACCTCCTTGAAAAATATTTTATGTTGATTGTGTAAGCTAATTGTAACTAAAAATTTCTTAAAAGGAGTTGTGTACTATGTTGTGATTGAATGCTAGCATTTAAATTATGATCGGATAAGTCTATAAGAGAAGGATAAGGTTACATTGTAGCCTTTTGTACTGACTATGATCATGTCATTTTTGACTATTTTCTTGATATTTTGATCTAGAATTATGCAACTGTCTACGAAGGTTTGTTGATTAATTTTATGTGTTGATATTCCACACAAAAGACATGTAAAACACAAACCCTTGTTCTTGCAAAAAAACTAAATAATAGGAGATCAAATGCAAAGGGGTATAATTGGTAATGGAATAATTGATCTATCCTTATAAAACCCCATGTAATTTTATGGCTACCTATATAACTCAAATGAGCTTAAGGTCGATGTATTTCTCCCTCCTAAGGTGATTATGTGATCCATGATTATGCAACTATATGATTGTAGCTAGAAGATTGATTGAAATGTTTGATAATGGATGCCCTTAACCTAAAATAAAATATATTTAGACTTGGCCTATGAATTTTAGAATGCATCAAAATTAAAATTAGAAAAAATATTACTCTTTTACTTAATGTGCAGTAAGTTTGCCAAGTGATTACTAGATGTGTTTAGAGAAGCATTGGTGTGCTTATAGAGGGGAATATTTCAAATATTTTTTCTAACTAACTTTATAAAAGGTGTGTGATAGCCATTGTGAAATGTCTCAATCTCAAAAAATGATTGTTGGAGTGCAGGGGACAAGGTCACTCTAGTGGAGAAGACCATAGTGTGGCCATGTTCAACTTAGGGTGGACCTATCCCAAAAGGATAGATATTATTGGAAAATGTTTGGTAGGGAGATTGAAATAAGTATGCATGTTTGATATTTTTAGTGTTTTCAAGACAATGGAGGCTCTTTTTATAGATTATGAGTTGGCAAAATGGAGAACAAATAAATTAATGTAAGGATGCCAAGATTAAACACTTCCAAGCACTTAATGATTAAATTTATGTCTAAAAATGATTAAAATCATGGCTTGAGTCAAAAAATATAAACTATGTTCATCTATTATATCAATATGTAATTTGTACACCAAGTAAAATTATAAATTATGTTTGAAAATCTATAATTATGTATAGAAACCTGGAAACCTAAAAAGAAGGATGAAACCTTAATGGAAACCCATGGTTTGGCTATGGTTGAGACAATATTTAGGTTCACAAATATGTTTTACCCTATTTTGGATTAATGTTAATCCTTAATAAGATATAAAATTATGTGTGTAATATAAATTATAATTTATAAAATTTAATCATAAATCTAAATGTAAAGGATTGAATCTAGTTTAATAATTGAAATTAATAAATATATAAAGTACAATATAAAGATAACATACTTAGTGGTTAATTATTCTATGAAAGACTAAAACTATGTATAAATGGAAAAGTAGGCATAAATTTAGATCATGAGTCACTCATATCAGGGGCTAGATTTTGGGGCTCGCTCAGATGCTACTATCAATCATTATGTTATAATTCTGATAGTTTTGTCCATGTAAATCTTACATTTTTTTCCTAATATAGGTTATTGTGAACACTTTTGTTATGCCTATGTGTGTGATCTTGAGGTCTAATTTTATAGACAATACCCTAGGTCTAGTTGCAATGATATTATTAGGCCTCTAAAAGTAGAATAAAAATGGTTTGAGCTAACATTAATAACTCTTTATTGAATTCTCAAGGATTTCCTACATATCTAATACTTCGAAGAGGGAAGTCAAACTGCATGTAGTTCTCCTCATTAGGTGAATGTGTGAAATAGTGATCTTTTAATGTATAAATCCTATAATATAGTTTATAATACTTAACAAATGACAACTTTAGCTTGAGATTGAGGTGCTTTAGACATGGCTAGGACCTACTCCTTGTGTCTGACTGGTAAATTAAGAAGAATAGGGAAATGTCTTTAAATGTGCAAGTGTTTGAATATTCTTGATATATGTTTGTTAGATGGACAATATTATTACAACTATTATGTATTTATATGATACTGTTTGGGTGAATTCTCATGCCATCGACACACTATATGGATGGGCCAACCAGAGGAATGATTTGAAGTTGAAATGTGATTGTTCCCTGGCACAAGATGAAACTATCAGACTCAGACACTACCATCAAATAGTGATTTTCCTAAACAAGAGACAAGAATACTAATATAATGACCTAGATATGTTTGAGTAAGATAAATTACTAGTTTGACAAAGACTATGGGATTTCATATAGGCAACTGAAAGAAACTTGGGAAGGTTAGGCCTCTAGAATGCATGTGGATGTGAGATAATGGAAAATGAGATTCATGTATGTACACACAAGTAATTTAAGCTAAATTTATGTCAAAATTGACATAACCATGTATCAATTACCAAATTTGAGTGTCTAAACTATCATTAAATTGCTTTAAAATATGAATAGATACATCATTGCATGGTTTAGAAACATCATCACACTTCAAAATAATAGAAGGATTGACATGAAATTTCATTTCAAGAGAAATATGAGAATCACATTTCAATTCAAGAGAAGTATGAACTTCACATTTCATTTCAATATAAGGATTAGCATTACATTACATTTTAAGATAAGGATTAGCATCACATATCATGTCAAGATAAGGATTAACATCACATGCCATGTCACTATAAGAATCATTACATTTATAAACATCATTACAACATATGGCACCATGAGAAGCAACATGTATATCATACAAATTTACTTATTATATCATATTTATTAATTGAAATCTTAGTATGATCAAGAGGTATGTTTGTTAATTCATTTTTACTTTCTTCTTGTTCTACTTTGACTACTGGAAAGATATAAGGGGAAAGAAGAATTATTTTTTGAATTATAGCATTAATTTTACCTATTTTTACTTCAATACCACTTTAAAAAGATACATAAATGGCATATTAATCATCTACATATCATGCATATAATCATTTCCTTCATTCAAACAAGTATGATCATTAATCACATAAGCATTATCATTGGTCACATAGGCATTTTACATCCACATTTGTCCACTCAGTAGTATCAGCATAAGGCACAACATGGGTAGAATATATTTAATCCATAGGATTGTGTAATAATAGGGTTTTGAGGATGCATGTGCATATAAAATTTATAAAACCCTAAAATGGAAAGGAATGCTATCAGTAGACTTGTTCCTAGGATAATAACAAACATAAAAATATAGGGTTTGAAGGATTGTAAATCAACAATTTAAACTCTAAAAAAATAGATATTTATGAAGGGGAAATCAAAAAAAAATCTAAGGAAAAAAATCTAAAACCCTAAGAAAGAAGACTAAAACAAAGAGGCAAAAAATTTCTTTGGATTTTAGAACTCAAGACAATAATCAGGTTCATTAGAATTCTTTACTTATTTTGGATTTTAGTGTAATATGAATAAATTAAAAAAAAAAATAGATTGTGCATGATAGGATTTAACCATACAAATATAAATGTTAAAGGTATAATGATACCACACTTACTATTTTTAGAATTTAAAAGACAAGGGAGGGAAGAGGCACTTAGCTAGTTTTATAGTTTATATTACTTGTTTCCTATGTCATAGTCCCTCAAAATACTTTATATTATCTCTATGATATCTTAGATCAAAAAAATACTAACAAAACTCGCAAGGACAATGTCAGCAAAGCTTAGACCCCAATGGCAATTAATATAATCTAAAATGATTGTGCTAGTCTATGTCAATTAAAAATCATTATGCCCATGTCTATAGATACCTCTTGTGTATAAATTAGGCCTTAATCATGTAGATGAATTCCTAATTTATTTCATTTTGCTTCAAAACCCTAGATTGCACTTTTTACACCAAGATGACCTTAAAATGGGTTAGAAGGTTAAGTTGAACTAACACCAACCACTCCCCATTGAATAGTTAATCATTATCCATGTTCTAATATTTTGAAGAGGGATCAAACTACACTATTTCTACCACTAATGTGTGTGTGCTAAATCATGTGAGTTCAAGTCTAAATTTAATTTTTTATAGACCCTCCTTTGACATGACCATGTAATTGATGTGTAAAAATCAAATTTATTCCCTTAGAAACTTTAGATTTATGTTAAATTAGAATAATAGTAAAATAGATGTCTACTTTCTCTTTTTATGCCTTTGTCTTTCAGTGAATGTTTATTTGTAAAATACTCGTAAGGGTTTTTTTTGTATATAATACCCTCAAATTTGAATTAAGGAACTATTAGCATGCACAAATTAACCCAATGAGACCTAATAATATAAAATAAAGCAACCCAAATGGTGGCATACTCAAAATAGATGTAAAATATATGTCAGGACATTGCTAGTAATGTTAGACACTACCTGTAACCAACATAGTCTATGAATACCAGCATTATTCTAAACACATAGAAAATTAAAATACAAAATAATATAACTAGGGATCCCCTTGATAGACTCAAAAATCATCAACTAAGTTCAAATAAAAGAATTCACAATCAAATTAAGTAGACAAGAGGTTGTAGGACCAAGATGAATGTGCCAATAAGTGTCATATTCATAATGGGAGTCCATATATGTAAGGTCACATGAAAATCATTATACAAATAAGGTTGATACCAATTTTGGGTGTCTCAATTATAGCATTATGACATGTATGTTGAAATGTCATTTAGCATGGCAATGCCAACATTTAGGCTTTTTGGGTTGTCAAGCCTATCAAGCCTCTCCTAAAAAGAGTCATGTAAGGTAGGTCTCCCTAAGGTCTTTATCTACTGAATCATGGTAGATTGATCTTCAATCAATTATACATTGTGGATTGTTCCAGTTAAGGAGCCTAATAGTTCTGGCATTTCAAACTTTCTTTAGCCTTTGATAGATGAGCGGGATACACAAGTTTTCTTGTCTCATTCATATGGTTTTTAATTATGTTTTGGATAATAATGAAGCATGCATATAGATATGCCCAAATAAATTAGTGTTTTGGATCCAAATGAAATAAATATGATTGATTTTTAAACATTTATTGCATACATATCCATTCAATAATGCATTAATGGTGAGAAATGATTTTAGTAATTGAGATTAAATGAGAGAAGCAAATTTCATTCAAATAAAACCCTAGCCTAACCAAATTTAATAAAGAAAAGATCAAAAGAAAGAGAGAAAATAAAGAAAATCCCCATTGAAATATGACTAAATTTGAGCCATTTGAATAAATGAAACCCATAAAATAGATTCCCTGACTAGCCAATGAATACATAACCACCAATAAGAATGATGTAAGAATCTAAAGAACAAGAAGCCATGAAGAGAAATAACATGTCCACCATTTACATGCACAGAAAAATGAAAAATAAACTTCTGTAGCTTTGAAATAATGATCTTCATTTTGATAGCATAATGTTTGGGTTTACATTCACCAATCAGTTACAAATTTTAGCAGCATAACAACAGTGCCAAAAACAAATAAGGGGAAAGATTTACACTACAAAAAAAATGTTTGGTTCAATGTCTCCTCGCTTAGAATCGATAAGAGCCAACCCTTTCAAATGACCATGGGCTGGCTATTTATAACAAATTTAGTCAATGAAGGGAAATAATTTTATCCTCAAAACTAGAAAGAACTTTAATAGAATTTGAGTTGCACTTTTCTTTCCAAAATCAAGATCCTTGCAGTTTAGCTCTATTCACACCTGTAAAATAGATAAACCTTGTTACTTTTTAGCATATGTGAATAAAAATGACTTTTAAGTTAGTTAAAGTGTACCTTATAAACTTAGACATGGGAATGTGAGAATATTTTGATTGTGAGACTTTCTCATAAAATTCATCATCATGCAAACCACATTAAAACTAGCTTTCAACACCATAGACATTTTGAAAAATGGAGTCCTAGTTTGTAAGATATAGGTGAAACTATTTACCTAGGTCACTTAAGGGTCCCAAAGTGGGAATTTTTTTAAATTAGGCTAAAATGCATTAATTTTCTCTAAAACTAATAATAATAATAGTAAATTTTTAAAATGTCATGTGATCATACCTTCGTGAGCCCCAAGTATGATCCAAATGACCTCTATCCATGTGGCCACACATTCATACACCCATGCACCTGGTAAAGGCAGATTCACCAACATTTGCATGCCTCCGCTAGTGTAGGTGCACAAATCTGATCCCAAGAAATAAACTTAGCCCTATCAACTTATTGTATTTGAACCAAGTTGAGACAAATCAACAGAAAATAATAATTCTTTGTATTAGTCTCACAATCATAACTTACAAATTTATAGGCTATGAGAGCTCCTATTAAGGTGGAGTGAAGCCTAAACATAATCACCCCTAAAATAAAATAATCTACAACCTATTTATGTGAGTTTGGTTTAACAACCAAAACTCACTCAAATAATAATATACTAAACAACTCATAATATGAGTTTTTATTAAAACCATATTTATATTATCTTTGATAATATAAATTATACCCACATTAATAATGTTATGAATATAAATTATTGACTTTCACCCCCTTGACATTATTAATTCCTAGTATACATTCCCTTAGTGTGAACATGGGGAAAACATCAATCCCATATCTGCACCTGTGCTCATGATTTGGTGATTTTTTCAAGATAACCACAAACCTTAATGATGGTTTTACATATAGCTTACCAACAACCAAAAAAGGATGGTTTTTAAGTGGTTTACTAACAACTACAAAAAGCTGGTTTTACAAGTGGATTACCACCAACCACATCATGATGTGCAATACTTTGATCAATTCTCTTCACTATCTCACTTCAGGGGATTACATTTGGTATTACTCACATATTATAAGTGAACAAGTATACACTTTTGTTCTTATTTGCACACTATAACAAAAATCAAACACACAACTAAAAAAAGATGTCACCACGTCACATGGGCCATGTCATTGGTGACTGACAAGAGGCTCTGGAAATCTCCTTCCTTTGTTGCCTCTAACCTCCCTCATAGCAATTTGCTTATTTAGTCAATGAATATGTGAAGCTTGATTGTTTCCACATTATTCTTATTACTTCCCTCCCATAATGTGAAATTGTGCCTAGGACATTGGGGTTGCTTGAAAATGTGTCTGTAAGATAAATTATTTTTATTATTTACAATGACTCAAGACCTTCGACTTAATTTTGATTTTGACATAAACCATAACATTAAATATAATATAATTTATCATCAACCTAAATAAATTTAATATCTATTTGACTCAACTAATTATAATAAAATAAGCCTAAAGGTCTTTAAATGCAAATGACATAACTAGAGATAATAATATCAACTCCTAATAGATTGAAATTGCATAAATCACTATATAAAATGAAAATAATATTTTTAAATGACTAAAATCAAATCATCACATATACTCTAAGAATTAAAAAACATTCCTTGATATAATCTAAAGTAATAAAAACTTATTTGAAATAATAACCAAACCTAGACCAAATTTCACAGACTTTGATGAGGATGACTTAGACGCTAAACTAAAAGCTTTACTTTGAGATACCTACGAATAAGACAAAAGATAGATAAAAGAAAAGTATAACTATTGACTCTAACTAAAAACACATTCCTGAGTGTTTGAAATCATGGGATAATATGAGTTGTATTCAATGCTTGATACCCATAAAAATAGAATGGACAGTATCCTTCAAAAATTTGGATGGCAGAATATATGATTGTCATGCAACTTATCTAGTATTTGAATCAGTAAGATATTGTTGAATGGCTAAGTCTCTACTATTTTATGTGCCAGAATAAGATTCACACATTTCTTTTTGAAATTCTGATTATATTTGGTCCTTCTTACTTCCCCTCTTTAAGTAAATGATGTTGCTACTTTGACAGACATAAATTAATAAATGTGAAAACTTGTCCACATGTATAAAAGTCTTAGATGGTGGGAACAAACTATGAGATTTTGAAACTACCATATGGATAACCTACCATTAAAATAAGATCCCATAAGCTAAGCTCATAGATAACTTTTTGTCACTGAGAAGAATGAATAACAGGAGATGAAGTCAATAAATCCACAACTCATCATATATAAATCCACATGCTATAGGAGGTCTAATGATAGCATGAAAATGCAAAATTTACAGATGGAAGTTCTTGATATTTGATATAGAATATGTACATGTGAATGACAAGTTAAATGAATCATAAGAGTGCCTAAATAAATTATGCTAATAGCTCCATGTCATCATTAAATGAGCCATGATGTTGTATAGTGCAAGCTAAATGCAGAAAGGTTTGTATATTAGATTTTTTAAAAATGTATTCTCATTAAAATACTACCATATATATTAAAATTAATACTATTAGTTGTCCCTATAAATAATAGTATTCTTCCATTGAGAACAAGATCAATAACCATGCTCTGATACCACTTATTGTATTTGAACCAGGTTGAGACAAATCAACACACAATAATAATTACTCATATTAATCTCACAAATATCTAGGATATGAGATATCCTATTAAATTAGAGTAAATCCTAAACATAATCACCCCTAAAATAATCCACAACCTATTTACATGAGTTTGGTTTAAGAACCAAAACTCACTCAAACAATAATATACTAAACAACTCATAATACGAGTTGTTATTACAACCATATTTATATTATCCTTGATAATATAAATTATACACACATTAATAATGTTATGAATATAAATTTATAACACAAATTTGTTTTAATAATTTTATTTCCCACCAAAACCATGTGGGAGTGGAAGACTTTTGAAGGTGGTTTTGTAGAAACCATGGTTTCTAAAAACCATAAAACTTTTGATTTTTGTCCCATACAACCATGTTCCATTTAAAATCCTTTTTCATTTTTATTTTGAACTTTATGTTAATTAAAATAATCATTTTATAATTTTTTATTTTTAATAATGAATGACATTTTAAATAATTAATTCTTGATCAAATCTCTAGGATTCCTAGACTAGGTCACTTCATTGACAAAATAGAAGGTTAGGATGATATTTTTAGGTGAAGTGGTAAACATGAAATTTATCTATATGGACCTGATATTTCCATCAAAGGTCCTTCTAAGTTTCTAAAATAAATGAAAATAGAGATACACTTTAGCAAGGTATGGATACAAATGCAGATTAAGGGAGCAAGGCTCCATTTTTATGCTAAGTGTAAAATATGAAATTTTATCACACATATGTGGTATTTCCAATGGAGGTGGTAATAGGTCTTGGTATAAAATTTAAATCAAGATGGAACAAAAAAAATTGTGAGTGTTGATACCAATGAGTCATTAGCGCAAGTGGGAGCAACTAAAAAAGCAAAAAGAGGTTCTCTGATTCTAAGAGAACTAGGGCATGTTGTGTAAGCAACAACAAATGATGACTCTACTATAAAATACTCATAAGTATTTTGGAATGAAAAAAATGTGTCTAAAAACTTATAATCTTTGGTTTGGACCATGTATGGAACATGAATGGATTCGAGAGAAGAGAAGATGGGAATAGCTAAAAGACTAAATCTAACATTCTTATTGACCTGAAGTGTGCAAATGAGTTAATTACCAATCCTTAGAACCTAAAAAGATTAAATACTTTGGATCCAAGCATTAGGTAGTGAATCCTTATTTAATAATTCTTACTTAGACATTATTTTACTACCATACAAGCATATATATATATATATATATATATATATATATATATATATATATATATATATATATAATGGCATTGTCTCTAATCTCATTCAAGGTCATACTCTATTATCAGTCAAGCATCCATAGCCCTGATAGAGGTTGCCTAAATCACCCAAGAATTGAGTTTTCTTCAAATTATTTTTCTTTTATTTTATTTTTTTCTCTTTTTCTCTTTACTTAGCATCTCAATTCTATATTGGCTACCACTATGGTAAGCAAAAGGCAGAACTATAGATTTTTCACCCTATATTTTCACCACATCAAGTTCATACAAGAAAACACAAAAACCATTAAGATGTGATCTTTGTTCTTGGTTTTGATAGAATATATTTATTGACCAAATATTTTACCCAAACTTAACCCAAAATAAACAAATTTAGAACACACACAATAATTTAAGCTTTTGAAATCATTTCAAAAATGAAATCTAACATTACAAACTACTCATAGTACTTATGCACCAGAATTTCATTTGTGTCAATTACCTACAAGCCTTCTATTATTCATTATTTGATTGATAGGGGAACCTAAGGGGTAAAACAAATAGGCCAGACTAAAAATATACAATCAACAAGGCCATACTAACAATATAAAGTAGAAAAATCAAGAAAAGTAAACTAAACTAATAGCAAAAATAGGAAAGGAAAGAAAAAACAAAAGCAGGAAAGGGAAAGAGAAAATATATACAAGAACTTGTCAAGCTCATTCAAGCTTTAAATTAGTGTTTGAGGAACTATCTATTAATGGGCAATGGGACATCCTCACTAGTTAGGCACCTTAGGTGGAATGCATTCTCACCTAGGATTTCAAAGATTTAGTAGTGACCGAACCACAAGACATCAAATTTATCATGTTGTCCATTTTTCTCATGATCCTTAACCCAGAGAAGGGCTAGATCAAAGATCTAAAATGCTTTCACTTTTGATCATTTGTTAAACCAGCATTTGATGACTCCTTAGTGTTTGGTAAGATTCAAAAGGGTTACATCAGATTTTTCCTCCAATTGTATTAGTTTTAGGAGTCAAGCCTCAATTTTGACATCAATTTCTAGGTAGTCTCTTATGAACTACAAGGTTGGGATTCTTAGGTTCAAAAGAAAGATAGGATATTGGCCATATATTAGATGATATTGTAAAGTACCTAGGGAATATTTAATTCTAGTCCTATCAGACCACTATGCAAATTTCAAAACTTATTTGCTAATCCCTAGGGTTCTTTTCGAATATTTCCTTAATGACATCTTAAAAAAATTTGTTTGTCGATTTAGAAACCCCATTCTTGCAAGGAATAATTAGAATAAAATTTGAGGATTACCTAGTTATCATAATCCCATTCAGTGAATTGTAATGAGGATAAAGTAAGGTCATTATCACATACCAGAGTAGTTGGCATCCCAAACCTAGTGATGATATGTTCCTTTAGGAAGTTAATTACCACATCGATCATGCAATTATTGAATGCTTGAGATTCAATCCAACTTGTATGGTAGTTAATTACCATTAGAATAAATTTATGTATAGCGAAAAAAAAATTGTTGATAGCTCCAATGAATTCCAATCCCCATTTCATGAATAGTCAAACCTCAATAACTAATTGTAATGGCATGGCAGGGTTTCATTCTCTATATGTAGCATCTTGGAAGGTATGATAGCTCTGGACATGAGCATGAATATCTTTAAAAACATTTGGCTAGTGGTACCCTACCCTAAGTATCTAGTGGGTTGTATCACTCCCTAAGTCATGGCCAATTCCATATTTCCCATGAAAATCATTGAGTATTCCAGCTACTTCCTCTTTTTGTAGGCATCTAAGATATATGCCATTGTGATTCTTTATGTATAATATGCCCAACTTGATCATAAAGTTGATACTTTTCAGGCATAATTATCTTTTCTTAGTGGATTTCAAGTGGTTTAGGCACTCATTGTTGAGCAAACAATAGACCACATCCTAGTGCTAGTCACCATTAGTTATATATTACATTGTATATTATTGGCAAACTATTTGTAGGTCTAATTCATCCATGGTTGTATTGAGTCCTTGACCTTGTATAATTTGTATTGGTTAGAGTTCTAGGTCAAACTCTTAGAGAATAGTCATCTAATTACCCCTTCACTCACCTAACTCATTTTTATTAGCATAGCCTTCACATATGGGTCTAGCAAAACTATAAATACCTTGTTATAGAGAATCTAGTGCCTAAAAGTTTTGACTGCTTTGATTAAGGTAAAATATTGTTTGTCTATCATTAAATATCTTAGTTTAGCATTTTAGAGTGGAGAGATCATGAATGAAATAGGTTTCTCATCTCTAGCTTCTTTCTTCTGAGTTAAGATAGTGGCACTTGAGTGTTTAGGAGTGAATGACTAGATGTAGAAGGGTTATGTATAGTCGAGACTTATTAGCACCAGTTGATTTAACCTTTTAGGATTTTAGCTATGTAAAACCTATGTTTAGATTAAAGGGTTGATATGTCTAAATTAATCAAATAATATGCAATAATTAATTAGTAATTTGTTATAGATTTTAACTTTCTAAAAATAGTAATAATTAGGCTTAAATAGAAACTTATATGACAAGTAATTATTGCAGAGGATCTAGGTTCTAAAAACTAAGTTTTAGATAGTTCTGAGTGTCATCAACTAGATTCTAGAATTTTTTTCTCACTAGATAGTAGCACCATGTTACTATAGTGTCCTCAAAGTGGCAGTAGTGTCCTTTTTATAGGTTATTCCTATATTATGGGAGCACATATGCCTATTTTTTTATGTCCTATTCCTATGTGCACAAAATCTAGAGATCTATGTTGTGCCTAGAAAATTTGATTTAGTGTGTAAACCCTAATCCTCCTTGTAAGTATGGCATAAGAAATAATTATGTGTTCATTATTAGGATAGGCTAGACATCCTCAACACCCCTTTGTGAAGAGAGTTGCCTACATACCAATACTTTGAAGAGGGATCAAGCCCGATATAGCTCTCCCACCTAGTGTTTGATACAAGTATAAGTGAATGCTAAAATGAGAGTGGAATTAGATGCCTTAAATGTGCTTGAGCTTGAAAATATTTGAAAACTAGGATTAGGGCTATTGTGGATGGTATTATGTAGTAGGGATAAAATACATTATTTTTACTCAACGTGTCTTTGGCTTAAATGTGATTTTGCATATATTTCCCATATAGTGAATAGAGGTCAATTATACTTGTGTATATAGAGATTTGTAGCTTGTGTGGATAAGAAAATGTGCTTAGGCTGACCTTAGGAAGGGCACACATTTGAAAAGTATTCATTCAGGGGATTTAGGGATAAGGACAATAGTACTCAATTGAGAAAACTAGCACCATATGGTTGTAGTGTTTCAAATGTGGTATTAATGTCCGTTTGGTAGATTGTTGAGCAATTTGGGTTTGAATCTGAGAAAGTTATCCTAGGGTTGTGTTTTGGTTGATTGTAGATGAATGTGGTATGCATAATGACTAGAAAAGTGTGGTAAATGCTTTAGGATAGTTCTAGGACTAATCTAATAATAGGTTAACTCAAGCGACACTCTTAGCATACAATTACAACTTTTAGGTGATTACATGTGCCCCTGCTTTATGATAGAAATGCAGCAAAATGAAATTACTAGTATAAAGGAAAAAGAAGCATGCTTAGACTTACCTTGGAAGCGAATCCCATGTAATTGAGTCTAAGTATGTGAATATGGGTCTGCATTTGTGAAACATGATCCAAATGAATAACCTACAATAAAACATGTAAAAACTAGTCCTTACTTAAGAGATGATCAAAAGCAAAAGATCATGTTGAAATAAAATAACTAAGTAAAGTTGAGTAAAAAGAGAGGAAATGAATGAATATACTTCATTAGGTATGCAAACCAATGTATGAACCTATGATAACCTATGTGTGTGAGTGTACATAGTGATCATATCATTGAATAGCTTATAATGAGATGATGGCTTGATCAATCCTCATATGGGTGGCTCAAGAACTCAATCTAGTTTTGACTCCATCATTGCCCACCCTTGTTTAATGGGTCATGATCTATGAATAGCTTAGATAAGACTATAAGTGTGTTTAACCCTCTCATGTGGGTGGATCAAGAACTCAAGTAGGCCATGACTCCATCATTTCCCACCCGTGTGAAGTAGATGCATCTATAACTGAATTATGTAAAATGTTGAAAGTATCTAAAGGAGTAAATTTAACTGTGTATGTTAGCTCTATGGCCACTTGAGTATATTAGGTGGCTCTAGGCCACTCAAAAATGCCAACCACTATAGATGGAGTAAGGCATGAGTTTGGTGACAATCTAGAATGTGATAGAAAGTGTATACAACATAGAGACTGACATGGAGTTTTCCATTCTATCTGATCAATTTATGTGTAGCTAAATATATGGAAACTATGTGTCATGTACATGCTTATGTTCTGGTATTTGAGTATACTAAATTTGAATTATGAAATAATTGAATCTATGTATCTAAATTGAATGTGGAAATGATCATGCCATGCATGATGCCCCTAAATTTGAGTAACTAGTATGAGTCTAAGCTATAATGAATGTATTGAGCAAAATTTGAACATAACTATCAAACCTATGATAGTGTTTATGCAAATCTGTATTGTACCTAATGTACTGGTCTGAATGATTTGGACTATCTTGAAGCTAGGGATATTGGACAGTAGCACCTTGTAGTGGATAGTAATGCCCTATGGCACTAGTATCCCAATATGGGCACTAATGTCTACCTAGTATAAAATTTGGATGATTTGAACTGTTGTCTGAGACTCTATTTTTTCTATGTCTACCCTATCTTTGATTTCTAAAACTAAGCTTGTGTGCTAAAATTTATCTATAAATAGCAAAGTAGGATCATGATCTCTATGACAAACCCCTATGAATTCCCCCTTTATTGAGGGTAGTTGTGAAATCTATGTAAGAACTACCATCTAAAGAAGTAGCTACACTAAATGTGTTAGTCAGAGCATGTGCATGATATTCTAATATAATGTACAAACATAACATCATAATGTAAATAAATATGAGCATAAATAGTTAATGTAAAATGTATGTTATAATGTATCATTGCACAAGGGTGTTAAGATAGATGTAATCAATGTATAATATCAAATCTGAGTAACTACCTAAGGGATGGGGCATGATGTCCATCACATCTCCCAAGTAGGAAGGGTAGATGCATGAGATCCCTCATGGCATAGAAAATGGGTGTGTATGTGTGTGTAACAAGAAAATACAAGTGTCATGGTGTAAAACCATACAATAAAGCATACATATAATCACATGAGGCATGCAAAGGTATGCCAAGGGGCCACAATACAATGGACATGGTCACATGTCACTAAATATGAGAATGGAGACATATAAGGGCATGTTTAAATGTCTACATATGCAAGTAGAAATTAATTTAGCTTAGAGCCACATAGAAGGACATGTTAAAATGTTCGCATATAGAAGTAGGAAAATCACACACAAAAGACATGGGCACATGTCTAAGGCATGCAAATAGAGAAGTGGCATAGAGCCAAAGAACAATGGCATATTTAAATGCCCTTGAAGATGGAAGAAGCATAGGAAACGCAATTAAGTATAATCTAAGAACTAAAAATGAAAGCATGTATAACTATGTAGTACAAATCTATATAAATGTTAGGATGCATATATACTAAGTCTAACTAGTGATAGTCAATAAAAATCTGAGTAATGAGGAGCAATGATCAATATCAAGATAAATCAATGCATAAACTAGAATTTATAGTATGTAAAGATAGAACTCGGTGGTATCAACTATGTATGAGATGCCCCCAAGTAGGTAGATGTATCAAATATATAAACTGGATCAGTGTGTATGCCCCTAGTGGGTAGATGATGTAGACACCTAAATATGGCCACAGATGACCTCCAACCAAGCTTTTGACCAATTTCCATCAAAGTGCATAATTTGGCCTAGAAAAACTAAAGCACATTAAATGAGTTTAAATTGACATATTCAAGTGTCAATTTTGGCTAGGGTATCACTAAATGTGGAAATGCAATTTATGGACCAGTTAACTTTGATCAGATCATTTCGAGTCAAAATGCCAATTTTGCACCTAGGTGCTCTAGATTGCTCTTTTCTATCAAATTTCTTGTACAAGATGCATGTCTTTGATATTTGGTGTTAGAAACATCCTAAATGAGATAACTAATCCAACACATCTAACATTGACTTCCAATTCTAATCCAGTCAAATTTTGGACCAATAACAAGGCATTATGATCAATTTGAGTAATTTGTGCACAAAGTGCTTAATCATGCTTAAGAGCTAATTAATCCAAATCAATACCTAATTAATAACTCCATGAAAACTTATTGAAAAATTATTTTTTATAAATGATTGAATATTTTCATCATCAAGTGTCCTCATTTCTTAGGAAGACATCCTTAGGCCATAAATGCCACAAATATCAGGATTATGGGTCTCCCGTGCCTCTTGATTACCTCTTATGCCTCATTAATGTCACTTATTCCAAATTCATGATGAGGATAATTATGGATTTTAATTATATAATTCAATTAATCCATGACCACACATCTCAATCTTGATATGGATAGTCATGGTTGATTCTGGTCATTCTTATAAATCTATAAATAGAGAAGCCATAAACATCATTTTTAAGCTTAATTTGTCCAAAGTTACCATGTCAAATTGATTCCAAAATCTCTTTTATTCCAAACTTATAATTCCCAAATTCATTCAAAAATCATTTAATATTAGTGTTATAATTTCAAATTGTTGAGCCAATCCAAGCCAAGCTAAAGCCAAAGGTGCCAAGAGGAGATGAAGGTAGCCACACTCCATTGAAGAAGATCTCTTGAAGTGCAAGCCGAGCAAGCCAAATAAGGAGCCTTTTGGAGAAATAAAGGATTTGGTAAGAAATTAGTTTCTTGTGTTCATATTTCTTATTTCTTTCTATTTTTAATTGTGTTCTCAAATGGCTTTCCCTCACTAAGCTCTCCCTAGTAACTAGGCCTAGAGATGTATGCTAGCTAATGTGTTGGTTTTTCAATTTTATTTCATTTTGTCACTAACAAGATACTAACACCTCTCTTGATTAAAATTATTAGTTCACATAATGTCATTATCGATGGAATCATCTTCATGAGAGCACAATCCATAAACTTTTTTGTGTTTCAGAGTTTCTATTCTTTTTTTTTGTTTTTATTTTTATTTTTGCTTTAAGTAAAAATTTTCAATAAATAAGTCATAATTTTTTATTTACTCAATATTTTTGTCTAAATTTTTTTATTATTATATATAAATATGTCATGGATATTCTCTAAAATTTTCACAAAAAAATTCTTTATATTTTATAAGTTATAGTTGTTTAGTGACTATCACCTTCTATTTTTTATTTTTCTGGTAAAAACGGTTAGAAAAGAGTTGATAACTTATTTTATTGACTTTTTGGACTCTAAATTTTAAATATATTTTCACCCTATATTTATTTACAACCTCTCAAAATTTTGTATCAAACCAATCTATATTTTAAAATTTATGTCAAAAATACTAATTACAGGGTTTTATATTTTATGTGCAGGATTTTGCGTTATGTGTTATATTTTATTTTTATCCTTCTAATTTATTGTTTAAAATTGTTCATATATTTAATATTTATTTATTTTAATATTTTATTTAAATTTGTGTTAACATTTTTTAACCTAACACATTTGCTTTTGGGGCAATGCCTTAAGGGTGGACAGGTAACTGATGGACTTCAAATTTGTTAAAACATGTTTTAGACCATCTTTTGCATGCTTTGAAAATGAACTAGGAACTTTGTTTTAGTAATTAATAGAACATTTAGGTGCTTAAAATAAATTTTTGATAGTTATCCTTTCAAAGTTACAACTTAAGACCAAGGGGTCAAAAGAACACCACCACACCTTTCAATTTGGGGCTTAAAAATAAACTCATCTTTCAAAGCTTTTGTGTTCACTACTTGTTTCAATTAGCACTTTGTTTTCACAAAATACAAGTATGTTGTGTGTATTATCTTCCATTTTTCCCCTTTATGGAACCCTTGGAATCAAAAGCACTTTCCTTATTTTTAAATTGCCTAGTCCAAGGCATAGAAAGAACATCATCTAAAGCACTCCCTAAAAACTCACAAAAGTATTGGGTGACCTTGACAATGACCCTAAAGTCTTTCTATTTTATGTTTTTTTTTATTTCATGTAAACTTGGCTTGTGAGTAGGATGTCGTTACCTCCCATGAGTTCTTTAGGAAATCTTTGACTCAAGGTTTCACCTCTCGACATTGACTTCATTTGGCTCCATATTGGAGTTGCACATGGGACGTGATGGCACTTTGGACATTGCACTACACTAAGCAAAAAGCAAGATGTAGTGGTTGAAAAAAGGACTACACCTTTTTGCATCAGTCCAAGTGATACATACCCAAAATTTGTGCTTTTATTTTTCATTATTTGGCATGAAAGTCATTATGTAATTGATTCCCCTAGAACATTTGAAAACTTGTAGATCTTAAACAAATCCCCACTTACCACAAAAGTATTATTCATTCAAGGTGCACTTTAAGTTATAGTACTATCATTTGAGAGAAGGGGGAGTGTAAAAACCTTACTATATAATGCATATTTACTTTTGGATGAACACTTAAAATCCTCTCAAATGATGTATATTGATGGATTCCAATAATACCAAGTAACCTTGTTAGTTTAGGCTGTGAGAGCGATTAATTAGTTGGTTTTTTCCTAGATTAAAGTCTTGTTTGGAGTCAACACTTGGTGTAAACAAATGATGCAAACCAAACAAATGGTCCTCATTTTCCTTTAAAAAAGAGGTGTTATATTGCCCACATGAAATCATCAATTTATCTTGTTCAAATTTCATCAAAACTTGGAGTCATATCATCAACTTTGGCATATTTATGCTACCCAATTGAGTCTAGACCTTTGCCAAAGTTGTTTAAGTCCTTAATTTATAATATAAATTTGAAATTACACCTTTATAAGTCCATAGGGCTGATATGTTAAGTGGGTTCACCATTTGTACCAAACTTGAGGGAACTTAGTTTCAATTTCCAATTTGGGTTGAAGGTCATTTAAGACTCATGATCATTATCACCACTTGATAGACTTAAGTCATTTCATGTTAAACACTTGCACTTTGAATCTATGCATCATAACATTTTGAGTCAAGAAAGGTAGTGTTATGTTGTCAAATTTGTGAGAAATTATCTGTCTTAGAAAGTTTTTGAAAGAATCATTTTGTCACATCTTTTGGGTAGTCTAGCACTATTACATTGCCCAAAACATTTAAGATATTATTTCATAGGCCCTCTCGCATAGAGTTCAAATTTGTTCCTACAATTTTCAAACCAATCCAAGTATACTTTTGTGAACCTTTTTTTAGCACAATTACTCCATTCACTTTTATCTAGATTATTTGTCAAAATAACTAAGTTTTATACCATTATTTGTGAGAAAATAAACTATCTCTAAAGTTCCTTTTGTTTCATACCTTATACCTACTTGATCGAGTCCATGTCCAAGAATTAAATGCTTAATGTTTGTTAGAAGTGTTTCAAATCTATTCGATTAAAATTTTCATCTATTTTCAAAGTCTATATTTTGACGTTGTTTGGCCAAGAGTCCTAACATATGCCCTTTTTGAGCCTAGATTTTGATGCAACATTTGGCCAAAAGACCTAGCATCTTTAAATTTTTTATATTAGACTAATTTGAATCACTTTGACCTTAGCGTTTGGTATTTCAATTTTTAGTTCATTTACTTAATCTTTTTGTATAAGACATGTAATGTTAGACACTTAACGTTGGCTTGTGTTATCACAAATATTTGCATAAACCTTTTGATCCTTTTAACAAATCTAGACCAAGTTTGAACATCATCTTCTTATACATTATCCTTTTAGAGTTTGTATAACTCTCTTCCCTTTCTATCACAAAGCATTGACTATGGATCCTAACATGTATTCCTACACTTGTAGTGGACTCATGTACAATCTAGGGATTAGTAATGTGGTTACATAGGAAGTAATGATGGAAGACCCCTACGCAGATAATATTGCTTATGAGATGGATCTTTATCCCTCTTATAATACTCAACTAGGGGCATAAAGCCAAAATCTATTAGCCAACTATTTGGTCAATACACCACCTTATTCAGAACAAGACCAAGAACAAACTACATAATACTTAGCTACATACTCACAACTGACAGACCAGTTCCTTAATAGTCATGCTCTACTAATATGCCTTCCACGTATAATCCATTTTTGTTTGAGCATCATTTGTTAGAGAACAAAGATGAGATTTTGGTTTGAGCCATAGAGGTAGGGGCCAAGTTTATAGTAGACTTCCTTCATGAAAATTTATCAAGCCTAGTAAGAGTGCCCCACAACATAATTTACGATCAACAGGATTCTTCTAGCAATCCTTTGGCTCTAGTCCAAACAATGTATCAAGACCCTAATATGCCTAATAAAGTAAAAAAACCTCATGGAAGACCACTTTAACTAAATGTAGATAGCATATCAAACCTACCTAAATCTAACACATAATTTCAATCAGATGACCATGGTGAGCAAACCTCGTATTGACTTAGTTCCTTCAATAGGTGTTTTGATAGAGTTAACTGGTTAAGACAATCAGAGTTTAGACCCATTCATGCAAAACACTTTGGTAGACAACTTGTTGTATATGCCCGTTATTGAAGAAGTGCCTTCTAATTCTATGAAAAATAATGAGAAAAATATAGTGGACAATATGCAAGTAACATCCAATCCAAATCAAAGTGGTACTAACGCACAAAAAACTAGTCAATAACATGTACCTATAGATAATACCATGAGTGGACCATCATAACAAGGATTAGGAGTTTTTGCATCCCAACCTCAACCAACTACTTCATCAAGTGTGCAACTAATAGGATTAGGTTGTCAACTAGCAACCAATGTCACACCTCAATAGCTGAATGTGATGAATCCTACTCCTCCTCTACAGGTGATGAGTAGTATTCCATAACAGTAGACACAATCTAGTTTACTAATGTAATAGAGGCTAAATATATTGCCACCTCAACAAGGGTAAAGTAATGTTCCACCTTGTTAATTAGTGGCACATATACCTCCTCAGTCACAGACTAGTGTACCAATCCAAAACCAAATGATGACTAGCCAACAATGTGTAAATATTGGTCAATGACAGATGTCAAATCTTCAACATGCTTTTGCTTCCCAATAAGGATGCTCCCATATTTCTTAAGTACCTATTAGACAATAATCAATTCAAAATATGTCACAAATTTAGAGATAGGGTCTTGGTCCAAAAGTTTCCACTCAATAGCAAGGTTTGATTAGTCGACAGCATGTCCCTTTTCAACCATAGTAGGCATAGTATAGTTATATCCCTCTATCCCAACCATAAAATCCTCCAAGTCAAACCTTTATAGCCAACCCAAACTAGAATATCGCACAACCAAATGTGCAATTTCAAGTACATCTTAATCCATGTTTACATATTCCTAGTCCATTTCCCAACCAAACCAATATACTCCAGTAGATATCTCCATCATACCCTGGTCAAAGTGTCCCACTTGTGACCTCCCAACCATCTACAACTAATATTCTCCCTCAAACCAATGTTCCTTCCAGTTTATTATCCCAATAATTACAATAGATGAAGGATGCAATTGTTATCATTCAAACTAAGAAATAGACTAAAAAGTTTAAGTTGGATGACATGTGTTCTTATCCATTAAACATGGAGTACTTGTAGATACCATTTCTTCTAGGATATGAACCATCAAAATTCGATAAATACAACAGGAAAGGTGACCCTAAGGCCCCTTTAACTGAGTTCTTTGTCACATGTCAATGAATGGCATATAGCGATATATACCTTTTGTTGTTATTTCCAAGGAGCTTGGTTGGACAAGCCTTGGAGCGGTTTTTAAATTTTCCCAAGAATTTAGTAACAAATTTTGATGATCTTTCTGATAATTTTATACAACACTTTTCCTATAATCTTGAACATAATATTTTATTGGTTGATTTAACACAAACAAAACAAAAGGTTGGTGAGAGTTTTGTAAGTTATCTATAGTGATGGAGAGCCCTTGCAAGTTGATTCACCCATAGTTTACCAGATAAAAAATTATCTGTTGTGTTTACTAAAAATTTGCATAGTGAGATAGCTTATCATCTAGAACTACTATGTGTACATACTTTCAAGGATATCATCGACAAAGGCTTGTTGATTGAGCAAGCCCTTATTAATAAATGGATCATCAAGCTTATGTCAACTAATTAGAATCAAGGTACGAATCATGGAAGTGGCCAAAACCAACATCCAATCCAAGCGTAAGTATCACAACTAGCACAGGCCAATAACCAAGATAGACCAAAGTAATTCAACTACAATAGGAATGTTGTGGGTAATGGAGTAACTAAGTCACATCATGTCCAAATAGTTTAAACATCATCTACACCACATTTTTATCTTACTCCTACCCAAAAACCTCTCCAACCAATGTCGTAAGCACAATAACCAAAACCCATGCAATAAATGCAATAGCCTTTACCATTACAAACCCCTCCTCCAAGGAGAACTATGCCTACACATCATGTCTTTAGTGACATAAGAGAGCATATTGAGTCTGTATTTCACAAACTTGTCATTGCTAATCTGATTATTTGGCCTATACTAAAGAATTATCCACAAAGTATTCCTTATCTTGATTGGTACCATGAAAATGAATTCTATGAATATCATTGGGTCAATGGGCATAATCTATGAAGATGTGTGTAAATCAAGCATTTGATTGAGAATATGTTGGATAATGGGGAGATAACATTGGATAATGGTGCTTCTACCTCCAATCAAAATCTTGGGATTTATCAAAACCCTTTTCCCTAACATAACACACAGTAGCAACATAATAATCAACAATAACAACAACAACATCAGCCAATGCAACAACAAAATAAATAGTATCAAAATCAAAGGCCAAACCAATAAAATTAGTAGAATCAACAATAAAACCCATAACATTATAATAATGGATAAAACCAAGGTCAAAATGGTAATAACTAACAAACCTACCATGTAGTTATACATGACTACAACAGAGTTGTAGGTCATATTGTAAGGGGCAGCATTAATACCATCTCCACTAATCTTAGATTGAGCATTAATCAATCTAGACCATTTTTAAATAATACCACTCAACCAAATTACATGGATAATCTTTCTTTGACCTAAGACTGCACACAAGCAAACCAGCAAATTAGGACTCCCACTTTTGGACCATATATCGATAACTCACCCTTATCATGTGACTACATACAAGTACATCGACAATCAAGACTTGTCGTATCTGGTCCCAAACCATTCCCAGCATTTTTTTGGATTTATGGTCCAGCATCTAATCTTGAATGTGCAATCACAACTCAGAGGTCAAATATTACTAACCTAGGTCCACAACCATCTACCACTTTGTATGTTCTCCAACCAACCATTCAGCCTCAGAATAAACCATTCACCATTGACCAAGACAAGAAGTTTGATATTGTGGAATAATTACAAAAGACACTAGCACATATTTCTATTTTAGATTTGTTGTGAACGTAAGCAATCTATAAGAACATTTTGAATGAGTTTTTAACCCAATCCACTATTGCCAATGACATATCCCATAATAAATTTCAAGGTTTGGTTGGACACCTAGCTCTATCCCAATAAGTCACATTCAACAAAAGTGATATGTCTTCCCTTGTCCCACTCCATAATAATCCATTATACATAAAAATTTATATAAAGTGGCATAAAGTGAAACATGTCCTTATAGATAATGGATCAGTCTTCAACATAGTGTCTTTAAAGCTCATCAAGCTTCTTGTGTACACAATGGTAGATCTTCGGCCAGAAATGATAACTATCAAAGCCTATGATAATCAAGAAAG
This sequence comes from Torreya grandis, assembly GCA_037957365.1. Taxonomy (NCBI): domain Eukaryota; kingdom Viridiplantae; phylum Streptophyta; class Pinopsida; order Cupressales; family Taxaceae; genus Torreya; species Torreya grandis. The sequence continues at coordinate 2,058,716 of JARHVA010002169.1, read as the reverse complement.
AGAATCATAAGGCACCATTAGCTTACCAATTATCAGTGGGACTTTGACCCATGATACACTTTTCCATTTGTTTGATCTTGAGTTGTCATATAATATGCTTCTAGGTAGGCCTTGGTTACATAAGATTCATGCAGTCCTGTCAACATTACACCAATGTATTAAGTTCTCCCATTTAGGGATAGAAGTGAATATTCTAGGAGATTTACACCCATATGAACATTGTAAACATCTTGAGGCTAAGTTTCAAAGCTATAATTACCAATACGGCATGAATCCAAGTTCCAAGTAGGATAAAGGAAAGGCCATACTTATTGATCCTCCACTAGATAATTTCATAGATCTTAATACCTTGGATTCCCTTTCCCATATGCCACCTCCTAAAGCCTTCAATCATTTCACCATTTTAGATAATGGCCCAGGGGAGTATGTGACCCATGATACCTTCCATATTGCCAATCTTCTTTACAATCCAAAGACCTTTGGGTGACCTAAAAATACCCAACACATGCATTGGCAATAAAAGAATAAAGATAAGGGACCTGTCATGTTTGTACTAGTATGTAACCTAAAAATAGACCCTTTTGAAGGGGATGAATCATGGTTGTATAATGACAACTAAGCTGATTGTTAAAAAAGTGCAAATTATCCTATTCCCAATAGGATCATGGAGCATCAATATTATGAAGGAAGAGGGCTTAGACTGAATCAACAAGGAACCATTGATCCAATTTCCATGACTAAGTACAAAAGACCCTATGGACTTGGATTTAAATGACCTGGGGGTGACCCCACATATCATATTCAAGTTCCATCACTGATGGCTAGTGATGATGATGTTGACAGGAAAGCAAAGTCTGATCATAGCCCCACCTTTGATGATCTAGCTAAGACTAACATGTTCAATAACAATTCCATATGTACTCTTACCCTAATCATTTATCACAACTCATTACCATTATACTATCTCCAACTGATAGATTGGGACCAACAAGAATCCAATTTGTCAATTGATGAGTTTTAAAATGATGTGGTATTCTATGACTTTTTAGGCCTTAAAGACAACATTCCATTGGGAGATCATAAATCAAGATTCTCAATTACATTAGATCTTGAAGCCTATTTTGGAGAGCGGGTGAACACCCTTAGCCAAAAATAAATAAATAAAACATTGAGGTCCCCAAGTGAAAACCTCTTTGAGGTACTTTTTGACCAGGGAAAAAGTAAAGATAAAACCCAGTATATTGGTGAAAACCTATTTTAGGCACCGTTAGATAGGGGTGTTTATTCTTCTTCAAATTTTGACCAGGAGACCACCAATGATGAACTTGTCTATGGATCTAAGTTTAATTTTGTGTAACAACAAGTATTTGATCGAATTCTTTAAGAATTTCAAATTTTTTTTATCACATGGCTAGATCTCCCATTGACGGACTCAAATTCATTATGCCTAGGAGACGTTAAAGAGCAAGTCCTAATAGAGGACCCTGATAAAGTCCAATTGTTCAAGTCTTTGCCTATTATCCTAGAAGAAGGTTTGACCCTTGTAGTTAAAGATACAATAGAGGTAAACATCAAGACTTCATCAGACCCAAAATGGATAAAATTTGGTACATCCCTCACTGAGGAGGAACGTGAAGTCTTTACATCTCTATTGAGAGAATTTGTAGATATCTTTGATGGGCTTATTTTGACATGCCAGGTTTGTACCCTGCCTTGGTTCTACACCACCTTATGGTCAATCCTGATGCCAAATTAGTGAAATAAAAGCTACGTAAGATGCATCCTCACATTATTGTCTTGGTAAAGAAAGAATTGGAAAAAATCTTAGAAGCAAGATGTATCCAATCTATTGATTACTCAGAATGGATATCTGATGTTTTACATATTATAGAATCAGAATCTATACTAATTTTTGAGACGCAAAAAAATATTATCCTAAGGATGACTTTCCATTTCTTGATATTGACATGATCATCGACTCCATGGCAGGTTATGAAATGCTTTCACTCATGGATGGCTTTTTAGGATATAACCATATCATAATAGCACCAGAAGACTAATATAAAATAGCATTCACCACTCTATGGGGAACATTTTATTATCAGGTAATGCCATTTGGTCTTAAAAATGCTGGAGCTACATATCAAAGGGACATGACTATCATATTCCATGATATGACGCATGATATTGTTGAAGACTATGTCGATGATATATTAGGAAAATCCAAAATTAGGGTCGACTATCTAATAGTGCTACATAGGATATTTAAAAGATTGTAAGAGTATAAAGTCAGACTCAATCCAAAGAAATATGTGTTTAGAGTAACCTCAAGAAAGTTACTTGGATTCATTATGTCTCATAAGGGCATTGAAGTTGATCTGGCCAAAGTCCATGTTATAATCAAGATGCTGCCACCAACCAATTTGAAGCAACTCTATAGTTTACAGGGTAAGATCCAGTCAATCCAATGCTTCATCTCTTAGTTAGCAGAAAAGTGTCATCCATTTACACATCTTCTAAAGAAGGGAGTTGCATTTCACTAGGATGACCACTAGCATATAGCTTTTCAACAACTCAAGGACTATTTAGTTAATCCACCTATTTTGTTACCTCATATGCTAGGAAGGTTGTTCTTGTTGTATCTATCAGCTATCAACATTGCCTTGGGGAAATTTTGTCTTAACATGATAATAATGGAAAAGAGAATGTAGTATACTACTTAAGCCATACCTTGGTCACATATGAACACAACTGTGCACCTATTGAAAAAGCCTGTCTAGCCATGGTCTTCACAACTCAAAAATTGTGCCATTATATGTTGAACAATAAGACCATGGTCATTTCAAAAGTAGATCCACTCAAGTATCTACTATCTAAAATAGATTTACAAGGTATAATTTCCAAATGGATCATGCTTCTTAGTGAGTTTGACATAGAGTATGTTAATCAGAAGGCAATCAAAAGATATGTCCTTGCAAATCAACTTGTTGAAGCACCCCTTATAGACACAAAGCCACTCACATTTCATTTTCCTGATGAATCCATAATGACCGTTATTGACCCACCTCTTAGGGAGTAGCACTAGAAGCTATATTTTGATGGTTCATTTACTACACATGGATTAGGGGCAAGTCTCTTGTTTATTACATCACATGGAGATCTAATCTCTAAATCATTTAGAATCAATTTTCCTTGTACAAACAATATGGCTGAGTATGAAGCACTTATCTCAAGACTTTGACAAGTAGTACAATGGAATATATCTCATCTCAAGGGTCATGGTGATTCTCAATTAATCATTAATCAGGTCACAGACCATTTTTAGACCAAAAATGACAAGTCGGTTCCATATAAGGCTATGGTCGATACCCTAAAGCAACAAATTGAAAATATCCAATTTGAATATACCAAGGGCTAGTAATAGAACTGTAGATGCTATGGCTATTATCAACTCTCTGATTTGACAAACAAATAGAGCTAAAGAATATCAGTTCCTTATTGAGAATTTGTTTGCACCAACTCATGAACCTTCAACCATTGCAATGATTTATGATATTATTGGTCCTAATTCTATCTAGTACTCAGACCTTTACAACTACCTTCATGACCAAGTTCTACCACCTAAGCTATCTCAAAAATAAATCAAAGCCTTTATTCATCATTCCACTCATTATACTCTACTTGGATCCACCCGTTACCACTGTAGTTTTGATGGAACTCTGCTTCATTATTTAACTTTGGTAGAGTCTACACTAGCGTTAAAATAAGTTCATGATGGAGTATGTGGAGATCATTCTAGCAAGGCAGTCTTATCCAAAAAGCTCTTGCATAGTGGTTATTATTGGCACACAATGGATGCAGATATAGTTGCATATATAAATAAGTGTGATAAATGTCAATAACATGTTAATCTGATTCATGCCCTAGCACAGAATCTAAAACTAATGTTGATACCATGGCCATTTGCTACATGGGGACTTGACCTCATTGGAAATATCAACCCCACTTCATCTGATAGCCATAAACATATCCTTACCACCATTGAATATTTCACTAAGTAAGTTGAAACTATACCTCTCAATTACATGACTGAAAAGCAAATTTCCAAATTTATCATTAACCATCTCATTTGCCACTATGGTATATCTTTTGACATTATATCTAGTAATGAAGGATCATTCAAGAATAAAGATGTAGACCATATATGTACTTAATATAACATCACATAACATTTTTTTACAACATATTACCCTCAAGGTAATGGCTAAACCAAAGCATCAAATAAAACCATTGTCAATATTCTCAAAAATATTGTCAATGATTTTGATCATGATTGGCACCTATAGATATTCCCTACCCTTTTGGCATATCATACCAATAATTATACTCCTATATGAGCCACTCCATACTCACTTGTTTATGGTATTGAATCCATCCTTCTCATTGAGGTTGAATTTCCTTCACTACGCATATCTTTCAAACATGTCTTAGATGATCATGACTATTGAGTAGCTCACCTACAAGAGCTAGACTTACTTGATAGAAAATTCACAACTACACTCAACAATCTTTAGGCATATCAAAACTAACTCAAAGGCCACTACAATCGATGTGTCAAATATAGAAAATTTGAAATTGGTGATCTTATTCTCAAAGAAAACCAAAAGAATACCATGGTTGAGAAGAAGTATAAAGGTAAATTCAAACCAAACTGGATAAGGTCTTTCATCATTACTGTAGATTATGGGTCAGGGGCATACAGGCTTGCCACACTGGATGGAGATGAACTTCTTGAGCCAATGAATATTATTCACCTCAAGCAGTACTATGCTTGAGTGCTAAGGTGTATTATCTGTAAAGACCATTTTAGTGGTGCCATTTTATCACTATTCTTCTTTATACAAATATCATATTTATCCATCCTCTTAGCCTTATCCATTTTACCATTTCATTCTATTGACCAAATGTGTTCTAAAACCTAGCTCGTTTGACCTTGGTTTTTGTCATTCATTATGCATTTTTAGCATCAAGAAATTTGATCAGTTTTATCAGTTATTTCAATTACTTTAGACAGAGATCATATTTTGGAGTAGTATGATAGAAGTTTTGGTAGGTGCATCCCTCATTTGTTACTCCTTTCTTATCACCAGTCTTTCTACTAATTATAACCACCTTTTGGAAAATTATTACCATTGATCTATGATGTTGTGTCCTAGTTATAACCATCTATAGGAAAACTACGAGCAACATTTGTTTATTAAGTCTTGATGTACCCACTTACCACTTCCTATGCCATACTATGTCTTTTTACCACCTGTGCCTATTTTGTTTAAATTAATTGCTACACTAGTTGAATTCCTCCATTATAGGGTGGAATTATAGTGACTTGATGTCCTACTCTAAGATTATGTAGGTAGAACTTGATACTTATTGAGGTTAGCTCAGTCACCCCCTTGCCACAGTCTCACCTTTCTACGAGTAACCTAAGTTTGAATGCTCTCACCATTTTGTGAGTAACCTAAGTTTGAATGCTCTCACCATTTTGTGAGCTTGAACCATTTAGTGTCTCATAATTCTTGATTGATTTGGTATACTTTAAATAATTCAAAAAATATTTGTAAAATCATTAGAAAAAACCAAAAACATTTAACCACTTATTTGCCTTAAGGATTCTAGGAATTCTTACTAAGTTACAAGAAAACCACTTGTCACTTAGTTTCCCCATCCTTTTTGGCCTTTTCTCTCATGCACTTATTTTTCAAGACCATTACTCTTCTTATATCACATCCATTTTATTTGTTTTCATCAGTTATCACATTCTTTCCATTCCCTGGGAGAACTACATTTGGCCTAAAGTTTTTTATTAGATATTACTTCCATGAAACTATGTAGGTAGCATCCACTTGCCTAGCGCATATAGAGACAGCTTGACCACCCCCTTTATTTTCTTCTATTCCCTCATTTTGTTTGTTTATTAAGTTGTCACCTATTTTTTAGCGGTAATGTTCATATGGTTTCTATTGCATTGTTTGTTTGTTTGTCTCTACTTATTTTATTTGTTTGTCTACTTATTTGTTTACTTTCAACACTTTTTCCTTGATTTGGTTTATGTGTGTTCATTGGGTGATTCCTTGCCCATAATTATACTTGAATAAATCCATATTCATATGTTTACATTAGCATCATGGCTTCTATCATTGGTGCATTATTTTATATTGAGTATTGAATTACGGGATTCAGTCCTCATGCATATTTTGACCAAGTCCTCATGATGTTATACCATGATGCTTACCAACATGTGCTATAGTAAACCTCAACTTCAAGAAGTCTATTCATCAATGGCAGCATCAAAATCTCTTTAGCACTGACATCTTGATTCAATCCCAATCATATCTCAAATAGAGTAATTAACCATGAAAGAATTTCAACCTTTGTTAGTTCAGATGAGCATCTCCCTACTAGTAGGAAGTTGCAATTCATCATTACCCTTTATGTTAAGTTATCATCATCCTCAACCAAGTTTATCATGTTTGCCATAATCGAGGTCTAATGATTATAACTGCCTATAGGCAAATCATTGTACACCATCCCACCTAAATTTCTCAATGATTATAACCACCTTTGGAAAAATCATTGTGTTCTCACCATTTTACTTTTTTTTCCCATATAGGGTCACATTGTTATCTTGTTTGTCTATCTTAACTGGGGAAACTCAATCTTCTCAATGATTATAACCATCTTTGGGCAAATCATTGTGTTACCATACCACATTGCCACTATTGGGGTACAATGCTTATAACTGCCTTTGGGAAAACCATTGTACACTATCCCACTTGCATTCTCAATGATTTTGAATACCTTTTCAAAATCATTGTGTTTTCACCCCATCATCTTTCCTTTCTTTGGTCCCCTCTTTTCACTTCTTATTGAGGGACTGTTTGCCAACCTACTTGTGCCAACCATTCCCTTAAGAGGGCAAACCATCATACAGTTAGTTTATCATCATTATAGTTTTAGGCATATAGGACCTTTTCATTCTTTGAGAAGACATTACTATGCTTATAGCTCGCAGCACCTTCCTAAATAGGGGTAAACTGTAGACACCTAAATCTGGCCACCAATGACTTCCAACCAAGATTTTGACCAATTTCCACCAAAGTGTAAAATTTGGCCTAGAAACACTAAAGCACATTAAATGAGTTGAAATTGACATATTCAAGTGCCAATTTTGGATAGGGTATCACTAAATGGGGTAATGCAATTTATGGGCTAGCTAACTTTGATCAAATCATTTTGAGTCAAACTACCAAATTTGCACTTGGGTGTTTTGGATTGCATTTTTATATCAAATTTCTTGTACAAGATTTGTGGCATTGATATTTGGTGTTGAAAACATCCTAAATGGGATAACGGATCCAATGCATCTAACATTGACTTCTAATTCCAATCCAGTCAAATTTTGGACCAATAACAAGGCATTCTGATCAATTTGAGTAATTTGTGCACAAAGTGCTTAATCATGCTTAAGTAATCCAAATCAAGGCCTAATAAATAATTCCATGGAAACTTATTGAAAACTTGTTTTTATAAATGAATATTTAATATTTTCATCATTAGGTGACCTCATTTCTTGGGAGGACATCCCTAGGCCATAAATGCCACAAATATCAGGATTATGGGTCTCCCATGCCTCTTTATTACCTCCCATGCCTCATTAATGTCCCTTATTCCAAAGTCATTGTTGACCAAATTTTACCCACAGGAAAAAATTTTGGTCCCCTTCCTTGCTATTCTATGCTAGTCATTTTCAGGTTGCACAAGTTCATGTCATGGTTCTTCGGCACTTGGTTCATCAGTCTTCAAGTTTAATGAGTTTGGTTCATGGCCTGGTTCAAGTGGTTTAGTGACCTTTGGTTCAAAGAGTCCATCTTCAAGTTCAACATCTCAATTCACAATGGTTGAACCCTTGAACCATTGAACCATTTTTGGTTCAACAGGCTTGGTTCAAAGCAAGAGGTTCATCGGCTTGGTTCACTAGTCCATCGACGCGCAATGGTTGAACCCTTGAACTATTGAACCATTTTTTGGTTCAATGGCTTGGTTCAAGGGTATGCCCTTGGCTAAAGGGGGGGTCTTCAAATTCAAATGCCCTAATGGAGGGCAAGCTCTTCAAGCTATAAGGACCCAGGTAAGTTCAAGTTTTGTTCAAAGTTCAAAGTTCAATTTTGTTTGAAATTGACTAAGTCCCGAATTCCTTTAGACCTTTTGCCCGAAGGAATTCCTTCAAACAAAAAGTCTGAAGGAATTTGGGTCGCATACAAGAAGCCAAAAGCAAAGAGTCGAGAAGAATTTCTGTGGACTTTTTGTCTGCGGGAAAATGTCTGCGGAAAAAAGTTCACAAAAAATACACAAAGCAAGCGACCCAGGAAAATTTTCCGTGGGAGCCCGAGAAAAGTCAAGGCAAATGAAGGACCCACTGAAGGACCTCGAAGGGTAGGTGCCCTTGCGAGGAACTCTCGGCCAAGTGCAAAAGGACACTTTCGAAGGCCGAAGGGTCACCTTCCCTTCGGGAAAGTGATAGAGACAGAGAAAGATGCCTGTGGAGAAATTGAGAAGGCCCGAAGCCATGAAGACCCAATGACATTGTGACAGGGATGGTGACATCTCAGAGGATGTCAAGTTTAATAGAGCAAGTCAACCATTAGTTTTCAACCAATGAAGGCCGCGTGAATGTCAACTTTCATGAGATGAAATGGTCATTTGGTTTCAACTGAGAGAGCGCTAACCAAGGGCCCAGAATGTAGCGACCCACCAGAATGTTTGCCCCAAGGGCCAAAGGAGCCAAAAGAGACAAAATGGAGAAAAGACAAGGTGACAAGCATAGAGCGAGCAAGCAATTAGTCCAAGTGGCAAAAGAAAGTACCAATTTGAGAAGTGACTCCAGCAGGTGAAATAGTTCTTACAAATTGATCATGAGAGGAGCAAACAGCTAGTAATACAACCAATTTATGCATTTCACATTTAATGAGTAGACAAACCATGTATTGACCTTGAAAAGGTAGGCTTCAAACAGACAAAGTGCATAGCTCGTTAATGTTTTGAGCGACTTGTTGGTCCCAATGAAGGGACGTGATAGATCACTTGTAAAAAAGGAGCACCAAATGGGCCTCCTTGCTTCTCCTATATATTGAAGACTTGTCATTTTAAGAAACATCTTCCACATTTGTAAGGCGTAGCCCTAGTAAAATTTCTACCTGAATCAATAGATGCAATTTTTACCTCTATCTTGGATAGACATTTTTGTGTATGTGCTGAGTGTTGATTTGTGTTTAGTCATTGTTTCTTAATGCTTTCACAGGTTCAATACCAAGGTATCTATTGTCTACAAAGGGCCTTTTCTGCAGACTAGTAAGGAGAGTTCTATTTGGGGGTGCAGAATCAGAAGGAGTTACCTTGCAGTGTGCATCTCACAGCACCTTTAGTGAACCTCTTTTCACTATATTTTCATTCAAACCTCCCTGTCAAGCTTTTTACAGTATGGTTTTTTTGCCAAGTGTGAAGCATATGTATGCATTTGTCTGGTTTTAAAGTGTGGATGTGAGAAGGTCATTTCATTTTTGGTGTATCACCTCCTTAGAGTAGTTTGTATTCCTATAATCTCTCACCCTTTTCACCCCCCCATTATATATATATATATATATATATATATATATATATATATATATATATATATATATATATATATATATATATATATATATCTGTATATATATATATATATATATATATATATATATTTGCACTTGTTGGAACAAACATGATGCATCAAAGGGAGCTAGCCCTTATCTAGAGACTCTCCCCTCCAGCTTCACCAATCCCACAGGTGAGAGGGGAGTTTCCATAGTTATGAGGAGAAGGTAGGAGCTCGACCTCCTACCAAGGGTGCAATCTCTTACGTCAACAGTTTTAGCACACTCGGTGGGACATAGTTTGACAACTCAGTAAGGTTTTAGGATTGATGTTGGTCCTGTCATAGCAAATTTAAGATTTCTAGCATCTGGCGACTCCACTAGTAAGAGCTCCATTTTTTCAAATTAAGACCAGTTTCTTAACTTTTTATGCCTAAAGTCACCACAAGGTCTGCTTCAAAAGGGGTTCCTTTCAATTTCGTTGAGTTGCCTTTGAACTCTACCAAAAGGCTAAGGTTTGAGAGGACTCATCCTTATCAAACAAACAATCCTCCTAGACTTGTTTTAAGAGATGCATTCACAGTAGAACCCCAGTTACAGCCATCCCAGCAATGGTACTACCTTTTATGGCTTTTCATGGTCATAGCCCCTTAAACCTCCCATGTTATGATCCAATTCTAGGAACGGCCTTAAAAAATGTGCCTTCTTTTGATGGAGAAGGGCCCATTATAGTCGTCGAGCATATTAGGAATATTGCTAACCTCTACAATATTCATAATGTAATAGAAGAAAATATTGCCATCAGATTGCTAGCATTGTCTTTGAAAGGGAAAGCTTTTGACTGATACAGGACCTTGCCTATAAATTCAATACATTCTTGAAATGAATTGGGCACTCAGCTGATAGATCATTTTGGGGAAAAGAGCAATGGCTTCTCGCTTGTTGAGCAGCTGACGACCATAAAGAGAGCTCCACATGAGTATATGCAGGATTTCAACATGTAGTTTCAAAAGACTTGGGATAGAATTCTCATCCTGGTAAGACCGACTCCCAACTATGCTTTCTTGTACTATTTAAGAGCATTAAATAGTGATATTGTTGTGATGATCCAATCCATGGGAGGGCATATACTACCAGTTGCTTATGGCATAGCCATAGCAGCTAAAAATTGCTTAGTACAGGCTGGGAAAATAGCCCCTAGGCCTCACATGCCACTTTTCTTAGAAATGTTGCCCCCAATTCAGACCGTTGCTCCTATAATTGCTCCCTTGCCTAGCATAGAGAAACCAGCTATTGTTCCATCCATTGAAATTCATGAGGTTAAAAGCCTGTTACAAAGCATGTCAAATGAACTTGTAGCTCTTAAAAGGTAGCAAGCTCAAAACAATAGACCGAATCAGGGATACCAGCATTATGGTCAAGCCCCTAGGCCCCCTTTCCAAAACTATAATCAAGGATAGGGTCAGCTCACTTAGACCAAGCCATTTCAAAACTAAAACACATGCCCCCCTTCATCATCTAAAGTCATGATGCCTGTTCAGAACAATCTAGTACAGGAGCAGCCAAGTTGTTTGACCATGAGATATGGTCAAGAATAGGCTACTTATACAAATGAGATGATGAGTTATTTCTAGAATGCAGACAGTCAAGCAGCTACTCATTCCTATATTTTTGAGGCTCCAACTCAGCCCAGCACGAGTAGCAATCAGGCCTAGCTGGATTCTACCCTCATGAATCATCTGGAAGGGGAATTTTATTCAGTGAATTATGTGGGCGCTACAGATAGTCAGGCTGATTGTGTTATAGCCAACATAAGATTTAAGAGAAGAGCAGTGGGAGAATCCCAGGCTTCCACCCAAGTGGCAGCAGCACCTTCTCCATCACACTCAAATTTAAAGGCCCCAATTTTCAAATAGTTGTTTACACCTTCATCCCCTCAGCCTGCAGCTCAGGTTGGGATCAGCCCCAAAGAAAGCTCAAAGGGAGGCAGTCCTCAAGTCAATATAGTGGACCAGATGAAGAAGCTACATATGAACATCTCTTTATGGGATTCATTATCTCTTCCAGGATAGAAGGACGTATTGAAGAAGGAATTGCATGAGCTAGATCGACAAGCTGTCCCAGCAAGCACTAATAATGTCTTGATGATGAATGGACAGCCTTCCACTTCAAGTCAGGTAAAGAAGGAAGAGAAAATTCCCCCTTTCCATGTATCCTTGGTCATAGGGGATTTCTTGGTACACAACTGCATAATTGATAGTGGGGCTAGCACCTGAGTGATGCCCAAGTGCATAGCTGACAAAATGGGACTCAAATATGAAGAGATGAACAAAGGAGTCCTGCAGCTAAATGGGACAACCAAAAAAATAGTTGGGATTATAAAGGGTTTAAGCTTGACATTGCATGCTTGCCCAACCTTCTCAATTCCCTATGATATAGTGGTAGCAGATGTTCCTCCTTATTTTACAATTTGCTTATCCAGGGACTTCACATCAAAGATAGGTGGCTATCTAGCAGCGAATTGATCATATCTGGTTTTTAGAACCAAGTATGGGACCAAGGTAAAAATCAAATCTGAGCCACTCTACAAGGACCATCTAGAACCATATTCACCCAAGGCAGCAAATGTTAGCTACACCATTATCGACCCAGAAGAGTCCAAGACAGACCAATCTCCATCCTCCGCTCTTGAAGGATTTGTAGACCTACTCTTGGATGAGTGGGGAAATGATAACTTCGAACATGATCCTTACAAGTTCATTGAGAAGGTAGACATTGTAGTCTACTATATGCACGAGGAGGGCGCCTTCATGCCTAATTTAATGAAGGCGAGCCAAGAAGACCTTGGTCTATGGCAGCTATTTTTTGATGGTTCCAGAAGTAAGCTAGGAGTTGGTGGTGGGGTGATGCTAGTCTCCCCTTCAAAGGATAAGTATTTTTCAGCTTTCCATTTCCAATTCTCTTGCACAAGTAATGTTTCAGAATATGAGTCCCTTATCCATGGGTTGGAATGGGCAAAAAAAAGAGGGATCAAGGAGTTGTAAGTTTTGGGAGATAGTGAGTTGATTGTAAATCAGGTGAAAGGCCAAAATCTAACCAATAATTTGTTGCTAAAGTCTTACAAGCATAGGGTCTAGGACTTGGCAAAATATTTCCTTACTTTTAGCATTGCCTCCATTCCCAGAGAGTAGAACAAACAAGTGGATAGGCTGGTAGCAATTGGCGCTCAGTTTTATGTTTCAAGAGAAATAAGTCAAGACTGTGGTTCATGCCACTTGAAGGTGGTAGTTCAGCCCTCTATCCCTGACAACATTACAAATTGGCAAGTTTTTGAAAGTGACCAGCAAATAGCTTTCTTCCTACAGGAGGAAGCTGAGTTCGCAACATAGAATCAAGCAAAATTGTAGCAGTAATATGGCAATCAGATTGTTTAGTTGAAGAACAATAAGCTCCCTAAAGGTTTGGTCATGCTTGAGAGCATCTTCAATGGAGATGACCAATTGAGAAATGACAAGGCATGCATCACAACCAAGGAGGAGAATTATGAAAGGGTTGAGATCTTCAAGGACAAGTTGCTTGTGCTTGGAAACGTCTGCACAATTCAAGAAAGGTGAGCTTTCATTTTGTTGTGTCAAGAATTTGCAGATGTTTTTGCATGAAATTATAGTGACTTAAAGGGCTTCGACCCAAGACTCACCTAGCACACCATCAAATTAGAAGAGGGCACCAGGCTAGTCACATAGAAGTAGAGACCTGTCAACCTAACAATTGAGCCCCTCATGCAAAAGGAATTGGCCAAACTGATTGAGTCCAAAATTATATTTCCAATCAAACATTCCTCTTGGCTAGCCAACCTTGTTCTTGTTAGAAAGAAGAATGGGGAGATTGGGCTATGTGTCGACTTTAGAGACCTTAATAAAGTCTTTTTAAAAGATCATTATCCCCTCTCGAGCATGGAGTGGATCCTTCAGAAGGTAACAGGTAGCGAGCGTTTCTCCCTCTTGGATGTTTATTTAGGGTATAATCAGATTCTGGTGCAAGGCTGTGACCATCACAAAATGGCCTTCACCACTAAATGGGGAATGTTTGCCTACAAGAAGATGCCATTCAAGCTATCTAATGTTGGTGCTACCTTTCAGTGAGCCATGGACATGGCTTTCAGAGGCTTGATAAACAATAATGTGCTGGTATACCTTGATGATGTGATGGTATTCTCTAGGGAGGTGAGACAACACATAGAACACCTTACGCAAATTTTTGAAAGGTGTAGGGAATTTGGCATCTCTCTTAATCCAAATAAATGCATGTTTGTTGTTCATGAGGGGAACTCTTTGGCCACATCATGTCCAAGGAGGGCTTATCCATTGACCCTGAGAGAGTTCATTCTATCCTAGAGATGCCTCTACCAAAGCACAAGAAAGGCCTGTAGAGTTTCTTTGGCAGGATAAATTTCATTCAGAGATTCATTCTGAATTTCATTGAGATAGTCAAGCCCCTGACCTCTATGCTAAGGAAGGGTGAGGAGTTCAATTGGATAGCACAAAGAAAGGAAAGTCTTTAAAGCCATCAAGTAGGCCATAACTCAAGCTCCTACTTTGATCAACCCTGACTTCAACAAAGACTTCAACCTCTACACTTTCAGTAATGAAGAGATCATCTCCGCCATGCTTACCCAAGCAAATGGTGATGACCTCAAGCAACCACTTGATCTTTTTCAGCCAATGGTTAAAGGACTTTGAAGTCAGATACACGTATGTAGAGAAGCAAGTCCTGGCAGTAGTGCAGAGCCTAAAGAAATTTAGGCATATGTTGTCTAACAATAGGATTCACCTCATGGTCCCACATCCTAGCGTTAAATATTTATTGACCAATCAAGACTTAAACAAGAAAAGGGTAGGGTGGATCACCAAAGTGATGGACTATGACGTAGACATCAAGATCACCAAGCTGGTGAGGGGAAGAGGCATGTGCGAATAGCTGGCTGCAAACTTCAAGTAGAAAAGGGAAGGCAGCTTGTTAATTCATGATGTAGCCACTACAGAGGAACCAGCTGTCATAAAGGATTGGATGTTGGACCTGAAGCGTTTCCTTCTCACTGGTGAGTGCCCACAAGGTCTTGATAAGACTAAAAGAAGGTACTTTAGGCTTCAGTCTCTCCCTTATGTCGTAGTTGATGAAGTATTATTTAGGAAGGATCTCTCTGGGGTCCTTCTAAGATGCATCAACCCAAACCAGGCTGATAAGGTACTGTATAAGTTTCACGATGGGCCAGCAAGCAGTCATTTCACTCTTAGAGCTACAGCAGCAAGGATAATGAGAGCTAGCTATTTTTGGCCTACTCTTTTCAAGGACACCCATGCCTGGGTAAGAAAGTGCCAGAAGTGTACATTTTTTGATGGAAAATAATGGTTGGTTGCCATGCCTCTACAGCCTATTTAGGTGGAGCAACCATTCATGCAGTGGGGCCTGCATTTCATAGGGCTGATCAATCCTCCCTCTAGTGCTGGACACAAGTGGGTCTTGACTGCCACAGACTATTTCATAAGGTGGGCAGAGGCTGTTGCTCTAAAAGAGGCAAATGAAACAGTCCAAGGGTTTTATGAGGACTTGGTGACAAGATTTGGGGTCCCAACCACCATAATCTCAAATAACACCTTAGCTTTTCTAGGAATCAAAATAAGTGAATGGACACTAAGGTATGGTATATATCTCAGCACTTCATCAAATTATTACCCACAGGGAAATGGGCTGGTTGAGTCCACCAACAAAAATTTGATCAGAATCATAAAGAGGACCATCAAAGAAAATCAAAAGACTTAGCATGCCAACCTAAAGATAGCTCTATGGGCTGATCGAATCACTCCCGAAGAGAGCAATCAAAAACTCTCCATATATGCTCATATATGGAAGGGAAGCTAGGCTTCCCATCTCACTTAAATTGCCAGCACTAGACCTCACTCACCAGCTGCAATTAAAAGAAGGAAGTAGCATGGAGGTCAGATTGTGTGAGCTAATGGAGCTCCAAGAGGTAAGGGACCAGGCTATGGCTTCTATGACCAGTCGCCAATAGCAAATAAAAAGACACTTCAACAAGAAATCTTCGTTAAAAGATTTCTCTGAAGGAGACATTGTCTTAAAATGGGATGAAGACCGAGCCAAGCCTAGAAAGCATGCAAAATTTGATGCTCTATGGAGCGGCCCATACATAATCACTCAGTGCAAGCAGCATAATACATTCCAACTCTCTAGGTTGGATGGTGAAGAACTGTGTATCCCAGTTAATGGGATACATCTAAAGCATTACCACTGAGTCTCCATTCATTTGTATATATTTCCCTTGTTTTCTTTCCTATTTTCCCTAAGTGCTATTGCACAAGTAGTAGTTTTCTTAGTCTTGTGTGCATTTTCATTTCCTTGGAGGTAGATCTGCGTGACTAGTTCTAGATTTATCAGAGCTATTGCCAGTTTTCAAAGTTACCATCCGACTCCATGCCCAATGGACTGCAAGGCAACTAGTATTTAAACATAGCAAGCATGCTTCCCCTAGGAGTCACCAATTTGTTGACCAAATTTTTCCCACAGGCAAAAATTTTGGTCCCCTTCCTCACTATTCTATGCCAGTCTTTTTTAGGTTGCACAAGTTCATGTCATGGTTCTTCGATACTTGGTTCATCAGTCTTCAAGTTTAATGAGTTTGGTTCATGGCCTAGTTCAAGTGGTTTAGTGACCTTTGGTTCAAAGAGTCCATATTTAAGTTTAACATCTCAATTCACAATGATTGAACCCTTGAACTGTTGAACCATTTTTGGTTCAATAGGCTTAGTTCAAAGTAAGAGGTTCATCAGCTTGGTTCACTAGTCCATCAGCATGCAATGGTTGAACCCTTGAACTGTTGAACCATTTTTTGGTTCAATGGCTTGGTTCAAGGGTATGCCCTTGGCCGAAGGGGGGGTCTTCATATCCAAATGCCCTACCGAAGGGCAGGCTCTTCAAGCTATAAGGACCCAGGTAAGTTTAGGTTTTGTTCAAAGTTCAAAGTTTAATTTTGTTTGAAATTGACTAAGTCTCAAATTCCTTCTGACTTTTTTCCCAAAGGAATTCCTTTGGACAAAAAGTCTGAAGGAATTCAGGCCGCATATACGAAGCTTAAAGCAAAGAGCCGAGAAGAATTTTTGTAGACTTTTTGTCTGCGAGAAAATGTCTGCGAACAAAAGTCTGCAAAAAATATACAAAGCAAGCGACCTGGGAAAATTGTCTGCGGGAACCCGAGAAAAGTCAAGGCAAATGAAGGACCCACCAAAGGACCCCGAAGGGTAGGTGCCCTTGCGGGGGACTCTCAGCCAAGTGCAAAAGGACACTTTCGAAGGCCGAAGGGTCACCTTTCCTTTGGGAAGGTGATAGAGATAGAGAAAGATGCCCACAAAGAAATTGAGAAGGCCCAAAGCCATGAAGACCCGATGATGTTGTGACGGGGACAGAGACATCCCAGAGGACGTCAAGTTTAATAGAGCAAGTTAGCCATTGGTTTTCAACCAATGATGGCCGTGTGAACGTCAACTTTCATGAGATGAAATGGCCATTTGTTTTCAATTGAGAGAGCGCTAACCAAGGGCCCAGAATGTAGTGACCCGCTAGAATGTTCACCCCAAGGGCCGAAGGAGCCAGAAGAGACAAAATGGAGAAAAGATAAAGTGACAAGCATAGAGCGAGCAAGTAGTTAGTCTAAGTGGAAAAAGGAAGCACCAATTTGAGAAGTGACTTCATCAGGTGAAATAGTTATTGTGAATTGATCATGAGAGGACACAAATAGCTATTAATGCAACCAATTTCTCCATTTTACATTTAATGAGTAGACAAACCATGTATTGACCTTGAAAAGGTAGGCTTCAAACAGACAAAGTGCATAGCTCATTAATGTTTTGAGCGACTTGTTCTTCCCAATGAAGGGATGCGATAGACCACTTGTAAAAAAGGAGTGCCAAATGGGCCTCCTTGCTTCTCCTATATTGAAGACTTGTCATTTTAAGAAACATCTTCCATATTTTTAAGGCGTAGCCCTGGCAAAATTTCTACCTGAATCAATAGATGCAGTTTTTACCTCTATCTTGGATAGACATTTCTGTGTATGTGTTGAGTGTTGATTTGTGTTTAGTCATTGTTTCTTGATGCTTTCACAGGTTCAATACCAACATATCTATTGTCTACAAAGGGCCTTTTCTATAGACTTGTAAGGAGAGTTCTATTTGGGGGTGCAGAATCGAAAGGAGTTACCTTGTAGTGTGCATCTCACAGCACCTTTGGTGAACCTCTTTTCACTGTATTTTCATTCAAACCTCCCTATCAAGCTTTTTGTAGTATGGTTTTTTTGCCAAGTGTGAAGCGTATGTATGCATTTGTCTAGTTTTAAAGTGTGGATGTGAGAAGGTCATTTCATTTTTGGTGTATCACCTCCTTAGAGTAGTTTGTATTCCTGCAATCTCTCACCCTTTTCACCCCCCCCCCCATTATATATATCATGTTTGTTCTAACAAGTGCATATATATATGCACTTGTTGGAACAAACATGATGCATCAAAGGGAGCTAACCCTTATCTAGAAACTCTCCCCTCCAGCTTCACTAGTCCCACAGGTGAGAGGGGAGTTTCCATAGTTACGAGGAGAAGGCAAGAGCTCGGCCTCCTGCCAAGGGTGCAATCTCTTGCATCAACAGTCATGATGAGGATAATTATGTATTTTAATTACATAATTGAATTAATACATGACCACACATCTCAATCTTGAGATGGATGCTCATGGTTCATTGTAGTCATTCTTGAAAATCTATAAATAGAGAGGCCATGAACATCATTTTTTAGCTTAATTTGTGTAGATTTACCATGTCAAATTGATTCCAAAAGATCTTTTATGCCAAAATTATAATGCCTAAATGCATTCAAAAATCATTTCATCTTAGTGTTATAATGCCAAATTTTTGAGCAAATCCAAGCCAAAGACAAAGGTGCCAAGAGGAGATGAAGGTAGCCACACTCCATGTAAGATCTCTTAAAGCACAAGCCGATCAAGCCAAAGAAGAAAGCTTTTGGAGCAATCAAGGATTTGGTAAGAAATTGGTGTTTTGTGTTCATATTTCTTATTTCTTTCCA
The DNA here is from genome assembly GCA_037957365.1 of Torreya grandis. NCBI lineage: Eukaryota > Viridiplantae > Streptophyta > Pinopsida > Cupressales > Taxaceae > Torreya > Torreya grandis. The sequence goes on along the minus strand of JARHVA010002169.1, from coordinate 2,039,884 downwards.
TTTTTAGTTGTGTTCTCAAATGGCTTTCCCTCACTAAGCTCTCCCTAGTAACTAGGCCTAGAGATGTATGCTAGCTAGTGTGTTGGTTTTTCAATTTTATTTCATTTTGTCACTAACAAGATACTAACACCTCTCTTGAGTCGAATTCCTAGTTCACATATGATAGCTAGTCTAGATCAGTGTAGTATACTAGAGTCCTATATGTAATCTGCAAGCACTCAACAAAAATAAGTGAAGCATATGTGTATGATAAAACTAACTATATTAAGATAGCTAGCAATATGTAATATCTAGATGGTAGTGGAAATGTAAACATAGAAATGCATATAATATGTATATTTTATGTTTTCAAAATATTTGAATGGTTTTGTCTTTTGACATGTTATATTGTTTTTGTGTTTTCTAAGTATAAGGTATGTACAAGCAAATGAAAATAAACTATGTACATGGAGTGAGAGATAAAAGGAAGTATGTACAAGGCTAGGAACCATACTAACCAATGAGTCTCATTGGAGACTCACTATCACTATGACCTGTGTCAAATAGGGGAATTATGACTGTACATGAAGGGTTAAATGGAAACTTTGAGTCTACGATCTATTGTGCTATATAATCTGAGTCTAAAGTTACCTATGTGTTGACTCTATGATGTTGTGGCAATAATTATGATGCATTGTGAACTATAGGGTCCTTAGGGACCCATATGATAAAAGTAGAAGTTGTACATGATTTAGGTAACTTGTGTTGAAACCCATAAACCCTAATAAAATTGATCTTGGCATACACTATGAAGAGGAAGGTCCTCTGGAATCTGTGACATATCGTTGATGTAAGGGTCTCTCTTGTAATGGTCTCTAAATATGAATATGTGTGCATGTAGATATCATAAGAGTAGACTTGGCCTACTCTGATGACTCCATTAAATATTGTGATGTATGCATAGGATTTGTACTCTCTATTATAACTAATAACCATTTAATATATGGTAATGGTGATGAAACTGTAACTAGTGTTTATGCTAGAACTATAGCTAGAAATTGTGTCAGAATGGGTAGATGATACTCATATGGAACACCCTCATTATTAACCAACTGATTAGAATATATATACTTCAAGCATTAGTGTATTATAGATGGGATGGATTGGAGCTGCTTTAACCATGGTATACTTAATAATATATCAAATACACTTGCACTAGGCACTACTAGGAACTGAGTGGATATGTGTTATTCCAACCTACAATGGAAGAACAATCTCCCCAATGGAGATCAAAATATGGCCACTAAAACCACTAATGATTGTGTCTATGAGGAATATATCATGTTATGTGTAGTCTAGGTGTTGTAAGATTTTCATGGTGCACATGCTTATGCTTGATCCATTGTCAATCATAACACTATGAATAGGATGGTGGTATATGTATGCTCGTATGAAGAACAAATGTAAATATGTGTTATCATCCACAATCTCTTACTCTAAAAATGTGATAAGTTGTCTAGGTAGCATTGTAGTGTGATACATTCCAATAATGTTATGTAGTGGATGTGTCTCCTCTGTAATTATGTGATACAAATCTGGTGGTGGATTTGCATGGTATGTATAGTGAACACCTAATGTGCCCTTACCTCATTCACTGTATGTTTTGGGAAAGGATCTAAATATATATTTATTTCCTTAAACTCTATTTGTTAATATTTTTTTCCTTTATGTGTATGCCCACATCAATAATGTTAACCTCAATGAGATCTTGTATATTGTGATTTAGGCTCATGCATCTATTTGTCATGAGGCATGGTGCCCTGTGATACTCACATAATGCATTTGAATCATAACTCTTTGAAATAAGTCATGTCGTATCAACCTCTTTAATTGGAGGGAGAGATATGACATTACATTTCAATAGTTATTGTAGAATCTATGTTGGTGACTCTGGAAGATTACTAAAGACTCTAAGCTAAGGAGTGGATAGAACCAATATGGGAGATGGATCGGAAGTTGAGTTGATTATGGATTTTTTATCACTTTTATTTTTTATGGATTTTACCTTGTATGGAGGTTTGTTTAAACTCTTAATAGTTTATTTTGATCCATTTGTGTACTTGAGTTTGCCCATTGATAAGACCTTAACCTCTCTTTCCTTGACTATGTAGCACATGTCAGTAAATGTGGGAAACTTATTTGAACAAGATAGCTTCATGCAGTGTTAGTAATAGACTTTGTTTAAATATATCTTGAAGATCTTTGTCTAACATGGGGCTAGTTAATTTAGATAATATTGTCTTGTATCATAAGACATAATCAGTGATAGGCTCATTTAACTTTTGCTTTAATTGTGCCACTTATGCATATGATATCTTATCACTGATGTCAATAGATAAGTGTGTTAGGAACATGTTGGCTAAAGGATTGACTATCGTGATAGATTAGTTTGGCAAATCATAAAGCCACTGTAGGGCATAATCCTTGAGACTGCATGGAAATAACTTCATGAGAAGCCAATCCTTGGACACATAGTCTATGCATGTTGCATGAAAGGCTCTGATGTGATGCTTTGGTTCACCCTTACCATCATATAATGTGAGCTTTCATACTATGAAACTAGATGGCAAAGGAGTTTCCACTATGTGATGTGCCAAAGGTGTATGTAAGAAAATATTGGAATCCAAGGCATGTGTGGGCCTAGTTTCTCCCTTCTCAAGATGTAACACCTTCGATTTTAGATTAAAAATCTCATGCATGAGGGATTGTACATTTAGAGGTGAGGAACTAGCCACAAGTAGTGTAGCTATCACTGATGGTTGAATAACAATCTTGGGTTGTGTATCTGAGTTGGTTGAGTTGGCCCCATTGGAGGTGTAACAACATTATTAACTAGAGGGGTTAAACATTGACCATTGTTTATCTTTTGAATTTCCTCTTGAATAATTTTTATGAAATCATCTTATATATATGTATGTTTGGACACAAAGTCTTGTAATTGTTGCTTATCGATTTCATCAAATCTGTTGTTAAATTTTGTCATTGTAGGTTGAAAGGTAGTAAAAAAAGTCTTATATATTTTGAACCTTTTAAGGATAGTAATCTATGGAGGATTTCAAAAATTAAATATTGTATCAAATCTAATATTTTTGTAATTGAAATCTGAGTATATATATAAAAGGATACAAACCCTAAGTGTGTGTAGGGTTAGAGTTTTTTGAATCTAGGGTTTCTTTGCACCAATTTAAATTATATATAAAATAAATTGAAACACTAATGTGAAAATTATTTTAATTATTTATATTTTCTTAAAAAATATAAAATTGGAAGTATGTAGCCCTAAACTATTTCAAGAAAATTTTGATTAATGCAAACTAGAGTTTGAAGCAATATTCGAAGTAAGACAGGTTCACCAAATGATTTAACCTTTTAGGATTTTACTATGTAAATTCTTATGTTTAGATAAAGGATGAGATGTCTAAATTAGTCAAATAATATTCAATAATTAATCACTAATTTTTTATAGTTTTTGACTTTCTAAAAATATTAATAAATAGGCTTAAATATATACTTATCTGAAAAGTGAATGTCATAGATGATTTGGGTTCTAAAAACTAAGTTTTAGATAGTTCTAAGTGTCATCAAAATGATTATAGAATAAATTTTCTCATTGGATAGTAACACCATGTTGTTATAGTGTCCTCAAATTGGTGGTAGTTTCCCCTTTGTAAGACCATTCTTATTTTTGGGGAGCACCTATGCCTATGTTTTTAGGTCCTATTTTTGCATGCATGAAATCTAGAGCTCTATGTTGTGCTTAGAAAAAATGATTGAGTGTGCAAACCCTAATCTTATTTACAAGTATGACATGATCAATAATTGTGTGTTCATTATTAGGATAGTTTGGACATCCTCAACACCCCATTGTGAAAAGAGTTGCCTACATACCAATACTCTAAAGAGGGATCAAGCTCAATGTAATTCTTCCACCTAATACTTGATACAAGTTCAAATGAATGCCAGAATGAGAGTGGACTTAGATGCCTTGAATGTGATTGAGCTTTAAAATCTTTAAAAATTGGGCTTAGGGATGTTGTGGATGGTATCATGTATAAGTAGGGCAAAATAAGGATCAAATACCTTAATTTTGTTCAACTTATCTTTGGTTTGAATGTGCTTTTACATATATTTCCCATCTAGTGAATAGAGGTCAATTAAACTTGTATATATAGAGATATATATCTTTTGTGGAAAATAAAATGTGCTTAGGTTGACTTTAGGAGGGGCACACATTTGAAAAAGTATTTATTTGATAGATTTAGGGATAAGGATAGTAGTGCCTAGTTGAGGACACTAGTATCATGTCGTTGTAGTATCCCAAATGTTGCACTAATGTCCACTTGGTAGACTACTGAGAAAGTTGGGTTAAGATCTGAGAAAGATATCCTAGGACTATGTTTTGGTTGACTATAGATGAATGTGGTCTACATAATGACTAGAAAAGTGTGGCAAATGCTCTAGGATAGGTCTAGGTCTAAGTTAGGAATAGATTAACTCAAGTGACACTCTTAGCATCTAATTACCACTTTTAGGTGATTAAACTAGTGTATTTACAATGGATGTCTTGATTTGATTAACAAAATTATGCTTCAATCATCTATTCAATTTTTGCATCCTTCTTTAGCATGGTATTTAGTGGTCAGACTATCTCTATGAAGTTTGAGATGAACTTCCTTACAAAGTTAACCTTGCCAAAGAATGGCTTCATCTCTTTTCTACTACTAGGTAACGAAATTTTTAGGATTGCCTCTACCCTTTCTAGGTCTATTAAAATGCCTCATTCTAAAATGATGTGACCTAGCAATTTTCCCTTTATGACCCCAAATGTACACTTCTTTGAGTTTAGGGAGATTTCATGATCTCTACACCTCTACAATAATACTCGTAAGTCCTTCACGTGGTCTTCCTAATTCTTGGAAAATATTGTTAAGTCGTCTATGTCTATGACTATGAATTTTATGATAAAATATTTAAATGCAATATTTATGAAACATTGGAAGGTGGGTCCCACATTGATTATGTCAAATGGCATCCTCTTGTATGCGCATACCCCACTTGGTTGTAAATGTGATATTGATTCTATCTTCATAGTTTACCATTACCTAATTGTAGCCTAAATACCTATCTAGAAATGACATCATTCGAGAGTCATTCACTATCAGCAACACTTCATCTAGTGAAGGTAATGGATATTTATCTTTTCCAAAGGCTTTGTTCAGGTTGTAGAAGTCCACATAAAGTCATATCTCCCCTTTCCTATTTTGAACTGGTACTAGATTAGCCACCCATGTGGAGTGCCTAATAGGAAAGATGATCCTTATTGAAATTAATTTCTACACCTCCCTGAATATTGTTTTAACCTTTTAGGGTTTTAATATGTAAATCCTATGTTATATTAAAGGGTTGGGTCTATTGTTAATCTAGAATAAAATTGAAATTTATTGATTCTATGGAACTTTTCAAAAATAGTAATCATAAGGAGAAAAGGAACTTATCTAGATATACACAAAGTTTTTCATATATTAGGGTACTTGAAATGGTTGAGTAAATAAAAAATAATCTTTTATTTTTTGACTATTTTTTGAGATTTGGTTTTGAATAATAACTCCCCTCTTAGGACAGTAGCACCATGTGGCACTAGAGTCCAATTTTAGCACTAATGTCCTTTCTACAGTGATTTTTTATAACTTTCAGGGAAGCTATGGGAGTTTATGGAAGGTCTTATAGGTTTTTATGTATCTCGTGGGAGTTCATTTGTGTCACTATTTTGCTTGAATCTTCTCCAAATCCCTAATGAATACCTACACACATGAAACAATGAACTAATCAAATGCAAAAAGAAAGGAAAACTAGGTTGTAAGATGTTACAATTGCATGGAGTAGAACCCCTGTTGTCTTGGCTAATGCCTATATTAACACCAATGTTAGGGGTCTCAGATTACATGTATTTCTCCCTTTGGGAATGTACACCATCAAATTGGATAGTGTGATATAATAAATTTCACCTAGGTCCTTCTTTGATAAAGCATGCAAATGTCTAGGTGTGAAAATTGAGTAGTATGTAGAGTATTTGAAATGTATTGTTCATTGATTTTATGTAAATAAGTGCCAAAATAGTAATTACTAGCTGTAAAATTCCTTGTGATGCTTTTTATATAGGAGTATCTTTATTTTGAATATAATACCTTGTTTGTTCGCTGACAAGTTGTGAAAAAGATATAAAAAAATATAAGAGAAGGGTCATAGAGGGGTTAAGACTCAAACACAAGTGAAAGGTCCCATCAAACACTAAGGCCATAAGTGGACACTAGAACCATGTGGCACTATTGTCCTAAAAGTGGTGCTAATGTCTTAAGGCTCAAAATAGAGTAAAAATTGGGGATGATAAGCTAGGGGCCCTTGGGACTGGGAGAAGGTGACTTGTGACTACTAGGAGTATCAAAAATAGGGAAAATAAGACATAAGAAAGATCAAAAAGACTTAAGATGACCATGAAAACAAGGATCATAACCATCACTAAGACTCTTGTGTGAAAGAGAAACAAAAGATATAGTACTTGTGGTTTCTTGACCAAATTAGGGTGTTTACATTTGCCCCTCTTTTATTCTAGTAATGTAATGAAATAAAAGTACTAGAGTAAAAGAAAATAGAAATGTGTACCTGTGATTACCTGTGTGAATGTAATATGGATTTGGCCACTTCTTGGACATAGAAGTGGATAAAAATTGGAGTGTAAAATGTGAAGGGGAAACATATGATGTGAATACCCCATGTGCTAAAACTAAGTATGTAAACTGAATACATGGACAAACAAGGCCCATTTGCCCCCACTTTACATCTGGGTAATGTAAAATGAATGTGTGGAGAAACAAGGCTCACTTTCCCCCACTCTAAATATGAGTATGTAAATTTAATGCATGGAGAAACAAGTCTCATTTTCCCCCACTTTGAATCGGAGAAATTTAAACTAAATGAATGGAGAAATAAGGCTCATTTTCCCCCACTCTAAATTTGAGTATGTAAATTAGGTCTGGTGTAATGTTATGGATCAACCACTATAGATAGACATGTGATACAAACTAGTGAAAACCTGGTGACAATACTGAGTGTAAATTGATAAATATGATAATGGGGACCAAAAAATGCACTCTACATCGTGCCTCTTAATCTTGATATGTGAGTGATGTAGTTGTGTGTGTGTGTGTATATATATATATATATATATATATATATAAATGAACTGGTATACCTAAGTCAAAGTTGTATATCTATATAGAGTGTACATCTAAATACGTGTGTAAACTTGTGTAGACTTGTGCATCTGTGTATCTAAAAATATATGAGTCTGAATGCCTGTGTAAACCTGTGTAGACCCATGTGTATGTATATCTAAAAATTTGCAAATTTGAATGCTTGTGTAAACAGAGCCATGTGTCTGTTGAGTCTGGATCCCTTTAGGGCTATCACATGACCATGGTGGCACATTCTGGGGGCTTAGAGAGATCTAAGGATGTGGGGAATGCATTTTTTATGTACTCCACATGTGAGTGGAATATTTTTTAATGTTTATTTAATGATTTTCATGATAAGTTCCATGTTATTGGAAGTGGGATTGATTTCTTTATTTTTAGAGAATTAATTATTATATTTATTTATTTCCATGTGACTTCCTTTTTTTATTGGAAGTAGGATTGACTTATTTTTAGGGAGATTAGTTGTTTATTGGAAAAATGAATGCCTTCTTTATTTCAAGGAGTTGGTTGTGATCACATGTCATTGAAAACTGAGTTTTTTGGAAGAGGAGAGATAAACATGGGAAATTCCTCCTTAGGTGGGCTTATGGATGAGCTTGCTTAGGTAGATAAGAGTTTTCATATGGTGGATAATGCTTATTTTGGATAACCATGGTGAATTTATCCTTGTTTGGTGGATTTTCCTTCATTTGCTATATATATAAGTGTGGTGTGACCATTTGAGGTTGATGGTTTATTTACAGGGTGTGGCTTTGAGGATCAGATTCAAAGTATAAATGTTTTTACAAATTGCAAGTGTTTATTGTAGGGTGTGGTATAGCAACTTGTGAGATACAATAAAGTGTAAGTGTAGGTGAAAGTGCAGCATTGCTTTTGTGCAGCATTTTCTACATGAAATATTCTATCTCTGTGAGAGTTCATTATATTCCTATTTTTTATTATAGTTTTATTTGAGGAATTTCTTTGCGGATGTAGCCCACATTGGGTGAACCTTGGTAGATCTATGTTATGTGTGATTTTTATCTTGTTATCTCTATTTATGATTTCATAATATATGTGATTTGAGGAATGTTTTTGTGATGCATGTTATTGCATAATTTAGATAGGATTTATGGTCATATTAAATCTATTTTAAAGTTTTTAATTCCTAACAACTAGTATCAGAGCTTTGGTGGTGTTTGCTAAAGTGGTAAATCATAAGAAAGGCTATTAGCTTGAGTGGGAGCTATAAGAGAAGAGATCAGATTCAAAGTGGAGAATTTTGATGGTATGAATTTTGGTTTGAGGAAAATGTAGATAGAATATTGCCTATAACAAAAGGAGTTTCATCTCCCCTTGAAGGAGAAAGCAAAACAACCTGTAAGTTTGAGTGATGCAAATTGGTCATTACTTGATAGGAAGGCATTAAGAGCCATACGGTTATGCCTTGTATCTTCTATTGCATTTAACATTTCTGATGAGAAAAATACAAAGGATATCATGGATAAACTTGGAAATTTGTATGATAAACCCTCTACTTCTAATAAAAAATATCTTATGAAAAGATTATTTAACATGAAAATGTCTAAGAATGGTTTTATTGTTAATCATCTAAATGATTTTAATACAGCTGTAAGTATGCTCACTTCTATTGGAATTAATTTTCATAATGAAGTTATATCTTTGTTTATTTTGTGTTCTTTGCCTGATAGTTGGGATAGTTTGGTTATGGTTGTGAGTAATACAATCTGTGCCAAAGGAAGCTTAAATTTTAAGGATGTTGTAAGTGTGATCCTTAGCAAGGAGATGTGAAGGAAAAGCACTAGGGAATCATCTTTAGGTAATGATTTGTCTATTTATATTAGAGGGAGGCAAAAGGAAAAGAGAAAATGCAATCATGGAAAGTCAAAGGGTAAATCTAAGTCCATATCTAGATCTTAAGATGATATGTTGGCATTGTGGGAAGAGTGGACACTCAAAGAAGTATTGTTGTTCACTTCCATATAAGAATGACAACAAGGAGGAAATGATTGAGGTAAATGTGACATCAATTAAATCATGTTAGGATGCATTAATTCTTTCTATAGATAGTTTTTTTTAGTCTTAGGTATTATATTTAGGGGCTTCTTTTCATGCCACCCCACATAAGCATTATTTTATTGATTATGTTCAAGAGAATATAAGACATGTTTATCTTGGTGATGATGAACCAGGTGAGATAGTAGGGAAAGGTTGTGTTTCGATTAAGATGTAGAATGAGAAGACATTGTTACTCAAGGATGCTAGACACATGCCTATGTTGAGATGAAATTTGGTTTTAGTGGGGCAATTGGGTAGTGAGGGATGTTCAGTAATGTTTACTATAGATTCTTGGAAAGTTACCAAAGGTTATCTTGTGATTTCAAGAGGTAAGAAAGTTAGTACTTTATATTTGACTAGTAATATTGATTCTATTGATTTAGTTATTGTAGATGGAGATGCAACTATGTGGTACTGCAGGCTTGGTCATATGAGCCATAAGGGCATTGAGATCTTAAAAGATAAGTTGCCTAGATTAAAAGATATAGATCTTGACTTTTATGAGAATTATGTGTATGGGAAACAAAATCAGGCTAAGTTCCTAAAGGTTGGACCCACAAAGAAAGAGCACAAGTTAGATTTGATACATTCAGATGTATGGGGACTAGCTCAGGTATCTTCTATTGGTGGATCCAACTATTATGTTACTTTTATTGATGATGCAACTAAGAAAGTTTGGGTTTATTGCAATAAAAATAAATATGATGTATTTGACACTTTTAAGAAGTGGAAAGCCTTGGTTGAGAATGAAACAGGTCTCAATTTAAAATGTCTCAAATTAGATAATGAAGGTGAGTATTGTAGTAATATTCTCTTTGATTATTGTTCTGACAATGAAATCTATAGGAAAAATATGGTTCTAGGAACTCCATAACAAAACAGGGTATCTCAAATGATGAATAGAACAATAATTGAATGTGTTAAGAGCATGAGGTTACATACAAGGTTGCCTTTATAGTTTTGGGTAGAAGTAGTTAGCATAGTAGTATATCTAATTAAGAAAGGATCTTCTATGCCTTGGATGGAGGCATTCCTGAACAAGCTTGGTTTGGTAATAATTTTGATTGTTCTTTTCTTAGAGTCCTTAGATGTGAGGATTTTACTCTCATTAAGAAAGAGGATAGGACCAAGATAGAGGCTAAATCAAAAAAATGCACATTTGTTGGATATGGTGAGGTTGACTTTGGTTTCTATTTGTAAAGCATTAAAGATAAGAAAATATTTCAATCTAGAGATGTAGTCTTTAATGAAAAAGTCGTACATAAGGATCAGTTACAAGAATAGGAATAGGAATAAAAAGAGTACACATTATTGGATGACATTGTAGATGGAAAAGTATCTAATGATTAAGTTCAGGAACCTTCTACACAAGGACCCCAAAATCCTATGGTAAGAAGGTCTTCTAGGGTAAGAAGAGCACCTGAATGTTTTTCTCCTTCTTTGAATTATTTATTACTCACTGACAATGAAGAACCAGAGTGTTATGAGGAAGCAATGTAGGTAGATACCAAGATGAAATAGGAACAAGCCATGGATGAGGAGCATAGATCTCTCATAGAGAACCAAATGTGGGATTTATTAAGGCTACCCAAGGGCAAGAGTGCATTGCCAAACAAGTGAATCTTCAGAATAAAAGAAGAAGATGAAGGAAGAAAAAGGTATAAGGCCAGGATGGTTGTCAAGGGGTTTGCACAAAAAATAGGTATTGATTTTGATGAGATTATCTCTCTTATTATAAAAATGACTTCTATGAGGACTGTTCTTGGTTTAGTTGAAGTTGAGGATTTGCACTTAGAAGAGTTAGTTGTGAAAATTGTTTTTCTTCATGGCGATTTGGATGAAGAGTTGTATATGAAGCAGCCATAGGGATATGAGGTCAAAGGGAAGGAGAACTATGTGTACAAACTAAAGTAGAGCTTGTATGGCTTGAAACAAGCTCCAAGGAAATGGTATAAGAAATTTTATTGGTTTATACTGGAACAAAAATATCAAAGGTGCCATTTTGACCATTGCATGTATATCAAACATTTTGATGATGGTTCTTTTATTATATTATGCTTTTATGTCGATGACATGTTAATTACAGGAAAGAACATACAACATATTCATATGCTTAAGAAACAATTAATGACTCCTTTTCTATGAATTATTTGGGTGCTACAAAGCAAATCCTTGGTATAAAGATTTCTCATGACAGGAAGGAGAGAAAGTTGATCTTATCCCAATCAAAGTATGTGAAGAAAGTCTTGGAAAGTTTTAGCATGTTGGATACTAAATCTATCAGTACTCCCTTGGCAGGCCACTTTAGATTATCAAAGGAGCAGTGTCCTAAGACAAAATCTAAAAAAAATAAGATGTCCAAGGTACCTTACTCATCGACAGTTGGTAGTTTGATGTATGTGTTTTATTCTTTTTAAGAATTAAGTGTTTAATTCCTAAGCAAATAAAGGTCTGAGTAAATGTAAATTAGTAATTAATGTGTCTCAATTAACCTACTAATTTATGTAAATAGATATGTATTTTACCTTTTCTAAAAATAGTAAGAAGTGTGAAGAAATCAAACTTAGCTTATTTTGGGCTGAAACAGATTATACAGGGTCTAAAAATTGTTGTGTAGGGATGGTAGACTATCATAAATAGGACTCAGAACTCTATTTCTATATTGGATAGGAGTACCAAACTCAAGACACCCTACTACTTGGCATTGTAGTCTATTTCCAATTTTGGTGTCCACTTTTGACGTTATTTTTAGGCTCTGCTTGGTAAGCCTGTGACACCCTAGTAGTGAAATATTGAAGCCTAGGTCTGTGCAGAGATTGATGTGTATCTAATTCAATATTAAAAACCCTTATGATCTCTTGGTACTTTAACTTGAGTAGTAAATTTGGGAAAGAAAAGAGGGGTTAGTGTGTAAAGGATATACTAGATGCACTTCACACCCCATGTGTGAGCACATTACCTACATACCAATGCTCTGAAGAGGGATCAAGCTTATGTAGGTCTCCCATTTGAAGTGCTTGGTGTAATTATTTGATGTATGCAATTAGATGCAAAACTATAATGTACTTTGGATGACTAGGGACTAGTATGAGTGCTTGAAAAGGCTTGAATTGGTTTTGGAAGGCCGTATGCAAAGAATAGGGAAGAGTACTTGAGTGTACTTGCTTATATTCTTGATTTTTTCATGTGAATGAGTGTTAACCCCTCTAAGTGGAAATTTAATGGCCTTCTATATGTAAACTAATGATCATGGCTTAGATGAGCTTGCATTAGGCTGACAGGGGAAAAGATAAGGATCCAGGAAAATCTGACCATTTGAGGCTAAAGTGAACTTGGACAATAGCACCAAAAAAAGGATGCCCCTAAGTTCTAGCACTCCAATCCAAATTAGGTGCCATTATCCTAGGAGGATGAGACTTATAGGGATGGATATATGTCTGAGAGGGCTACCTAGGTCTCAAAAATCTAAGTTTAAGAAGCTACAAGTGACTGGGAATCAATGAAATTCTAGTCAAGAAGGGTTGAGTGAGCAAGAAACAGGACCTATAGGTTGGGCGATATTATCCATTCCCAATTCATCTAATTTCACATTTTATATGATTAGATTTACCCTCCCTTTATTCTAGTGATGTAGCAAAGCAAAATAATGGGATAAAAAAATAGAAAGCATACCTGAACTTACCTGTAAGGAAAAAGCTCATGAAGTTGTGTGATGTTATATGTACATAGAGAGAGCACACTGTGATGTGTAAATCTACAAATAAAAACATGAAGTATATCAATTATTACTAGATACACTATATCTAAAATAAGAATATACAAAAGCTAAGTAAAGGAAGAGAGAGGAATGAATACACCTCACCAGGTACACAAACCAATATAAAACCTATATTGATGTTGGATTGTGTTGAGTATGTGTTGAATCAAGTGTACTATCATGAATAGAGCTAAGTGATCAATTCCTTGAAATGTGGCTCAAGAATGAAAATTCTATCCCTTTAGCTCCATCATCACCAACTAAGTGAAGTTAATGAATCATGCATATGTTAATTGATGTCTAGACTATATGTCTAATCCCTTTGAATAGGTGGCTTAACAATACAAAGGTTAGCCCTTTGGCTCCATCGATTCCCTATGAAGTAAAGATATGAAGTAATATTAGTATAGAATATATGTCATATGAGATGGCTCATGGAGCCCATGAATGTGCTATAAATCTAACACTATGGCATGGATAGTTGAATGTGTGATGAAAACTAGGCCACTCTTGGCCATTTCAAAAGATGGAGATTAGGCTTGTATGAAAGCCACTCCAAGACTGATGTACTACGCTTATATGAAATCCAACTCAAGAACTTAGGTACTTGAAAATCTAAACTTGTATAAGGCACGTAATTGTTGAGAATGCCTGAAATAAATTGAACTTGGAAACAAAAGATCGATGTGCCATGCACATTACCCCTAATTACTGATGTCTAAAACATGGATTAGGATCTATAAGTTATGCCAACTTCCCAATCTGAACTGAAATGGAAACCATCATGTTGTGCATGATAACCCCCTATATCTAAGAAAGCTATGCTAAAACTGCTAAATTTGAAGGATCTAGAAGTGCAAAAATTGTCCTTAAACTAAACTTTTTGCCTATTTATAGAAACCATAAGTGTTTTTTTGCCTAGATAGGAGATCCAAACTATGGACACCCCTATTTTTGGTGTTACTATCCATTTCTAGCACTATTATCCATTTTTAGCACTATTGTATGGTGTGAAAACTAATTACTGATATGAGACTGTTCTTATTTTTCTACTTTGATTTGACTGGTTTGACCTCTAGTTTCTATGTTGACTATTCTGAATGTTATTATTTTGATTTCTAGGAGGTTTTATCTCTATGACAAATCCCTTATTTGATGCCCTCTCTTCTGAGGGTAGGAATGATAAATCTATAATTATTGCCCTCAAAATAAAAGATTCCTGCAAGTGTGTTAATCTAAAAAGATAAATGATATAGCATTTGATATTTGATAATATGTTTCAAGATATAGCAAATGTTTATACCAAAATATTATTAGATCAATTGGGGTATGACTAGATAGATATAATAATGTGAAATTATGCACAAAGTGTTGAACTAGAACTGGAAATGTTAATTATTAGTTATTAGTTGGAGGGATGGAGCATGATGTCCATCATGGCATCCAAGAAAGCAAAGAAAATTTATGATATGGATCATGGCATTGCACACATTTGAAAAGCAACAAGCAAGAAGAATAATAGATAGGCCAAGGGGCCATGTAAATAAGGTACATGGGTATATGTCACTCAAACTAGAAACAAGCATGGAAGGAAATTTCAAATGCCACATATACATACAAGTGAAATAAGCAAAGTTGGCACATGGGCCACAAGCACATAGAGGAGTATAAACAAAGGACATTGGAAAATTTCCTAAGGCACAAATAGAAGACATATAGGAACTAAAAAGGAACTAAAAATTCAATCATACAAGCTATGCTAAGCAAGCATAGAAAGCATGTAATAATTGGAAGACATAAACACATCTAACTAATCAGACAAAATGTGAAAGTATGCAAAACATGTATAGTATAAAACTAGGTATATGATAAAAGATACACAAGTGTTAGTTATTAGTGACATGTTGATATGGGATTCTATATAAGCTATAAATTAATGTACATCAACATGATAAATCAGAGTGTGTGGTGTAAGAATGACATAACTTGGATCGTGTAGTCATGTAGAAGATGCCCCCAATGGGTGAGTATAACAATATATGTCTCAAATGTAGAAGTAGGAATGCCCCATCTATGGGTAGAATGAAGTAATAAATTAGTTAGAGGTCACTGCACACACTCAAAAAAGATCAAGTGAAGCATGGTAATGTAGAAAATCGATATACAATAGCATGAAATAGAAAATGTAAGTCCTAGCATGATAGCAGTAATGTAAAATATGGATGATGCATAAAATCAAAATATTTTTGGTAATTTTGAATTTTTTGAATGTTTTTGTATATATATATATATTTTAAATATTTGAATTATGTACAGGAAGAACTAAGAAGAAACAATACTAATCGATGAATCTCGGGTGAGACTCCATGTCCTAGTGTCCTATGTCGAACAACTGAATCATGCATGATCAGGAGGCACAAGTGTATGACTAAGATTGTGAAGCTAAAATATGTGTACATTGTAACTACTCTAAAATATATAAAGTGGAAGTTGAATGTGGGTTCCCCCTATAACTCTAAGAAGTATATGCAACTGTAAGGATCTTAAGGACCCATCTAGAAATAGGAGAAGGTACTCACTAAATAGGTGATCTCTGTGTAGTTGTATGAGATCTCAATGTAATTACTTTAGGTGTGGATACTATCATTGGAATTTGTCTATAATCTTAAATTTGTGAGGGTGTATGAACCATCTGTACTAGTGATGGATGTTTTAACTATGGTTGAACCTGAAGTGAAACTAGAACAGAAGATGGAGGAGAAGTTAAAATCAATGAAAGAACTAGATCTGGTGACTGAAAGCTGGTAGATGGATTTGAAGTGGGGAGTGGTGACTCATAATTAAATTCACTAACTATAATAACCTAATGAGTGTGAATGAAATTCATGCATCTGTGAATTATAGAAGGTATTGCCTTGAGTTTTTGAATCTATGGTCAACCAAGTAGTATGTCAAAAACTCGTACACTGGGAATTATAGTGAATGGTGTCGCCACATGTGTAGTACCAACCTGTAGTGGAAGTACTATCTCACCCAATGAAATTTGAATATGCCCACTAAAACCACTGATAATTGCATCGATCAGAGTGATATCTTACTCTAGATAACCTAAATGTTGTATTAGTTTGAATGTGCACATATTAAGACTAAAACCATTGTCAATGAGTACATTACAGATAGGTTGATTATGGATATGTGCTCTGATAAAAAGTGCATTGTAACCTGTATCATCCTCCACAATCTCCTAATCTAAAAAAGATATCAAAGGCCTAGCCAAAACTCTAGACTCATACACACTTATCATACCTCTCAAAGGATGTGCCTCAACTAAAGGTGCCTAGTATGTAACTGATGGAGGATGTGTATGGTATGTATGATGAACACTTGATGTGTCCTCTTTCTCTTATTTTGAATGTTGTGGAAATGGATTTGAATAGATTTTCAAAGCTTTATCTTGTGTTGGCTTTGTCTTTGGAGGTTCAATTGAAGTGCCCAAATCAAGTATATTATCGTCTATCAATTCATGTATCTTATGTCAAAAATTGATGCATCTATTTGTGGTGTGGCTTGGTGCCCTATGAAAATCATAAAATACATGATGATCATATCCCTATGGAAGAGGCTTTACTAGATCCACTTCCTAAATAAGTGGGAGAGTGATGATGTTACATTCTAATAACTATTGTAGAACTCTGGATAGAGAAACTAATAAATTGGTAAATGCACATCGAGGAGGTGTTGATAAAACCACGCATTGAGGGGGCTTAGAAGCCACATTGACTATTGGGTGATTATGATTCTTATTTTCACTAATTTTGACATTATATGTGACTTTGTTATTACTTTTGTTTATTGTGTTTGGAGTACTTAAATACTTGAGTTTGCCCATTAAGATTAACTTGACTTCTCTTCCCTTAAGTGTATGACATAATTCGATGAAGGAAGAAAATCTTTTAAACATAATGGATTCATGTAATGCTAGTATAAGGCTCTAATTGAATATGTCATGTAGCTCTTAATCAGCCATATGGCTTAGCTTAGCCAAAATGGTCTTGTATATAAGAACATAATCTATGAGAGGCTCATTTGACCTTTGTTTTGATTGTGCAATATGTGTATATGAAACCTTGTCACCAATATTGATACTGAAATGAGCTAGGAATATGTTTATTAAAGGATTGAATTCTATGACTGACTAATTTAGTAGACTATAAAATTATCATAGAGCATAATCCTTTAGGATCCATGAAAAGAGTTTGGTAAGTAGTCAGTCATTGGGTACATAATCCAAACATATTGCATGAAAAGCTCTCAAATGTGTCTCTAGATCACTCTTGCCATCATAAAAAGTAAGCTTGGGTTGAATAAATCCTTATGGCAAAGCTGTAGAAGTAATATGACATGCCAATGGTGTATGTAGAAGAGCAAAAGAATCCAAATCCTACGTAGGTCTAGTGGTACCTTGCTCAAGATGTTGCACCTTGGATTAAAGAGATCAGATCTCTTACAAAGGGATACCACATCAGGAGATAGGGATGTACTAGCTGCAACTGGTGGTATAGAGGAAGGGTGGGCTACTATAGGGGGTGGTTGAGACATAATTACCCTCGTAGTGTCATTTACAATTGGCTACTCTAAATGACTAAAAGACTCAACTTGCTTAGACTTTTTTATTTCCATGATAGATTGTAGAATTAGTGTATGATATTTTGGTTGTTCCTTAAGTTTTTCTTTAAAATTTTGTAAAACCAAATATTTGTTGAGTATGACATCATTATCGATAATGGGTGGAAGTGGATCAGTGGTCCAATGTGGTGGAGCATGAGCATCGGTGTGTACATCAACATTGTTATTTTCATACTACTCTTTGTTAAAATTATCCTCATTGAAATTGGTTTAATCTGGATGTGTAGAATCTATGACTAGAACCTGAATTGGTTGTTTATCCATGGTATATGGTCAAATTGTAAGAATCTAGGTGAACTCAGGGGGATTACCACTAAGTCTTGCACTTCATCATGAAGGAAAAGATGCAAGCAATTTAGGTGGCATAAGGAAAACAACTTGGATAATATTAAAAAAGATTAAGTTGATATAATCTAAACAAGGAACTGGAATATGCATGAAAAGGATATAGGACTCTGAAACGTGTAAGGTGATACCTCAACAAGCAAAAAGGAGCTAGTATATGTAACTACAAATTTTTTAGAAATATTATTTGTAAAACACTATGAACTTTTGAATTTTAAATTGATTTTTTGAATTAGATATGCAACTAAATTTTTAGAATATGATGTGAAAAGTATTGAAAAATAACTGAGAATGTACTTGAGGTAACTAGGGTTTTAAAAAAAAAAAAATCAAAATTAGTATAATAATTTGAACATTTTCCTATGAATTTGTAGAATTTAGCTTGAAAATTTTGGTAAAAATTTGAAAATATTTTTAAAATTAGCAATATATTTTTCCTAGTGATTTGAAAGTGTTTGTATGCAAATAAGACCTAGTATGTGCAAACTAGGGTTTGGGTGTATTTATTGAAAATATTTCAATTACTTTGTAGTTTTCTTATTTTAAAATTCAATAAAAATCAAGAAAATCTTACAAAAAATAAAAAATAATTAGCCCTAGGGTTTTTAGGGTTTTGTGCAAAAAATTTGAAGTCAAGTTCACCAAATGTTTTATTCTTTTTGGGAATTAAGTGTTTAATTCCTAAGCAAATAAAGGTCTGAGTAAATGTAAATCAATAATTAATGTGTCTCAATTAGCCTACTAATTTGTGTAAATATATATTTATTTTACCTTTTTCTAAAAATAATAAGTGTGAAGAAATCAAACATAGCTTATTTTGGGTTGAAATGGATGATTTAGAGTCTACAAATTATTGTGTAAGGATGGTAGACTATCATAAACATGACCCAAAACTCTATTTTCAGATTGGACAGGAGTGCCAAACTCAAGACACACTATTACTTGGCATTGTAGTCCACTTTCGACACTAGTGTCCACTTTTGACATTGTTATCCTGGTGGTCTAGCTTTTATGGGTTGCACTTGGTAGGCCTATGATACCCTAGTAGTGAAATATTGAAGCCTGGGTCTATGTGGAGCTCTTTGAGTTTCTTATTAAATCTTCAAAATACTTAAGATCTCTTGGTACTTGAACTTGAGTAGTAAATTTGAGAAAGAGAGGAGGGGTTAGTGTGTAAAGGATACATTGGACACACTTCACACCTCATGTGTGGGTATGTTGCCTACATACCAATACTCTGAAGATGGATCAAGCTAATGTAGTTTTCCCATTTGAAGTGCTTGGTGCAATTATTTGATGTATACAACTAGATGCAAAATTAGAATGTACTTTGGATGACTAGGGACTAGTATGAGTGCTTGAATAGGCTTGAATTGGTTTTGGAAGGTTGTATGCAGAGAATAGGTAAGAGTGCTTTAGTATACTTGTTTGTAGTCTTGCTTCTTTCCTATGAATGAGTGTCAACCCCTTTAAATGGACATTGAATGGCCTTTTCTAGGGAAACTAATGATCATGGGTTAGATGAGCTTGAATTAGGCTAACAGGGGAAAAGATAAGGATTCAAGAAAATTTGATCATTTGAGGCTAATCTAAACTTGGATAATAGCACCAAAAATAAGACACACCTAAATTATGGTGCTCTTGTCCAAATTGGGCACTAATGTCATAGGAGGATGAGACCTAGGGGGATGGATCTAGGTCTAAGAGGGTTATTTGGGTCTCAAAAAGCTAAGTCTAGGAATCTACTAGTGACTGGGAATTAGTGAAATTATAGCCAAGAAAGGTTGATTGAGCAAGAAAGAGGACCTATAGGTTGGGTGCTATTAGCCATGCTTAAGTCATCCAATTTTGTATTTTATATGATTGTAGTATGCCATGGTTTGTACTAGGCTAGATATTTCCAAGTAATGGGAGTTGTGAGCAGGTATATGAGTGACCTAGGTTATGAGCATTGACAAGTAATGAAATGGATTCTTTGCTATTTGAGAGGAACCATTGATGTTGCATATGTTATGGCAAATTAGATACCACTTTGCATGGTTATGTGGACTTGGATATGGTAGGGGATATTGATAGTAGGAGAAGTATGATAGCATATATATTTACTATTAGAGATGCAGTGGTTAGTTAGATTTCTAGGATATAGAAGGCTGTGGCTTTGTCAACCATAGATGTAGAGTATATTGCTACCACAGAGGCTAGTAACGAGATGATTTGGTTACAAGAGTTATTTCAAGAGTTGGGACATGAGCAAGAATTTGGGAGAATACACAGTGATAGTTAGAGTGTTATTCATTTGGCAAAGAACTTTGCTTTTTACTCGAGGATGAAACACATTCAATTATGCTATCACTTCATTAGGACAACTTTGGAGGAGAACTTGGTGAAGCTAGAGAAGATTCATAATAGTCATCATCCTATGGATATGATGGCCAAGGTGGTCACATTGGACAAGTTGAGAGTATGTTCAGATTTGGTTGGCCTTAGTGGTCATAGATTAGTGATAGATTTTATTCTGGAGAAACGGTCTCCAAGTGGGAGATTATTGAGTGTGGAGCCCTTTGGGGCTATCACATGACCATGGTGGCATGTTTTTGGGGCTTAGAGATCTCCAAGGATGTGGGGAACACATTTCTCATGTACTCCACATGTGAGTGGAATATTATTAAATGTTTATTTAATAATTTCTATGTTAACTTCCATGTTATTGGAAGTGGGATTGATTTCCTTATTTTTAGGGAATTAATTTTTATATTTATTTATTTCCATGTGACTTCCTTTTTTATTGGAAGTGGGATTGACTTCCTTATTTTTAAGGAGATTAGTTGTTTATTAGAAAATGGAATGCCTTCCTTGTTTCAAGGAGTTGGTTGTGATCACATGTCATTGGAAAATGTGCTTTTTGGTAGAGGAGAGATAAACATAGAGAATTCTTTCTTAGGTGGGCTTATGGATGAGCTTGCTTAGGTGGAAGAGAGTTGTCACATGGTGGATAATGCTTATCTTGGATAATCATGGTAAATTTCTCCTTGTTTGCTATATTTTCCTTCATTTTCTATATATACAGGTGTGGTGTGAGCTTTAGAGGTTGATGGTTTATTTGTAGGGTGTGGCTTTGAGGATTAGAGTCAAAGTGCAGATATTTTTGCAAAGTGCAGGTATTTATTACAAGGTGTGGTATAGCAGCTTGTGAGATACAGTAAAGTGCAGGTGTAGGTGAAAGTATAGAATTGATTTTGTGCATGATTTTTATAGGAGATATTCTATCTCTGTGAGAGTTTATTGTAATCTTGTTTTTTATTATAGTTTTATTTGAGGACTTTCTTGGTGGATGTAGCCCAAATTGGTTGAACCATGGTAGGTTAGTGTTATGTGTGATTGTTATCTTGTTCTCTCCATTTATGATTTCATAATATCTATGATTTGAGGAATGTTTTCATGATGCATTCTATTTCATAATTTAGATATGATTTATGGTCATATTAAACCTAGTTTAAAGTTGTTAATTCCTAACAGTGTGTTTGTATCTGTAAATCTATGAAAACTTGTGTATCCCTATGTGTTTGTATATCTAAATGAACTGTGTAAACTTATGTTTTTATATTTGAATGAAATGTGGAAACCTATGTAGACCTATATGTATGTATATCTGAATATATTATGTAAACTTGTGTAGACCTTTGTGTCTATATATTTAAAAATTTATGACTCTAAATGCTTGTATAAACCTATTTAAACCCATATGTTTGTATATCTGAATGAAACTCGATATGTCTAAAGCAATCTATGTATATTTACACGTCATTTTGGTGAGAGATACAAGACTATGATAAGGATATCTAACAAAAAGCGGTAAGGATCGATTGTGTTGGTGTTAATTAGCATTTCTAATGTTGTATTTAGTTTAAATAATGTGATTTTACTATGTCAGAGTTGATGATTTAATTTGTAATTAGATAGATGCTTGGTTTGTTTTATTGTTAAATATAATGTAATTATTTTTATTATTTTTTAGGTTTGATAATGACAAAGGGATTGGTTTAACCAATATGGGATAAAGTGTATCATTGTCAAGTCCCATGTGCAAGAAATGGTTCATGAATTGGAGCTACAATTCTCAAGATATGGCAATAACAAGAGAGTTGTATTATCTAAAAAAATTGGTGTATAGGGGTAACCTTAATAAGGTGGCATTGGGTAAGTTATGACTTAAATAGGTCATTTTGATTTATTTGCAATTCATTTGGATCATTTTATTTGAAATCATTTTGTGTCTGAGTGAGGTAAACATGTTAAGGAGATGAGGAGCTAGTTTTTCACATTATGAGAAGGTCGAGGCACAAATTCAAGCTAGGGAGGAGGTTCAGCTGGTAAGGGACTCAAAAATTTTCCTATTTTTATCATTTTTACTATCTTCTTTACTATTTTTCCTAGAAAGGGACTATTTTAAGGATGTTTTACAGAAACTGGTGCTAGTGTCCCATTTTAGGTGCTACTATCTAGGTCCTGGCACTAGTGTCCAAGGTGTGGCACTACTATCCTCTAGGTAGCATTAGTATCTAGTAATCCCAAAATGTGATACTTAGGATTATTTACTAGTTTTTTATGCATTTTATTATTTACTGGTCTTAGTTTTATTTTGTTGATTCTTGATTTGGTTGTAATTTTATAAGTTGATGCCTGTATGAGAGAGTTCCACATGGGGAAGATGATGGAGACTTTATGGTGTTTGCCCTTGCCTAATGTGAAGATTAAGGTGCTCAAAAAATAAGGCCTAATATATGTTGCTTTTGTAGAGCTTATGCTCTGGGATAATTATATTATTACTACATTATGTGAGAGGTGGAATGTAGACACATGTACATTTTGGATACCTATGAGTGAGATGATTGTGACTTTAGAGGATGTATATTAGATCCCATAATTGTGATCTATAGACAATAGGATATATTATAGGAGGCCACTAATCCTCAAACTATATAATGGGCATCTAGGTACTTCTCTGCCATGGCAGTGGGGACTCATCACATAAGGAGTCAGATTGACATATTATTGACCATGATTGTGATTGTCGATGTTTCACAATTTTAAAAAAATTTAGTTGTGTTATTGTCATCATTTATTATTATATATAGGAGTGGTGTCTTGATATCTTACAGGTTGTATGAGATAGTGCAAGACATCAAGGAGCATGGCACCATGTATTCATGGGGTCATACTATGTTGGCTCATCTATACATGAATCCATACCACTTTACACAAGAGATGAGTGGTGGGGGTAATATTACACTGATGTTATTACACTATTGGGCACACAAACACATATCTATGAATAAGCTAGTGGCACATCCATGGGATGGATGGGCTCAACTATAGGTGTTTACAGAGATATGGACTGGGATAGGGTATGCATCGAGGAGGATTACTACATAGTGTCGATAATTACTAGATAGTTTGAGAGCAGAGGATATCATTTGGAGACCCTATAGGGGCTGCATAGGGTGGGTTGAGAATAACATGCAACTGAGGCATATTCAGATTAGTTTTTGGATACAT
Organism: Torreya grandis; assembly: GCA_037957365.1. Classification (NCBI taxonomy): domain Eukaryota; kingdom Viridiplantae; phylum Streptophyta; class Pinopsida; order Cupressales; family Taxaceae; genus Torreya; species Torreya grandis. The sequence goes on along the minus strand of JARHVA010002169.1, from coordinate 2,016,190 downwards.
GATTGTTAAGATAATGTATACAAGAAATTTTATTATGAGAGGGTTACCCAATAGTTTAGTGTTATACATGATGTGCCCCCAGCACCTGTGGTATGGTTGATGAGCTCTCAGGCTTCTACGAGGCTAGGTAGTAGGCTAAGGCCATCTATTGCTGAGATAGATCCTATGCCATTGACAAAGCATGATCCTAATATTGAAGTGTTGAATATAGATGATGTTAGAGTGACTGAGGCCTATGTGTCTTGATAGAGTGAGCACAGATGGGCACCTCTATTTTTGAGAGGTGGGATGATTGTCAATGAGGATTGGATGTAAATTCCCTGAAGGATGTTGATGGTATGTTAGATAATATGTTTGTATATCTTGTGCAAAGTTGATTATGTGTATATAGGATAGGATAATTATGAATTATATGAAATGCTTGTAGGTGCAGGAAATGATGAATATTAGGAGGTCAATGTTGATTCGGCACTATGTGAGTTGACACAACATATCCCTGATGATGTCATGAAGGATGGATTAGTAGAGAGGGACACCAATGTTGTTAGGGTGCATGCCCATTTGTTTGATTAGGAGGCAACAGCTACTATGGCATTTAGGTGAGTAATAGCAAATAGATATGATTTATGTGATAAGCTATAAAGGCATACCATGATCATTATTAATGCTATAGGTGAGGCTAGTAGTCATATAATATATTAATACATACAACTACAGTGAGATCATGCCAAGTGTAAGGTTGAGCTTAGCATGTATAAGGAGAGGGAGAGAAGGTGTAGCCATAGATCGGGGTCATATAGAAATAATGGGGCCTCTCATTCTAGTTATGATTTATCTGAGAGTTAGAGTTAGGGAGTTGGTCTCAATAATCATGTTCACATCATTAAGTGATACGCCATATTTATATTAAAACAATGATCTGAGTTGTGTGTGTGTGTGTGTGTGTGTGTGTGTGTGTGTGTGTGTGTGTGTGGTTGTTAAATTTGGCATTGTGTATTGGCAACTAGATCTTGTTATATTGTTTATGTGTTGAATTAGTTTGATTGTTTGAAATGTTGATGTTTGCAATTTGTTTTGGCTGGAGTAAATTTAATTGATTTGTATATATTTTGTGAATGTTTGAAGCATATGTGTAAGAGATTGATTTTTTATATTTTATTGGTATATGGTTTTTTCTATATTGGATAATATGTCTATGTATATAACATGTGGTGGCAATATGCCCTATATGAACCCAGATGGCATGGATAACCAATGACCATACTATTCATGCTATGTTTATGTAGACATAGATTGTGAAATTAGAGCTACCTATGATGCACTGCTAGTATATGAATGTGTAGACTATGGTGCAAAAATCTTGATTGGTTGACATTCTAAAACTACACTTTGAGTTGTATGATTTCTTGTAAATATCTTAATTGATGTGAGAACTGAAGGTGCATTCTAATTTTTGTAATTATTATCATATATCTTTATTGGTGGTCAAACTAAAATTGTGCCTTTGGGTCGATTGTTATTCCCAAATATATTGATCAGTGTACACATTGAAGGTGCATTCTAAGCTCTATAATTATTTACATAAATTTTGATTGGTGATTATACCAAAATTATGCCCTTGGGTTTTTAGTTGTAAATCGGTGTATGCACTAGAGGTGTGTTCTGAACTCTATGAACTGGTTACCATCACTGGTGAGGTGGTAATGTATGGGATTGTTGATAAATGGATGTCTTAGAATTCATATGGCTTGTACGATGAGTAACCAATGGTTCCTTAAAAGGAATGCCTTGGGATAACTCTATCATGGATGAGTGTGATCTAGGAAAGTGTGGTGAATGAGGTCTCAATGCCCCCTATGTAAACTCTATGATGCTTTGACTAACATATTGGTTGATGTTAGATTAGAGTGCATAATAATGATCATTTGAATGTCTATCTATCTAGTGAAAATGACAATAATGCTTATGTGGTACCTAGTACAAATGATGTGGTGGATGATAAGTAGTTGAAGGAAGTATGATCATCCCCTTATCTAATAGTGTAAGCAAGATGTTATGAGGCCTAGCGTTATTTAAAAACTCTATAACCCCTCTATGTATATCTTGTGTGCTAATCATTGGAGAAGGTGCTATGTAGAGTGGCTTTTTGCCCTTATTGGTTATTTATGTTCCATTAGTTTCTCAATTAGAAGTGGAGTAGGTGTTTGTACCAAATTTGATGACTGAGGCTCTAAGGGGTTTATAGCCAAAACTACCTCTGACTATGTAATTATTAATCCCAATTTTGTCTCTAATGCTATAATTATGTTATATAGATGTTTGAATGATTTAGATGCTTGATATAGTAATCTCTCCTTGAGAGGATAGATTAAACTTCTAGCAAATATGTATTGTACTTCTAAATCCATTTGTTAATAAATGAGTTAATGTAAACAAGATTTGAACTATAGAATGTATTCTGATGTAGGCTCTATCTCACCCTGATGTAATGAAGGTAATCTCTTATGTGTGACTAGAGGTCCCTTATTTTGTATATAATGCCTAAGGAAGACTATCTCTAGCTCCTCATATGTATGTAAAGATCCATTAGGGAGTTTATGGTGGAACCAATCTAGTGCTTTCCCATTTAGGGACTTTGTAAACACTTGTAGTAGAATTAACTTATTTGTAATATGAGCTATGGATTTCTCATAAGCTTGAAGGTGTAAGTATGGATCTTCCTATCCATCAAATATAGGTAACATCAGTATATGAAAGTTGTGTGGTAACCTCATAGTTATGATTTTGCATGGAATAGGATTATTATGTATAACATTGGCATCAACCTAAGATTTGTATAGTTCATTATCCAAAGTGAGATGATGTACTTGTTATTGCAAATCACCCATAACATGAATTAAATAAATTAACACTTATAAAGGTTTATTATCATTAACAAGGGGTTCATTTAATGCTTGGATTTTATTATTTATCTTAGCCATTGGAAAATTGTATTTGAAATCTTGTTTATAAAGGGTCGGTGTGCTCTTAATAACCTTTGGAGGTGTGATATCTTAGACCTAGTTAGAGGAAAATAAGTTACCACCCTCATTTGGCTTTGTTTGAGAAATAAGTTCCACTATATAAGGGGGTTGAGGGGTATTCATTGGTATATTTTGAATTGTTAAGTTGTGAAGGAGTATCACATACTTGTTCAATAAAAGGTGATTTATTCTCTAGTGAATGTAAATTATGCATATAAATATAAGTGTGTGTGCGTGTGCGTGTGCATGTACGTGTCCGTGTCCATGTGTGTGTGCGTGTGCGTGTGCGTGTGTGTGTGTGTGTGTGTGTGTGTGTGTGTGTGTGTGTGTGTGTGTGTGTGTGTGTGTGTGTGTGTGTGTGTGTGTGTGTGTGTGTGTGTGTGTGTGTGTGTGTGTGTGTGTGTGTGTGTGTGTGTTTTACATGTAACCTATTGTTTGGTTGAGCAGGAGAGTTATGTGAGGTAATATAGGTAGAAGGTGTATATTCTATGTCATCTTCATCATAATCACAATAATCATCATTATCCCATGGTTCATCAAAATTAGAATTTAATTCATTTGAAGAAGAGTAGAAGAAGTATCATCCACATGCTCATCAAGAGAAAAAAAAGGAGAAGATTTTAACTTTTTAATACTATGCAATGTATCATCATATATAGGTGTAATGCAAGGTATTTGTTCACTAGTAATTTTTGAAATGCAATCATGATTATCACTTTCTATTTTGGAATCAAGGGAAGGAGAAGGAACAACCGTGTTTTCTTTTTTCACATTATGACATATAGGAGAAGAGTTAGAGACATGTACATTATCTATTTGATGTAAATAATCATTGCATTGAGCTTGAAAGGTGAATGAGGGTGATAAAGTAATTTCATCTACCTTAGTATGTGCATTGCTAAAAGGTGTAATATCCTTTGTAATTGCTTTTTCAAAAGTAATTGAGAAGGTTGTAGAAGATACATTGTTCCTATCTACTTTAATTGATGCATGCAAAAGTGATTTTCATGTAGTGTACTTATATTGATTTAATTTGAATAATGAAGTAGCAAAAGTAGTTGAAAATCTAAGATCACATTGGAATAAAACACTACCAATAAGAGGTTATTTTGGCATTACATGGTTAATTTAATTTTTAGGAGTAAGAGAAGAGTAAGAGGAAAGAGAAGATGATATATCTAATATATCCTCATTTTCATTTGTACTGTCATGCTCATAATAATCCTCATATACATCATTATAAAAATAGTCATTATTATCATTATAAATGAAGTCATTATTATACTCTAATGTACAATCTTGAAAATTAGTCCATTCATTATTGTAATCATGAGATAAATTCAAGAGTGTATCAAGTGGATGAGGGGTAGAAGGCTTTTTAGATGCCATTTTAAACTTGCCAAAGAAGATAGTGTAAACAATGAATAACAAACACACAAGAGGTAGAATATAACCTAACATAAGTATGTATGCAATGTGTAAGTTTTTTTTACCAAAGATTGTAATAGAAAATAGGATTGTGATTGAAACCCTAATTATTGGTATTTGTATGTATAAGGACCTAGTAAGTGGATTTAGGGTTTTGATTTAGGGTTGTGTTGAAAATATTTAAATTAAATTAAACCCTAGTATAGGATTAATTAAATTATCTAGGTTAGGCCAAAAAATTAGACTTTTGTAACCCTAATTTAATGTACAAAATTTAGAGAAGGTAAACCCTAAAAAAATTATAGTTTTGAAGTAATATTCAAAGTAAGATGGGTTTGCCAAATGTTTTAACCTTTTAGGGTTTTAATATGTAAATACTAAGCTAGATTAAAGGGTTGGGTCTATTGTTAACCTAGAATAAAATTGAAAATAATTGATTTTATGTATCTTTCCAAAAATAGTAAGCACAAGGAGAAAAGGAACTTATCTGGATATACACAGAGTTTTTTCATAGATCAGGGTACTGAAAATGGTTGAGTAAACATAGAGGAATCTTTCATTTTTGGACTATTTTTGAGATCTGGTTTCAAACAATAGCACCCCTCTTAGGACAGTAGCACCATGTGGCACTAGTGTCAAATTTTAGCACTAATGTCCTTTTTGTAGTGACTATCTATAACTTTTAAGGAAACTATGGGAGTTTTTGGAGATTTTGTAGGTGATTCTACATCGCACAAGAGCTCATATGTGTCATTGTTTTGGTTGAATCTTCTCCAAAACCCTAATGAATAGCTACACATCGAATAATGAACTAATTAAATGGAAATGGAAAGGAAAAACTAAGTTGTGGGATGTTACGATCATGTAGATTATTTTGGTTGTTGCCTACATTAAACCCAATGTTAGGGGTCTCATATCACATATAGTTATCCCTAGGTAACATGCATCATTAACTTGCAAAGTGTGTTAGAATGAATTTCACCTAAGCCCTTTTTTGATCAAGCATGCAAATGTCTAGGTGTGAAAATTGAGTAGTATGTAGAGTATTTGAGCTATACTATTGGTTGATTTTATGTAAATAAGTTTTCAAAATAGTAAGTTTTAGTTGTAAAATGCCTTGTGAGGCTCTTTATATAGGAGGATATTTGTTTTTTAATATAATATTGTATTCATTGGTTGACAAGTCATGAAAAAGATATAAAAAAAATAAAGAAGGGTCATAGAGGGGTTAGGACTAAAACACGGGTGAAAGGGTCAATAAAACACTAAAGCCAAAAGTGGAAACTAGCACCATATGGTGTTACTATCCTAAAAGTGGTGCTAATGTATTAAGGCTCAGAACAAAGCAAAAATTAAGGAGGACAGACTAGGGGACTCTGAGACTACAAGAAGATGACTTGTGACTATTAGGAGTATCAAAAATAGGGAAAATAAGACATAATAAAGATAAAAAAGACTCAAGATAACCATGTGAACAAGGACTATAGCCATCACCAAGACCCTTGTGTGAAATAGCAACAAGATACATAGTACTTATGGTTACTTGACCAAATTAGGGTGTTTACAAATATCAAATGCTCTAGTAATGGATTCACCAGTCTTTGCCTCTGATGAAATTATTTGACTCCCAACTTGAGAGGGATAGCATGCATGAAAATGGAAGTGTTGAACACTTTTAGGTCCTTATAGCTCTATGTTATTACATCCTTGAAGCCCTTTAGGGTTTGTACAAATTCTTATTTCTTCCTCTATGTACACGTTGTGCCTAGAAACACATTTTTTCATTTGGTTACATTGCCTAGATTATAATGTTGGTGTAGCATACCTTTGGCAGGTGTTGATTTCTCCTTTTCACCTTAGTAATCCATGTCAAATAGTCTTTCAAGTAATACCATGCCTTTTGGTATAGTATTGGTTTTCAAATTGATCACTCCTTCCTCATCTATTTCAAATTATTCTATATCATATTCATCAATAATTTGAGCTTTCGCATATTCATGTTTGTGATAAAGTCAATGATATGTTGATCATCATCAAATACCTAGAAGTTCCTAATAATATAAGGAATATAAGGAGTATATATTAACTCCACTAAGAACCTTCTCAACTTGGATTCATAAATTAGTTCCAAGGTTCTCATAGTTGTTATCAATGTATCTATCCTATAGTTTCTTTTGTGAGGTATTATCTGAATATTGAATGCATCAAAATCTTCTATTAAGTTCCACACCAATTTTGATATCTAGAAAGACACTTGTCATTATAAGCATATTGGAATCTTACCTATTTGACCACTAATTCTGAATCTTCAAACACCTTCAGATTCTTAACCTTCTTCCCGAGGATAAATTAGAGACCATGAACTAATGCCTCATATTCTACCATGTTTTTCATGCCAACAAATTATAGGTGGAAGGCATCCAAGTAAGGTTTTCCTCATGGATTGAAGAGTTCAACCTTGGCACCACACCCACTCTTAAAATTAGAGCCATCAAACTTTAGAATCCATAAATGATTTTTAGTTGTGTATGATAGATTTTGAAAGGTAGGTGATGCATAAATGTTGACCTCTTCCTGCATTTCATCAATGCCAAGAGGGTATACACTTTGTCTCTTAGTTGAAAAAAACCTTCTAGTTAGGTCTTTAATGGTAAAATTAGGTATAGGGCTACCCATAATGGTTTTCTCATTTGAAGAGCATGCAAGTCCTTTGTTTTCATTTGGAAAACATGCTTTAAACTTGTTGATTTCTAAATCAATCATTCCCAACATTGAAAAGAGTTATTGGAAACCCTAGTTTACACTCTGATAAGCCTATTTCATCTCTCATATAATAGGGTATTAGTACAAAAGGAAGTTATTTATGGTGCATAGAGGAAATCATCTTCATCTAACTGATCCAACTCCTCAAATTTTGATTTTTTCTTGCACAGAGAACATGTTAATGGAGAATTTATTATAAGCTTTCACCTCTTTCTCAAGTGTGTAGACCCCAATTTTAGACCTTTTGTACAATATTTCATTTGTTTTATTGTATTATGTGATCATATGAGTCATTTTTGGCTCATGTTTATTTCTAATCTAATTAGGTGTGCCTCACCATGGGAGCCACATGTGAGAGAATTCAGTTTTCATGTAATCATTCAATGTTCTCAACCAATCTCTACTTAGGAGCATACTATAAGCATCAAGTATATCCACTACTTGAATATCAAAAAATTATTGCACTCTTGGATCAAAATCCAACTGCATATGAATTTTGTTAAGTTCACCAACCACTCTAACCTTTGACTTGTCTAATTGAATGACATTTATGTTTAAACTTATAGGGGTCAAACCCAATTTCTTGCAAATTGCATATGGCATCACGTTGTTAGAAGCACCTAAATCCACCAAACAATTGTGTAAGATTTTACCAAAACTTCAAATTATTAGGAGTAAGGGAAGGGTTTCAGTATTTTCTTTGTAAATTACAATATGAGAGTCAACTATCCTATTATATTATTTCCCTTTAGGAACAAATAATTATTTCATTAACAAGTCATTTTGGTTAGAAATTAGGATCAAATCAAACATTATTATATTGTCCTTAGTTTTCTCTAGGTCATCTACAATGTTATATCCATGTTTGTTTTATTCCACTGGTTTGTTAGTTTGTGGGGTATAGTGTTATTCTTGGGTTGAGGTAGAAATGGATTGTTATTCGAGTTCTTATCAAGTGTAACTTGAGTGTTATTCATAGGAGTGGAGGTAGTTAACAAATTTTAAAACTTACTCCTCAACTAATAAATGTTTCCCCTTTGAAATTGATTGAATACATGGACCTCATCTAAGTTGTCTTGAGGCTCATTGTCACTTTCAAATGAAAACTCGTAAGTCTCTAAGAGTAGAGATATACTAGGGTCTCCTCCCTTGTTTAGGGTTGTTATCAGGCACTAACACTATCTCAAGATTTTCCATCTCCATCTAGAAGATGTTTGATGCTATAACAAACTAAGCACAATTAGTCTCAGCATGATTCATTTTGTTTTTCAACCTACACTAGGTTAGAAATGCTAAATTAGCTAGGTTCACTGAGTTTGAAGCACTATTTTTATTACTTTTATTTGCATTATTAATTGGATTAGGCATACTTCCATTATTGGGCCTCATATTCCACTGCCTATTAGTTCTTTGGAAGATGAAATTTCTATTTTGTATAGAGTTATTCACATTTTGGTTAGTGTTTTGAGGCACTTGTTTACGTAAATTAACCATATCATTTATCAACCTTTGGACCATTTGCTATAAATTTCTTACTTTTGGGTTCACACAAGCATTTTTTTATTTCTCACTTGTAGTTATGGGTTAGCCATAGGTGCATTAGCATTTAGAGCAAGGTTAGCAATATGTGATTGGTTATGAGCATTGTTAATAGGTTTTTGGTTGTTTATAAATTATGAGATAATTGGTTGGTTGCTAGTAGCAATAGCATAACCACTAGTGTTAGGCATGGTAGTAGTGTTGTTATATATAATGATAACTAATTGTTGGTTATTTACCTACAGAAAAATGTGATTAAAGACATATAAGGTTAACCACTGGGCATATAGATCATAGGTGTTGGATTTTAGATCAAATTTGGACTTCAATATAGGGCACTTAAGATTGGATTCATCAAAATATTTTTATGTTTAAGAACATGGTTGATCATTGGAATCTAATTATAAGCACCCAGCTAGCTAAGTGAAGGTAAAGGACCAAATCTATAACCTTATGGCACCATTTGTTGTTAGATGTTGATAGCCTCATTTTAAGCTAAAGATAAGGATAAGAGGGTTGTGAGAGTTCTAAGGAACATGGAAGGCATTGAATCCAAAGCCCTCAAGTATGTTTGTATGGTGGTCACTTGCATTTGAGTGTACAGGTATTTCAACTTTTGATAAAGCTTGTGAAAGCATGCATTGAAGACACTCATAAGTTCATTCGGATCCCTAAGGGAAGGAACAAAGTGATGGTATAAGACAACTAAATCAATGGGCAGCCTGAAGTGATTGATAAGCATAGTTTTTAAATCATTCTAAGAAGTGATAGACCTGTTTGGCAATCCCAAATATTATCCATAGGCTATTTCATCCAAAATGTATGGGAATAAGTGACAAACCACATCCTCATGATTAATTTATGTTCAGATAATAGCATCTTTGAACATTTGAATATGTGCTTCAGTAGTGTGGATTCCACCATGCACATATCTAGGGTAAAACTTTTTTGTATTTTTTGGTAAGTCATGGTCAACCCCTAAAATTTTGATAGGGTAGTTACCTCCACCAAGCTAAGCTTGGGCCATTGGTAGGTTTTGAGGGGAAATGAATGGATTGACAAAAGGAACTACAATAGTAGTAGGTGAACTACTAGTTGATTGAATGTGTCTTATTTTCTATTCTCATTTGTTCACTTTAGGTTTTCTATGTTCAGTGAGTTATAAAAATTCAAATTCATCCCCAAGGTATTTGATCTAGTAAGGATTTGTTAATTTTCCAATTTAACATTTACAACTCTTCAACATGGGCAATGCTTTTAAAATGTCAAAGTTTAAAATTTTGGGTTAATTTTTTTAGTTTTAGATTTCATTTTGTGGCAGGCCCTCCTTTTAACACCAATTTTGTTGACATGTCATTTGGCATGATAAAACTAATGTTTAAGCTTTCAGGGTGGTCAAGCCCATCAAACCTCTCCTAAAAGGAGTCCCATAAGGTGGGTCTCTCCAAGTTCTTTATCTACTATTCCATGACACACTGATCTTTGCTCAATTGTGTATTGTGGACTATTATGATTAAGGAGTCTATTGGTTTTAAAATTTCAAACTTTCTTTCAGCCTTTGAAATATGTGAGGGATGTGTAAGTTTCATTGTCTCATTCATGTAGGTTTTAATTGTGTTCTGGAGAACAATGAAGCATGCATACATATTTTCCCCAATAAATTAGTGTTTTGGATCCAAATAAAAAAAATGCGACTGATTTTTAAACATTTATTACATACATATTCATTCAATAAATCATTAATGACAATAAATAATTTTTGCAACCAAGATTAAATGAGAGAAGCAGATTGCATTTAAATCAAACCCTAGCCTAACGAGATATAATTAAAAAAAAAAAAAGAGGGAAAGAAATAAAATCCCATAAAAATATAGCTAAATCTAAGTCATCTGAACAAATACAACACACAAATTTGATTCCCTGCCTGGCCAATGAATGCACAACTACCAATAGGAATGATGCAAGAGTCTGAACAATAATTAATCAAGAAGATAAATAACACATCCACTATTTACACATGCAGGAAAATGAAAAATAAACTTCTATAGCTTTGATAAATAATGATCTTTCTTTCAATAGCACAATGTTTGGGTTTACATTTGCCAATAAGTTAAAAAATCTAGTGCATAACACTAGTGCTGAAGCAAATAAAGGGAAGGAATTACACTAAAAAGCAAATAAAAATGTTTGGTCCAATATCTCCTCACTTAGAATCAATAAGAGCTATCCCTTTCAAATGACCATGGGTTGGCTATCTATAACAAATTTGGTCAATAAACAGAACTAATTTTCCCCCCAAAACCAAAAAGTAGTTTAATTTGAACTTGAGTTGTACCCCCTCCACTAAAAATCAAGCTCATTGCACTTTAGCTCCATTCACACATGCAAAATAAATAAAACCAATTAATTTTTGGCATATGTGAATAAAAATGATTTTTAAGTTAATTAAAATGCACTTTATAAACTTAGTTACGAGAATGTGAGTAGATTTTGATTGGGAAACTTTCTTATGAAATTGATCATATGTGGACCATGTCAGAACTAGATTTTTAATGTCATAGATGGCTAGAAAAATGGAGTCCCAGTTTGCAATATATGGGTAAAACCATCTTCCTAGGTCATGTAAGAGCCCCAAATCAGGAAATTTTTGACATTGAGCTAATATGGATTAATTTTCTCAAAAACCAAAAAAAATATTAGTAAATTTTAAAAATGTTGCATGGTTAGGCCCTCGTGATCCCAAGGATGGTCTGAACAACCTCTATTCAAGTGGCTACACATTCGTATGACATCACACCTGGTAAGGTTAGGTTGATCGACGGTCACTAGTGTATCTATGTATATGGGAGAGTTAGGCCAATGCATTTGCATACTTGGGAGGGCCCAAATAGCCAGCTTCTACCTATGCATCTACATCATTGATGGTCATCATGCTCATGTATCCAACAAGGATGGATGGAAGGCCTCCACCAACACAAGTTCTCCTTTTAGTTTCCCACCCCTTGAGGGGGGAAGATTTCTAAAGGTGGATTCATGGAAACCATGGTTTCTAAAAACCATAAAACTTTTGGATTTTGTCCGATAAGGCCATGTTCCATTTCTAATCTTTTTTAATTTTAATTTTGACCTTTATGTCAATTAAAATAATCATTTTTAAAATTTTGGCTTTTAAATAATGAATGATGTTTAAAACAATTAATTCTTGATTGAAATTCTAAGATTCCTAGACTAGGTTACTTCACTGAAAGAATAGAGGGTCGAGATGGCATTTTTCGCAAAGTGGTAAACATGAAATTTCTCTATGTGGGCTTGTTATTTCCATCAAATTAAATTATAAGGTTCTATGATACATGAAAATTGGGATATACTCAGGCAAAGCAGGGATACAATTGTAAACAACTACGCAAGTGAAACATTCGAACATGGATTAGGGGAGTAAGACTCCATTTTTACACTAAGTGAAAAATATGAAATTTTATTGCATGGATATGGTCTTTCCAATGGATGTGGTTATGGGTCTTAGTTTGACACATAAATCAAGATAAACTACCAAATCAAATTAGAAGTGTTGAGACCAACAAGTCGTGAGCATAGGTGGGAACAACCAAAAAAGCAAAAAGAGGTTCCCTGATTCTCAAAGAATTAGGGGATGTTGTACAAGCAACAAAAATGTAGATTATGACATTAGATATCACTTTGAGGTACAAATGAATAAAATTTTGGGAATAAATGTTTTTCATGCAAACACTATTTTATTTTCTATATAATAGATTAACAAGGAACAATAGTACTACCTAAGCACTTTGAATCTATAATCCATCCGATTCAATTGATCTAGAGTTATATTTTGACCTTAAAATGTGTTTTGGGGTTCCATTTTGACATATGAACCTATTCTGATTTCCAAATTTTCATATAAATTGTTTTGGGGTTCCACATTTCATAAAAACCTATTCTCAACATTCCAAAAAAATAATTATGATGATATTTAGAGTAGTGTAGTTGAAGTTTTTATGGTGATCAGCTTCTCACACTTCTCCTTCTCTAATTTTGGTTGAGGCATTTATACTCCTTAACTCGTGGTTTCAATAATTGTGTCTCCTTGGGGCATAGTCACCCCATGGTATTCTCCAAATGAGTTCAATATGTGGCAGTTCAATTCATGTACTCTTAGGTTTTTTAATTTATTGACATTTTAATATAAAATAATTAAATGGTATATAGATTATTTAATATTTTCTATCATTAATGGGCATTAATATATGTATTTTTTTTGTAGGTTTTTTATAGAGCGAGTGGGACATTTGGGACATTACTGTAAACACCAAGTGTGGTTAATCACAAGTATTAAATTTCTTATTTTATCCTTTTAATTTAGCATTTTCAATACTAAACTAAAATGTGGCATTAATAGACACCTAATATTAGTATTAGACACTTTGACAATATTAATTTTGGCATGTTTTGACATATTTGGACTTTACGTACACATTTGACTCTTGTGTACAATTTCACCTATCCATCTACACACCTGATGTCTTGGTCAACCCAATTTACCATATACATGTATTTAGGATCACCCTAGTTTGTTTATATACCTTCTAAAATCCCCTGCATGTTATCTGTGTGCCTCAAATCAATGATTTTCATTCCTAGGACAATACTAATAATAGTTTGACAATTACAATTTTATCGCAAGTGTCTACCTTTGTTAGTAGTGTTTATGAACATCCAATGACATTTTCAAATTAGGAACTATCTGTTAGGTTGGCTAGACATGTTTCATAGGTTAATCATAGTGATAAATATTAAAGATTTAGATATAATTATAAATCAATCCTAATTTTATACTCACTTGTCTATTACATAGAGAATCACTAACAAACTTTAGAAACACATTAGCACTCTCTTGAGAAATTATCACAAAGGCATATGAATCTAAATATCCCTCAAAAGAGTAGCCATAGATCCAATTTTGAATACAAGCATAGGTCAAATTTACAAGGTGCCAAGTATCAAAATACAAACATTGCATTGAATTATAGATAGATTAGGATAATGTGTGTGCACACACCTAGTTAGGGGAACTATGTGCATTTTGAGCCCTCTTCAAAGTATTAGAATGTAATACTCAGTCAATCAAAAAGGAGTAGTTGGGTTGTCCAACCTAACATACTAACCCCTTTTTCAAGCATCATCTTGGTGTTAAAAGTGTGATTAAGGTTTCAATGTAAAAAGAAGGAAAACATAAATTAATAAATAGGATTGAAGGTGAGCACACACACAAGTGGCATCTATCGATGTAGGTGCAGTAAACTTAGGCATCATAGACATAAACAATCAATAAGGATAGTACCAGTAGGACATGGATAATGTTGGTCACTATAGGGGTCTGAGTTTTATTGGTAGTGTCCATACAGGGTTTGAGCTCTTGTTTCCTTATCTGAGCATTTATAGAGCATAGACACAAATAATTTTTAAGAATAGTGATAAACATAGTAAACAATATAAAATATAAATAATCTAAGTACCTCCCTTGCATCTTACTTTGTCAATCTTTAATCCTCTAATTTTAATATCAAGCTTTTGCATTCAAATTTTTTGTGATTATTTCCATATGTTACATAATCAAAATATTCATAGTTTTACTTCATTTAGATCACATTAATCACAAATTAAGTAAAACACTAAGAAAGACATAACATTTTCATCAATTTTGTTGACATCAGCCATGATGACAACTAAGCAATGAACACACAAATGTATATAAACCCTATGGATATGAAGGGTGAATAAACCCTAAGATAAAAATTGAAAAATGAATAAAGCCTAGGATCATAATTTAAAAAATAAATAAACCCTAGGGGGACAAGGATATGAACCTAGGTTTGAATGTAATAAAATGTTTGGGTTCACCATTTATGTTTACCCTAATTTTGGTTTTATAAAAAATGAGTAATAAATGATTTCAATGAATAGGTCTAATAATATAGATATGAAAGTATATAGTTCATATCTACCCAATTGGCTAACAATAACAAGATAAAGTGCTAAATGAAATAAGCTATGCAAAGTAAGTACAAAGGATAATAAATGATCACATCTTATTGTTGTAATAAAAAAATGAGATTCTAGATCTAGAATATGATTGTGCAGGTTGAATGTGTACTACTCCTAAACTTTGATTTTACCTATGGATCCTCTTGGACAATGCATGGGTTTGATCTAAATATATTTGCATTGGGTAGACCTGCATTGCTAGATTTGTCTTTATATGTAGGGTTGGGAAATTTGAGTTTTTTTTTACTAATTTTTTAATTTCATGTATGCTCACTTCATTGTTTTGTTCATAGAATTTGTTGAATTTTTATTCTTTTTACATGACATAAATTAATAATCAAAATAAACAATGGGTTATGCAGTCATGAAACTACCGAAGTGACATTGCAAACTATGTATCTCACATGTTGAAATCATACTTCCACATAGTTATGAGCAAGTGTAAATATAATAGCTCAATTAAGGGTTTTGAACCTCTTATTCCCTACAAGCCATGATGCAGCTATATGTAACCTAATACCTTTATTTGATACAAAAAAGTGATGATAGACCAAGATAAAAAACTATGTCAAATGTGTGTAAGATATGACTAAATTAAGCTCAACTTGAAGGAGGAATAATGATATTTGATAATTGGCTTTGCTCTAGGTCTTGATATTGATAGTCAATATTTTATATTATTTTTTATGATCCCTTGATACTATTTTACTTAATTTTTAGTAAAACAATAAATCTATTATAACTGATAGGTGTAAAACTTGATAGAGATTAGAATGCTAAAGATATACAAGTATTAATAATTATAATTTGTAACTTGTTAAATATGGAAATATGTTATTTTTTGGAAAATATTAATAAGGATGGCACTTAGCTCAAATATAGATTTTTTTGAATATTTTAGATGTGTGACAATGGAAATAATTAAAATATGTGACTATGTATTCTCAAGATCAATAATATAATCTAAAACTTCTCTTGGACAAGTTTGTCTTAGTTGGACTATAGCGCATGCTACTCGAGTCCCTTGACCATGGACTTATCCTAGCTGACTATGACTAGTGATTGATAGATAAAACATAGAATCAAGATTTTTACAGTGAAAGATTAGAAAAAATCTCAAAATATTCTTGGAAATGACTATTATAAGCAGATAATAGTGTAAGCCACTTGAGTCCTTAACGATAAACTTGTCATTGTTAATCATGAAGAAAATATGATTGTTTCACCATGTGTGCATATATTAATTAGGGTTTTGATGCATATTTAATATGGAATATCACATGGAATAATTACAATGACAAACCCCTAGTTTCTTACACACAAACCAATTTGATATTAAATTTGGGGGGGGCGTCGGGTAGAAGGGTTTGAATTCAATTAATCTTGGCCAATCCCAGTTGAATGACCAAGTGTTGCATTACATCGATAATACTCTGAAGAGGGATCAAAATCAAATGTAGTTCTCCCACTTATGTGTATGTGTTAAATTGTGAATGCAATTATATATGCTCCTTCTCCTATTTTAACCTTGGCACAAACATGCAAATATAAATTTAGCCTTTGAAAACCTTGAATCTATCTTCAACAAATCTATAGATAAACATCAAAATCCTTGAATAGTTTTCTAGAGTGAGGAGATGCATCCTTAATGCCTTAGAGTAATCTTGTATTTATAGAGGTTTTAATTTTTAATTTGGGGACCTATTGGCACATAAAAATAAACCCAAGATAAAACTTGATGGGAAAAAAATTAATTTTAAATGAAATATGAATCAAAATAAGGTTTGAAAATTACACATGGATAAGTTTGCTCCTTACAGACAAGACCATGGGAACATTCCTATTAGACAACAATGGAGTTGTCCAAAAAGACAAGATACCATACTTATGGATCCTCATGACAAAATGGAAAGATGATTATCAAATGGATGAATGCGTTAGCCATAATAGAGAAGACCCAAGTAAATGTGCCAACAAATACATTATTTGTTATAAATAGCTTATATGTACATAGTTGTAATAAAAATACATATGAGATGGTGTGTCTACATTTCCCCCCACTTTAGTCTAGTAATTAAATTACTAGTGTAAAGGAAATAAATGAAACTTGGGTGTGTATGACACACTTTGTACTTTGACTTGAAATTTTTATTATGTAGATTACTTGATGATAAATCTTGCAATAACACACGTAGTAGCCAATGTCCCTATATGAAATTTGACAATATAAATTTTAAAATTGTAAGGGTAAATAATGAATAAATAGTACACCTATATGCATAATGTATTATGGTGTATGTGGAAAATGTTTGTGATGTGTTGAGTAGAGAAAAGATGCTTTCATTCATGCTCATTTATTAGCTAGGGAAATGAATAATACCTCAAGTTGTAATGGGATAGAATTATGCCATTAGTTGTCACTACACCCTTGACCATATCAACTTGAGTAACTAATCTACCTCTACTATTGTATCCTTAGATAAGATGTTTGGATAAAATGTGCCCCCTTATTAAAAAACTTGGAGAGAATAATTGCTTGTGTTGAATCATTAAATAATTAAGAGTGATCAAGTCTCAAATTTAAATAACTAATAAAGCCTATGAGTTGTAAATATGCACATTCTAATTCTCATGAATGAGTGAAATTAACCCCTATACTAATCCCCCAGAAGTTATAACCATGATTGGTTCGCTAGAAGTGATGTCAAGGTAATTTGAGTGTCACTAGAATCGAACTTACATCAATCATAATAGAAAAAAGAACCACAAATGGATTCACTAGAAGTAATATCAAGCTATTTGAGTGTTTTTAGACTCAAAGGTAATTTACTTTTAATATATTGAATCATACTTCTATAGACGAAGCTAAATCCCATTTGCTTGATTGAAAGAAAATGAAGAATATTAATGTTGTCATCATGACTACATTGCTAGTAGAATTGAATTGAAATTACAACCACTATAACTTTGAAAATGTGCATGAACAAGTATCATGTCTATGAATTGTAACTTTGAACTTTTATACTGAGCATGAACAAGTATCATACCCTTTAAATTTATGCCAATGATATAAAATGCCAAGCACCTATATGTTCAATTGTAACTATATTATGAAACTTGTAGTTATTTTTATGATCATTTTGCACATGTCCATGAAATATGAATTAAAATGTGTATGAATATATGATTTAGTATTTAAAAATTAAGTGTATATGCTTATCATATGCCCTTAGTAATCTGTATCAGTGTGCCCATATATATCATACGCCCAATTTCTTTTTTTTTTGAAATTTTATCAACCTATATTATGGATCTTGTACTTTGTCACAAAATTTAATTTTACATGGATTTAAAACTTTGACCCCTATATTTTATATTTTATTTGATTCAGTGCACCCATATAGCATATGCCCCCAATATTTATACTATTGTGTATACTCTTATTAGAAATTTGTCACAAATATGTAGTTTGTGCCTAGTTTAAACCATTCTAAATCCTACATGACATGCCAAAATGTATTTTGTTCAATATTATTTTCTATTATAAGGCCATTATATTCCCAATTTTGATGTGAGGCATGAGATTTGTGAATGCATTGTATCAAAATAATAAAGGTATATGTTATGAAATACATTTGATGAAATTAGAGTTTGTTTGATTAAATATTAGTTGATTTTTTATTATTTTAACATATTTATTATGTTTACCATTCTTAATAGAACCATTAGTAATCCAATAAATATTTTGTAGGCAAGATTGTTGAAGGCAATGGTTAGAGTGAAAGGATTCTGAGATAATAAAGAATAATTAATAAACTCCATGTATATCGTTAAATTTGGAGATTTTGATAAGGTTGATTGGCACAATGGAAATACTACCATGCAAAAGAACACATTGTGTGTGTTCCAATGGAACACATTGTGTGTGTTCTAATGTAACACACAAGGAGTGATTTCAATATGTATTGCTCGAGATATCACATGCACAATTTTGAGAAGACTAAGGGTTTTTTTAAAAAGAAAAAGCCAACCCATATAAATAGGTTGGTTGAAAAGAAAATTATAATTCATTTTCCTATCAATAATTTAAGATTTCTAAGCTCTAAGTGAGATAAAATGTTGTAGAGGAGAGAGCTTTGACTTATGATATTCAAGAAGGTCGAGGACATCCTACAATCTTAGGCTGCTCTACCCTTGATATGCCTAAAAAACCTTATTTTTTGACATATGTAAATTTTTAGTTTTTGTCTATTTTAATGTATTCTAGATGTATTTATGAGTTTTTTCAGTCGTGTCTTGTCTATAGCAGCCTTGTCCAAACTGAAAACCCCTTACAGAATAACTTGGGGGGAATAATTACTTATGTTAAATCATTGATGAATTAAGAGTGATCAAATCTCAATTTTGAATAACTAATCAAGCCCTTGAGTTTGAAATATGCATATTTAAACTTTCATGAATGAGAACTACCCTCTGTATTAATACCCTTAAAGGTGAAAGTAACCAAGGGTTAAGGTATCCCATCTTATTATACCAAATGAAAGTAACCAACATATTCTTTATCAAACCCCTCCACCTCTCACATCTCCTCTAAAACGTGTGTATATGCATATTCAATCCAAAGTACCCAGTGTTTGTGATTATGAAGCCCTTAACAATATGGGTAGGATCATATAAAAGTTACAAAAGCATTTCAATTTAAAGATCACATCATTGGAAAGTTAGATCACATATATGCAAAATCCAAAATATGCTAGTGTTAATCATGTGTTTACATCTTCATATAGTAATGTTGTGGCCAACAAGGTTTCATGCCAAAATAAGAAGCTAAAAGAGACTTCATCTACAATAAGTGATTGAAAAATTATAATAAGAGTTCAAGTGAAATTATAAGATAAACAATTTGATAAATCGATCAAATTTCCTCTTATACATCCTCTTAGATGATCAAAATACTATTTTTCATATCATAGAATGCATGGGCATCATACAGATTGTTTTTTTGCCTTGAATAAAAAAATGCAAAATATAATTGATAATGGTTATCCTATCATTGATACATCAATCAAGCAACCCACTCACATTATGAGTGCATCTCTTTAATCACAAGTGCAAAAAAGAAATGATGGGTACTAAAAGATAATTTAAAGCAAAAATAGCTGCAAATGCAAAACTTAGAGCAAGAAAAGATTCAAAATTCACAATTAGAGTAAGAAAATATTCAAAATCCAAATCTAGAGCAAGCAATGTTAAAAAAAGATCAAGAAATCAAAGCACAAATTGCATCCATAGATATATGACTCTTCTCTAGTCCATCATGAGATGCAATATTTTCGGAATGATGAATATACTCAAAAGAAATAAACTTTCAATAATGAAACTCCAATCTATGGTGTAATTAGTTTTTCATACACATATGCTCAAAATGGTATATCACAAGTTGAATAATAACCTAAGAAGTTAACTCTCTCCTATGATAATGATTATATTGATGATTATGATCATAATAATATAGAAGATTGGTATGATCCTAACAATACTAATTACACAACATATGAATATGACACACATGATATAGGGCCCTCATAAATCACTAAAAAATGGTTTCTATGAACCACTATAGCTTATAATATTACTTCACAACCATAGAGTCCTACATGGCATACACAAAGTAATATAGATTCTCTAGATCTATATTTGGCACATATACATGATCCTTGGCAGCATGACCAATTTATTGTACCATATTTAGATTATAGATCACCCTATGATCATCTCTTAGATGGGATCATCGAATAACACTCTCTTTCCAAACATCATATATATATATATATATATATATATATATATATATATATATATATATATATATATTCAAGAAAATACAAAACATTTAAATAAAGTAAAAATACAAAAATATTTAGTATTTCACATGTTTACTAGCTTTTTCATATGTTGTTTACTTTATGTTAGTATATATCATATCATTTCTATACACACATATCTTTCATAGATACTTGAGTGTGATACAGGCATACATTAGATCCATGATACACGAGCATGAAAATGTTGGACCTTTCTTCTTCTCATGTGCCACACTACTTTGGGGCATCTTACTTTTATTTGATCATGATCACCATAGGTTCTATTGTTTTATGATCATTTTCTATTATCACATTGAGCTTATATACTAACATTTTCACATGCCTATACTCATCATATTATCTTACACAATGTACTTGATATGCAATTCTATAAGACATTTTGTTAACATATGTATGCAGGGACTATTATGGCATGCTTATGTTAGTTATTTATATTTTACTTAATCATCATATCACATGGCTTAATTAAATGTACTTTTTTTTTGTTTCATTGTATTGATTTTGAAACATTTGAACATGTTCCTTGCTTATTGGCTACAATGCCCTAAGTGTTATTTTCTTTGGTGTGTGGAAAATTTTAAATGTTTTCCCATTAAGTGTGCATCATTTGAATAGGCCCCTTGTTTACAGTCTCATTAGACCCCTCTTTGCATGGCATTGAGTACTCTTGTGTGTGTTTTTTATTTTTTTCTAAGATTTTTACTTCTAGACATTATCATGATCCATATCATGCATTTTAGGGCTTGTTATGTATGCATATTATGAGCTTCATTGATACACCTACTTAGACATGATACCATTATATGCTTCTTTTATACATGATTCATACAAATAAAACATAGTTGTCTTATCCTTTTAAGATAAGGTGATTATTGTAGAGCAAGTTAGTCCATGCATTCATAGAGTAAAAACCCAAATAAGCATAAATTACATAACATATTAATCCAACGCCCTCATGGGGTTTTGAAAATGAATTCAAAGAGTTATTGAAAGAAGAAATGCAACCATCAAACCTTCCCAAGAGCATCCCTCCTCTAAAAGTAGCCAAGAAATGTGATTTTCCCTTGATTTGGTGTTCCAAGTCTTTGTCAATGATGACTGGCTTGCTCCTCCATCATCTCTCAATGCAACAATGAATTAGGCTCATGAATTTGATCAATGTGTGCAAATAATTGAAGCTTTTCTATTGCAATTTTTTTATAATTAGTTTGCATGAATAAAGCTTTAAAATGGTGGTCTTGGCCTTGTTATTTATAAATTTTTAGAAATGATCAGAATCAACCATGACCATCCATCTTGAGATCAAGATGTGTGGCCATGAATCAATTCACTTTTAGAGGCTCAATCCATAAATATCCCCATTAATATTTGGAAGAATGGGGCATTAATGAGGCATGAGAGGGCTTAAACTAGATATTTGTTCCATTAGTGGCTTGTGGATGCCACCCCATTGATAATGTCATAAGATGATATAGAATTGAAGAATGAATTTCCAATTAATAGATTTTTAATAACTTCCATGGATTTTTCACTTAACCTCTTGATTTGGCTTAATTTTATTAAGTGGTTCAATGACTTTTCTATGATTCTTTGTAAATTAGTTGTTCACTTAATCAAACTGGTCAAAATTTCAATTTACTAAGTCATAATTTGACTGAAGTATAATTAGAAGGTGTCAATTGTGTACAAAATAATTCCCCATTTGGAGCATTATGGAAGCGAAATAACACATGCACATGATGTGTGCTTCCAAGTTAAAAGAATTCAATGGTCTAGAGAATCATTTTTCATGGTTGCAATTGGACTCAAAGTGATTTGAGAAAACAAAATAATCACATAAAATGCATTGCCCCATTTAGGGATACATTTGTTTAAATCATCACCTGTACATGATAAGTTGAAACCATTTATTGTGTTTTAGTAATTTTGCCCCAGATTGTGTATTCCATAGAATATTAATTAAATTGACAATTTCAATATAATATTGATAAGAATTGGATGTCTACATTTTGACCTTGTTTGAGAAGGCATGGCGAGACATGTGGTTGAAGCAATGTCATTTCAAAGAATGAAAGAGTTGTCAAGAAGAAGGTAATGACCCATGATTCCCCCTCGAGAGGACATACAAGGATGAAAGAGAGGGATGGACTCTCAAAAAGAGAGAAAGAGTGAAATTAATCCATGAATGAGAGTATATCTGTATGAGCTAATGCTTGCACGTGTTGGTTCCTAATGATCAAAAATAGAATAGAATATAATGGGTCCCAAGGTGGGGGAGTGGGAAGAATGGAATTCCAAAATATAAGTAACACACTTTGAGACACCCAAAAGAGGATGAAATTTGTGGGCTTAAGGAATGATCAATCTCGAGATAAGTTGAACACTTTAAATTGCCAAAATGAAGTCAAAATCCATAAAGCTTGGAATTAGAATTAAAAAGAGAGTATTGCTCTAGAGAAATGATGTTAATGAATTAATAGCATGCCCTAATAGAGTGGATTTGATTAGTTGATAAATTGATTTTGACCCAGTAGGGTTGATTTAATCGATGATTGGTCTAAATATGGTTCCCCAATAGGGTAAATTGTCAAGTAAAGCTCAAGGATATAACCTAATGCACAAATTAAATATGAGTGGGTGTAAATGCAAATGCAAGGGTTTAATGACTAAAGAATCCATAAAAACTAAGCATGCAAGGATGCACAAAAGGATGAAAGAGATGAATAGAAGAATGAGGGTGGCCAAACTGACCTGAGATATGTCATGTATCCAAGCATTGCCTACATAGTCCAAATGGACCTCAAACTAATGTAGTTCACCCAAAACTGGGAGAAAATGGAATGAGGAATGAAGAATAGAAGAAAGATGGACCACTATTTAATTAGACTCATAGTGTATGCCAAGAGATGCACATCTTTCAGAGAGTCTTATGGTAGGTATGGTGCATTCAAAATGATCTTCAGAGGTTCTTGATTTTTGTACTTTGCACACTTGGTGTTTACTATAGCAAAATGAAATTATGCATCATAATTATGACACTTATAATAATATTGTATTTCGATTGTAATTGGTTGGTTTAAAAGTGAATATTTATAACTAAGGATAATGATAAAAACTACCAATACCAGAGTTACAAATATTTACATTTAAATAAAAATAATAATAAAAATAACAAATACAAAAATGTAACCTAGTTTAAAATAAAAATATGAATAATCAAGAATTAATTAGGAACAAGAATGTATAAAATAAAAGCAAGAACAACTTAATAAGCAACATGAAAGCAAGATATGAATAATCAAGATCCATGTGTACTACCAATATGCACTCAGAACACCAAACAAAAGAATAAGTTAAACACAACTCTAAATAAATCAAACCTAATTGAAGGCTAGATTAAAAGTGGTTATAGAATGTATTTGAACTCAAAATAACAAAAAAATATAAAATAAGGCAAAATAGTAACACAAAAGACCAATATAAAAAAATACCAAGAATAAACAATAAATAATGACTCTTTGTGATAGGGTGACCCCTAATCTAAGAAGTAATGAGACTGGCTAAGCTAAGTCTAGAAAATTTGCCCCTATGTGGTAGGGAAACAACAAGACAAAAAAAAATGCGGGGGGGGGGGAGAAGAAAATGAAGGGGTGGTCGAGCTGAATCCAGATACATAGGGCAAGTGGATGTTGCCTACATAGTTCCATGGACATGAGATCCAATGTGAACTTCTATCCAAATGTAGTTCTCCAAGGAAATGAGATAGAATAAAAATGATGATAAAAAAGCATGATTGATGTTGTAAATGAAATAATGAAATGGGATTATAAAATAATGAGAGCATTCAAATGATTACTTACAAAATGGCAAGAGCATGGGCTCAAAATAAACAAAAGAGCAAGACATTGTTTTTGTTCTTTTTTGTCAATCATATTCCAATGTTTTTATTTTTTTGGGATAAGAAATAGAAATGAACTATTCGCAAAAGGCCCAGGGAACTACCTAACTAAGGAGATGTGCTTCCACAATTAAGAGCTTAAACAACAGCTAAATCAGTTGCAATGGGGATCATGAATATAAATAATGACATAGGGAACCAACTAAGCAAGGGGATGCATGTCTAAAAGTAGAAGTTCTAATAATAGCTAAAGCTAGCTGCAATGTCCCCTATGATCCTATTAAGGCAACAATGCCTACCAAACAACAACAAAATAATAATAAAATAGTATGCAATGCTAGATAAATCTGAAGAACCATGCAGTAAGCAAAAATCATGTGTTGGTGTATTCATGTTCACTTGTCTATAAGAGGAAGCTGCATAATACTATTTAGGCTAAACTACTTTATAGAAATAGTGCTAAGTGTGTCCATAATGCTTATTAGTCATACTCAAGATCATAATTGGTCAAGGAATAGAATTGTCTAGGTTACAATGGTCCAGGGCATGAAAAGAATATTATTCTAAGTAGAATGGTCCAAGGCAGAATGAGACAAAATGAATAGGGTCCAAGATAGGATGGTCCAGTATGGGATAAAAAGAGTCTAGTGGAATATAAATAATCCAAAGTGCCAACAGTCCAGAGTAGTAAAAGAATATGGTTCACATGTGAACAATCCATGGTAGGTCAAGACAAAATGAATATGGTCCAAGATAGGACATCCAGGATATAATAGTGGGATAAAATGACTTTATCACAAGTTTTCCCCAAGTAAGGGGTCTTGTAGACAATGGTTCAAAAAGCTATAAACTGTAGAATCACTTGAGATATACAATGTTCATAGGATCTAGGAGTTCTTCACCACCTAGAGTATCTCATTGGAATGTCTTCAATCCATAATTTGTTATGATAACATATGGGCCCAGCCAATTAGAATGGAACATGTGCTTCTTTTTACATTTAGAATTAATGTTTTTATGATTCTCTTTTATTACTAAATCACTAAATTCAAACTCCTAAGGGAGAATGCATTTGTTATAGCTTTTATGCAATCTATTTTGATACACTTACAAATTATTTAGGGTAGCTAAATGCTTGTCATCAAGGATTTCTAGCTCTAGCAACCTAGAAACTCTATAATATTCATCATCTTCAATATTATATATGATACTCATAGTGAAGGCATCTCGACCTTAATCAGATAATAGTTTATATGCCATAAACAAGAGAGTATGGAGTGGCTCCTATAGGGGTTTGATGGATAGCATGATAAGCCCAAAAGGTAGGAAAAATTTACAAGTGCCAATTATGGCTAGCGTCATTGATAATCTTCCTTAGTATGGCAATAATAGTTTTGTTCAATGCCTCAGCTTGACCATTGCCTTATAAGTTATATGGTGTGGATTTCTTGTGCCTAATTTTGAATTTTGCACAAAGAGCTTTTACATCACAATTTATAAATGATCTGCCATTATCAAATATGATATAGGTTGAGATGCCATATCGACAGATGATATGGTAATGTATGAACTTGGCAATCTGCTTATCGGTAACCTAAGTGAGAGGAATGGTTTTGATCCACTTAGTAAAATAATCAGTAGTAGTGAGAATATATTTATGGCCATCAAAAGATGTTGGATTAATTTTCTCGATGAAATCAAGGCCCCATGTAGAAAATGGCCATGGTATAGTGATCGGATGTAGGGGTAAGGAAGGTGCATGTATCAAATTACCATGTTATTGTCAAGCAACACACTTCCTAACATAATTACAAGAATATATCTCCATCTTGGGCCGATAGTAACCTATTCTAAGGAGCTTTTTAGCTAAGACTACACCGTTGGTGTGGGCCCCACACATTCCTTCATGAACCTCCGTAAGCACTAACTTAGATTCTCTCAAAGATAAATAATGAAGTACTAATCCATCATAGCCTTTATGATAAAGTGTGTTTCCAAAGAGGGTATAATGAGCTATGTGATGAAGGAAAAGTTTCTAATGATTATTGGAAAGGTCAGGCAAAAAGACTTGGTCATGAAATTAATTATAAATGTCTTGAAACCAAGGTAGTTCAGGTGGGGAATTAGGACCAAGAATGGTGCATAACCTTTATGAATCAGGCAAGACATGTGTAACTATAAAATATTTTCAATGAGAAATTGATACTCTTTAGCACTATGATTAATATGTATCATTGACCCAATTACTGCCATTACATTAGCAAATCTATTATTGGCCTATGGTACCTATTAAAATTATAGGGATTTGAAATGAGTCTTAAGATTATCCACAATATACTTCTAGGGTACAATCTTATCATCTCTAGTCTCATATTGATCTGTGGTTTGATTTATAATCAATTGGGAATCCCCATAGACTATTAAGTGTTAGATATCCCATTGCACTACAAGATGAAGTCCTGTAATAAGTACTTCCTTAGCCATATTGTTGGTACAGTGAAAATTAATATGAAACACCTTGGGAATCAGATCCCTTTATGGTGTAATCAACAAAATCCAACCCTAGATCCATATGATGTAAAGGAGCCATCAAAGTATAGGTTCCATTGTTCAGGTTTATGCAGTACTTCTTTTATTGTCATAATAGAATCACTTGGAAAATAAAACTTGAGGGGTTGAGTATCCATAATAGGGGCTTCTACATGTTGATCTGCAATGACCTACCCCTTGATAGTTTTTTAATTCTAGTACTCAACATCAAATTCACTTAAGAGCATGACCCATTTGGCCATGCGGCCTATGAGAGCTGCTTTAGACAATAAATATTTGAGGGGGTCCACTTTAGTAATAATAATAGTTTTGTTATTCAACATATAGTGTCATAACTTTTGGGAAGTAAACAGCATTGCTAAACATTCCTTCTTAATAGGCATATAATTATGATCATAAGCCACCAATGTGTGGCTTAAATAATAAATTGCATGTTCCTTGTCCTGATCATCATGTTGATCCAAGAGTGCCCCCAATGCATATTCGATTGCTAAAATATAAAGAAGTAATGGTTATCCAGGTGTTGGCAATCTCAAAAGTGGCAGGTTATCCAAGTATGTTATGAGCTTTGAAAATGCTAATTAACACTCCTTATCCATTAAAACATGACCCCTTTCTTCAAGAGATGTGTAAATGGGTGGTACTTATCTACTAGTTGTGAAATAAACTTGTGAATGGATTGAATCTTTCCATGTAATCTATGGAGCTATTTAAGATTGGGAGGTGAAGGCATTTCTACAATGGATTTAACCTTAACAAGATCCACTTCAATCCATCTTTGTGGTACAATAAACCTAGTAATTTTTTTGAAGTGATGCCAAAGACACACTTCTTAGGATTCAGATGAACCTTGTCCTCATGAAGTCTCTCAAAGATTCTCCATAGAATGTTAGGATGGTCATCATATGTTCTTAATTTAGCTAAGATGTCATCAACATAGTCTTCAACAATATTGTGCATCATGTCATGGAAGATGATAGTCATAACACATTGATAAGTGGCTCCAACATTCTTCAAGCCAAATGGCATGACTTGATAATATAATGTTCCCCATGGTGTGGTGAATGTAGTTTTATGTTGGTCTTCTTGAGATATATTAATCTGATTGTATCCATAAAATAAATCCATAAGGGATAGCATCTCGTACGTAATAGTAGAGTCGATAATCATGATGATGTTAGGTAAAGGAAAATCATCTTTAGGGTATGCCTTATTGATATCTCTATATTAGTACAAAGACATATACCTTGTAGCTTTTTGCTAATTGGGACTATATTTGATATCCATTCGAAATAGTCCAGTGGTCTCATGAAGCTTGCTCCTAATAATTTCTTTGGTTATGCTTTTACCAAAAGAGCAATGCATGGGTGCATCTTTCTCAATTTTTGTTTGACTAGCTTAGTATCTAGATGGATAACAAGTTGACGCACAACTAAGTTAGGGTCAAAGCCTAGTATGTCAGAGTAAGCCCATGCAAACATATCAATAAAGTATCTCAAAATGGTGACAATGTGATCACACTCTTCATCAGTGAGGGAGGTGCCAAGGTAAAAAATTTTGGGATTATCATAAGTCCCTAGGTTCACTTTAATAGTGTTTTCTATCAGGAGTGTAGAACCATCTTCTAGAATAATAGGTAACATTTGATCTTGATCATCTTCTTCTACTACAAATTTTGTTTATTCTTGCCATAACTCTGGATAATGAGATGAATCTGAATCCATTGGTTCAGGTAATGGCCAACTAGTAAATATCTCTATAAAATCAAGAGTGACCCATTCAAAAACTTTCTATTGTTCTGATGTGATGATAGTACTGGTTATGGAGCTAAGACTTGATGGACCTTGTGCGTCCTTTGGAGATGAGCAAACTTTCCCATCCAAGAGTGCCTAAAATAGGTTTTCACTCAAGGACTTGTCTTTTTCTTTACTATTTCCCTAATCAACAAGTGCCTCAAAGAGGTTTTCATTAGAGGATCTCGATGTTTTATCTTTTTATTGACCAAGAAAGTTTGCCTACTCTCTAAAGTAGGCATAAGGGTCCAAAGAGAAGTTGAATCCTTGTTTATGATCGCCAATTAACAAGCCATCTCTAAGGCCCATGTACTCACCAATAGATTCTTCATTTTATAATTCATCAAGGCATATGACAAAATTTTACTGGTTTCAATCAAGGAGTTAAGGATGGCAAAGGCAAAGGAAATAATGGGATGTGATAGTCATAATGGAGTTTGAGTCAAATAAATCTATATCAACAAACTCATCATAAATACTATAATAGGACATTACATCACTACCAGGAGTCTCATTGCTAGTTGACTCAGAAGAATCACTATCAAAATTCATGAGGTCACCCCCACGTGGTATAAATCTGAGACCTTAACTCATGTTAGGTTTACTAGCTGATATTGGTTCTAGGATTCCTTACTCTTGTGGTCTAAGGCCTTTTCCTATATAATCAAAGTTATCCATAATCTAATTAGGGATAGGATGTCATGTCCCCTTCTCAGTGACATCTCTCGGAGCACAGGATTAGCCTATCATACGACCCTCGTAGGCTGATCGTTTGGATAGAGGGTCACCTGGGAGCTTGGCACATGCTTCAGATCGGCAGAGTTTGATCAGTTGGCTTTCATTTGGGCTCGATCGAACACTTTTGGCAGAAGTTACTATTTTTAGCAGTTCTTGGTGGTCAGTGTGGGACCCCTGCTATTTTTGGCAATATGGGTTGACAGCATTCAGAAATACTCCAGTATATGACCGCTTCAGACGGTTCGGTCATCGGGCGAGTAACGAGGGAAATATTAATATTTAATTGCATTAATTAAATATTAATATTATGAGATTATTATATTAAGTTATAATTAAAAATTATAACTTAAGTGATGTAATGCTGAGGGGGCGCCCATCATCAGGAAGGGGCCAAATTTAATATTATTATAAAATTTGGCCTAAGTTGAAAATATTAAAATAATTAAAGAATTGCGATTTTTAATTAAAAAGTCCTATTATAGTGGAAATCACACCTCTTTGGTTATATATACTTCTGCATTGGGAGGAGCGCCATTATGTCATTTGGAGAATTGAAAATTGATCAAATTTGTCTGAGATAGAGCTTCAGGGGTTCGAGTTCATTTTCCTTGGAGAACGTGCCATCTCCATTGGAAGCAATTCAGAGGGTGTGAAATAACACCTGATTTATTGCAGCCGGGGTTTTCTTCATTCAGGGGAAGACATTGATTTTCAGAGGTTATCATCACAGGTTTTTCATCAGGGTTATTCCTTCTTCAGTCAGGGATCATTTAGGCGCCCATTTTTGGAGGTTGAAATAGCCAAAGGACAGGCGTACAGCAGCATTAATTGCTGGTTTTATCCCAGCCGTACCTGTACCTGGCCGTACCATTTACAGCAAAGGACAGATATCATAAGAGCAGGGCGCAGGGTTTTTTCTGAAAAAAAAAAAAAAAAAAAAACTGTACCTGTCCGTACCGTACGGACAGCATCCGTACGGCGCCCGTACGGACTGTACCGAGCCTGGTTTTTGGCAGCAGTCATCAATTTTATTGGGCAGCGAACAGTCCAGGTTTTTCTTGAACCAAACAACAAGTTTTTTTTGTAAACTCATGCAACTAGGGTTTTATTTTTAATAAAAAAATAGTCTTCTCGATATTCAGTAAATTTTATAGGATTTATTTATCATTTTATGCAAATCCGCATTTCTTTCAAAAACTGGCAAAAAACCCAAAAACAATAAAAAAAATTCAAAAACCTCAGAAAAAACATATAAACCGTCAGTTGTCAGAATCAGAGGGAACTTGGGGTTCCTACAGTGGTATCAGAGCTAAATCCTGCCATCCTACGGGTTTAGCTATCTTATGCAGCCGGATCAGATTGGGTCACCCAGGTATTACACATGCAGGCGAGCCCTGATTGACAGGCAACAGAGTTTGAGCAGGCAGCCGGGCAATATGGCTGACAGAACAGATATACCTAGGCTGGGACATAATGACAGAGATCAGGAGGGTGCAGAGTTCATGCATACACTTCGAGATCTTCGTGCAGGGCAGCGGCGATCCGATGAGGTATTGCAGCAGGTGGCAGCGGCACTACAAAGGTTGGGTACTTCGAGGAGACCGTCACCTAATCGTGACGATGACAGGAGTGATGCAGGGTCACGGAGAGCTACTAGGGCAGCATCACGGACAGCAGATAGGCCTACTAGGCCCACTTTCACGAGACAGGGGCCCGGCGAGGCTATACCAGATGAGGAGCATGATGAGTTATTCGCTGACACCCTTATGGCAGCGCATGAAGAATGGGAGTTGGTACCTCCTGCGGTCAAAGAGATGATCACTTTTGACTGTTTTATTACACAGAGGCGAGAGCATAACAGATCTCGGTAGGATAGGAGGCCTCGTCAGCAGAATAATGATCTAAAACATGCTACGAACCGGCTCACATTGGCGACATTCGATGGTAGTGGTAAGATGACTGCTCAAGCTTGGATTATCAAGCTTGACACATTCCTTACACTGCGCCCGATGGCAGAGAGTGACGCCATTAGATATGCTACATTGCATCTTGAGGGAGTTGCCTACGACTGGTGGCACCACGGTATGGTGACTTTACAGCATGACAGGATCACTACATACCAGGAGTTTGTGGACAGGTTGGTTGGGCGCTTTGACAGGAAGGATCCAGAAACTTACTTCCGAGACTTAGCTCAGTTGAGACAGAGTGGCAGTGTAGAGACCTACATAGGTGACTTCCAGAAGTTATCCGTTATGGTCCCTAACATCTCCGAGAGGCGCTTGGTAGTACTCTTCATGGAGGGGTTGTCAGAGCCATTGCGAGGTTGGATCAAAGCTTTTGATCCTCCTTCATTATAGGAGGCGATGAAGAAGGCACGAAACATGGAGTTAGCAGCACCATCGAGCAAATTCAGCTCCAGAGGTTCTTCATCATTCAGGGATAACAAGGGCTTTAACAGGAATAAGGATAAGTCTGATGTTAGCAAAGAAAAATCAAACTCTAGGAATGATCCAAAAGGAAAATCAGCAGCCCCACCCTTAGATCATGAGGCCCTTAATGACCTACGCAGGAAGAAGCTTTGCTTCTACTGCAAAGGACCATATGACGCTAATCACGATTGTCCTCTAAGACCTAAGGGCAAGGCAAATCGTATAATGTGGGCGTTCTATGAGGACTCAGAATCAGAGGATTCCGAACAGCAGGAGAGTTCAGAGAGTTCAGAGCCAGAGGCTCCAGAGCATATAGTTGAGACAGAGCCCGAGCTTCAGGTCCAGGAGGCCCGTTTATCTAGTATCCAGCAGGAGGGTTCTTTCCGGATTCGTGGTGTGTTGGCAGGACAGAGGGTCATTACCCTACTTGATACAGGAGCCACGCATAATTTCATAGATGCTAGATTTGTTGAGAAACGTGGACTCATCACAGAGGAGTTTGAGGGCATAAGAGTCAAAGTGGCCGATGGGTACACTTTGAAATGTGAGCGCATGATTAAGGATCTCCCTTTATGCTTGAACAAATATGAGTTCAAGGCAGATTACTATGTTGTTAATATGGGGGACATTGATTTGGTCTTGGGGATGAAGTGGTTACATTCATTGGATGAGGTCACACTTTGTCTCAAGGACATGGAGATCCGTTTTGATGTCAACGAAAAGACACACATTCTTAAGGCAATTCGGGACAGCAACATCAAAACAATTTCCTTCCGCCGGATGGAGTGGCTTATGCGTCACGACATGGTAGAGTGGGCTGCCGAGTGTCATTTAGCACCTATACAGGAGGGACAGCAAAAGATAGATTATCATCCGGATATACAGGAGTTGAGAGTCAGGCATGACAAGGTGTTCAGTGACATTCCGCCAGGTAGACCTCCAGACAGGGGCATAGAGCACATCATTGAGCTCGAGGAGGGTGCAAAACCCGTTATGATAACTCCTTACAGGCATCCAAAAAGATTGAAGGATGAGATAGAAAAGACAATAAAGGAGTTACTTGCTATGGGACACATTCGCCCTAGCAAGTCACCATTTGCTTCTTCGGTTGTTTTGGTGAAGAAGAAGGATGGGACTTTACGCATGTGCATTGATTACAGGGTCCTAAATAAGAGGACAATTAAGAATAGATATCCTATACCGAGGATTGATGAGCTTATTGATGAGCTCCATGGGTCATGTTACTTCTCTAAGATTGACTTACGGTCAGGTTATCATCAGATCAGGGTAAGAGAGCAGGACATAGAGAAGATGGCCTTCCGATGCCATTGTGGGCACTTCGAGTTCGTAGTGATGCCATTTGGACTCACTAACGCACCAGCCACTTTTCAGTCTACGATGAACCGGGTTTTTCATTCATTGCTGAGGAGGTTTGTGTTGGTCTTTTTCGATGACATCCTTATATATAGCAGGTCTTGGCAGGAGCACTTAGCTCATTTGGAGGCAGTGTTGAGTACCTTGGAGAGGGAGTCCTTGTACGCCAAGGAATCCAAGTGCGACATAGGGATGACTGAATTGCTATATCTCGGTCACATCATTAGTGCAGATGGAGTGCGCATGGATCCTGAAAAGATCCGCGCCATTGTTGACTGGCCTACACCGGCGAACCTGACACAGTTGAGAGGGTTTCTCGGTTTATGTGGGTTCTACCGTAGATTCGTGAATGGGTATTCACGACATGCAGCCTCGATGATAGATTTATTGAAGAAGGGGGCTTTTGTTTGGACTTCAGAGGCACAGGAATGTTTTATGAAGTTCAAGGAGTTGATGACTACATGCCCTATTCTAGCACTACCTGACTTTACGAAGCCGTTCGAGCTTCAATGCGACGCATCAAGTGAGGGCATTGGTGCGGTGCTTATGCAGGACAAGCACCCGATTGTGTATGAGAGCCGCAAGCTCAGAGAACCCGAGAGATTGTATAGTATATATGATAAGGAGATGCTCGCAATCATACATGCCTTAGCAAAATTTTGACAGTATCTTGTCGGCAGCAAATTTTGCATTAAAACTGATCATAACAGCTTGAGACACTTTTTAGGGCAGTGAGATCTCAATGATAGGCAGCAGAAGTGGGTCAGTAAGTTGCAGGCTTATGACTTTGATATCTCATATATCAAAGGTACACAGAACGTAGTGGCTGATGCACTTTCACGTAAGCCGTACTTGAGCACTATGGTTCATATTTCAGAGGATTGGAGGCATATGATAGTGGCAGAGTATGCCAAGGACAGTTGCGCCTCCAGCATTGTTGAGGGATCAGCAGTTGATACCAGGTATACACTTGTGAATGATTTGATCATTTACAAGCACAGGATATATTTGATCCCAGGGTCAGAGGTGAAGAACATTGTTATGCGAGCCTTTCATGACACACCTACAGCAGGACATCCTGGATATTTCAAAACATACAGGCAGATTCGGGAGAGATTCACTTGGATAGGACTCAAGACAGATGTTCTTCAGTATGTGCGTGAGTGCCCTGTTTGTCAGCAGAACAAGCAGGAGAACACGTACCTGGCAAGTTTGTTGCAGCCACTTCCGATTCCTGACAGGAAGTGGGAATGCCTGTCGATGCATTTTATCACGGGCTTGCCTAAGGCCCAAGGGCGTGATTGCATTTATGTAGTTGTGGATCGGCTTACGAAGTATGCCCACTTCTTTCCGATCACCACGACTTACACAGCTACGCAGGTAGCAGAGGTTTTCTTTCGCGAGGTATTCAGACTTCATGGGTTGCCTCGGAGTATCGTGAGCGACAGAGATAGTCGGTTCCTGAGTAACTTCTGGCAGGAGGTTTTCAGACTTTGTGGGACTGAGCTCACTCCGAGCACTAGCTACCACCCACAGACTGATGGGCAGACAGAGATTGTGAACAAATGGGTGGAAGGATACCTCCGAAACTACATAGCAGGGCAGCAGAAGGCGTGGGTCAAATGGATACATTTGTGTGAGTATTGCTATAACTCGACATTCCATATGACCATTCAGATGTCACCCTTCATGGCGTTGTACGGGTATGAGGCACCGAGTTTTCTTGATTTGCTACTGAGCGACAGTAGAGTGCCGAGTGCAGGAGGTTGGTTGCAGGAGAGTCAGGACACTATGAGGGCTCTTAAGGAAAATATAGCTAAGGCACAAAACCAGTAGAGACAGTATGCAGATCAGAAGAGGACAGAGAGGCATTTCGAGGTGGGTGACATGGTTTACCTCATGCTGCAGCCCTACCGTCAGTCCACTCTTAGGAAGAGTGGGTCAGAGAAGCTCAAGCCACGCTATTACGGACCTTTCAGGATTTTGAGGAGAGTTGGCGAGGTGGCTTACGAGCTTGAGCTTCCAGCAGAGAGCAGGGTACACAACGTTTTTCATGTATCACGCCTCAAGAAGGCGTTGGGTCATCGTGTGGTACCGTCTGCAGTTCTACCTCCCTTAGATGATGAGGGAAAATTGATTTTAGTACCTGAGTCCATCCTGGAGTATAGGGAGAGACAGTTGCGTAGGAGGACTATCAGGGAATATCTGGTGAAATGGAGAGATTTGCCTGTTGAGGATGCAACATGGGAGAGTGAGGATATTCTACAGCATCCGGCATTGAGATTGCTTGGGGACAAGCAATTTCAGGAGGGGCGGACTGTCATGTCCCCTTCTCAGTGACATCTCTCAGAGCACAGGATTAGCCTATCATACGACCCTCGTAGGCTGATCGTTTGGATAGAGGGTCACCTGGGAGCTTGGCACATGCTTCAGATCGGCAGAGTTTGATCAGTTGGCTTTCGTTTGGGCTCGATCGGACACTTTTGGCAGAAGTTACTATTTTTAGCAGTTCTTGGTGGTCAGTGTGGGACCCCTGCTATTTTTGGCAATATGGGTTGACAGCATTCGGAATCACTCCAGTATATGACCGCTTCAGACGGTTCGGTCATCGGGCGAGTAACGAGGGAAATATTAATATTTAATTGCATTAATTAAATATTAATATTACGAGATTATTATATTAAGTTATAATTAAAAATTATAACTTAAGTGATTTAATGCTGAGGGGGCGCCCATCATCAGGAAGGGGCCAAATTTAATATTATTATAAAATTTGGCCTAAGTTGAAAATATTAAAATAATTAAAGAATTGCGATTTTTAATTAAAAAGTCCTATTATAGTGGAAATCACACCTCTTTGGTTATATATACTTATGCATTGGGAGGAGCGCCATTATGTCATTTGGAGAATTGAAAATTGATCAAATTTGTCTGAGCTAGAGCTTCAGGGGTTCGAGTTCATTTTCCTTAGAGAACGTGCCATCTCCATTGGAAGCAATTCAGAGGGTGTGAAATAACACCTGATTTATTGCAGCCGGGGTTTTCTTCATTCAGGGGAAGACATTGATTTTCAGAGGTTATCATCACAGGTTTTTCATCAGGGTTATTCCTTCTTCAGTCAGGGATCATTTAGGCGCCCATTTTTGGAGGTTGAAATAGCCAGAGGACAGGCGTACAGCAGCATTAATTGCTGGTTTTATCCCAGCCGTACCTGTACCTGGCCGTACCATTTACAGCAAAGGACAGATATCATAAGAGCAGGGCGCAGGGTTTTTTCTGAAAAAAAAAATGTACCTGTCCGTACCGTACGGACAGCATCCGTACGGCGCCCGTACGGACTGTACCGCGCCTGGTTTTTGGCAGCAGTCATCAATTTTATTGGGCAGGGAACAGTCCAGGTTTTTCTTGAACCAAACAGCAAGTTTTTTTTGTAAACTCATGCAACTAGGGTTTTATTTTTAATAAAAAAATAGTCTTCTCGATATTCAGTAAATTTTATAGGATTTATTTATCATTTTATGCAAATCCGCATTTCTTTCAAAAACTGGCAAAAAACCCAAAAACAATAAAAAAAATTCAAAAAACCTCAGAAAAAACATATAAACCGTCAGTTGTCAGAATCAGAGGGAACTTGGGGTTCCTACATAGGATATTTGGGATTATGAAAACAATCATCAATGTCATTAGAATATAACTATTTTCCTTCAATGAAAG
Organism: Torreya grandis; assembly: GCA_037957365.1. Lineage (NCBI taxonomy): Eukaryota > Viridiplantae > Streptophyta > Pinopsida > Cupressales > Taxaceae > Torreya > Torreya grandis. Next base: position 1,978,996 of record JARHVA010002169.1, on the reverse strand, counting down.
CTTCTTGATCCCAATTTGGTGAAGTAGTAGGTATGAATACCATTAGAGGTTTCTATGTATCTTTCTTATTTTGCCAAATCATGTTGGATTTACAAGGGCTTTTAAAAGGTTTGGGTTTGCCAAAATATTTAGGATACTTAGGCAACCTTTCAATATGGAAGGCATCTTTCAGATGATATGTGAAAATGTTTGTGTCCTCTATAGTGACCTGTTGTGCAAGGTTGGCAGGAAATGGATTAGCTGAAGTGGAAGCAAGGTCACTTAGTTTGATATAATTGGATTTAGGTAGATGCAAAAAAAATTCCTTGTTCTTTTATAAGATGAATTTATAACCAAGACAATAGTTATAATTACAAAATTTAGCCTCTAAGTGTTTGCAATATTGGTAAGGTTATAAATCGGTAGGAATGGTGACTTCAATTCCATCATGGGGGAACTTGAGGCACTGATGTAAAGTGGATAAGATAGCTTTTACTTCATGGATATAAGGATGACCAGTGAGTATGTTATAAGGAAACTCAATATCCATAATATGTAACAAGGTATGACGGGACATATACCCAATAATGATTAGCAAACTAATAGTTTCGAAAGATTCCCTTTCGATGTTGTTGTATGCTTTGATTATAATTGTCTCTAGATGGATGTCCTTTATAGTATAACCTAATCATTGTACTAGTTTGAGGGACACTATATTCAGCCCTAAACCATTGTCTATAAGAACCTGCTTGATTTTATGGTTTTTAATGATGACCTCAATATACAAGGGGTTGTTATAGCTAGGACCAAGAGTGGACATGTCTCTCTAATCAAATGTAACCTGTTGAAATGAAGATAAATACCCTAAAAGTGTTTGAAATTTTTTAGGGTTAATGTCTTGGGGAATAGTGGATTTTTGAAGGAAGTCATTCAAAATAGTTTTATGGACTTCAAACATACACAAAATATCTAAAATAGAAATTTGTATAGGCATTTTACTTAGTTCAAGGTACTATACAGCTTTTCAATAGTAGCATGAGAATTTTTAGCTTTAGATAGTTTAATGTTCATCTTTGGATCTGAAGGCACAACATTCCTATTGGTTATAGTGTTAGAAGAGGGCAAAGGGCCCTAAATAGTGAGTCGTGAACATCTAGTTATAATTGCACAATCTAGAGTCGGTAAGGAGCCATTATAATTAGAAGATGAAGGCAAAGGGCCTTGGATGGTGAATCACGAGTGTCTAGTTATGTTGGCATAATTTTGAGTCAACAAGGAGTCATTATAATTAGAAGAAGACAAAGGGCCTTGGATGGTGACTTATGGGCATTTAGTTTTGTTTGCACAATTTTGAGGCAACAAGGAGCCATTATAATTAGAAGAAGGGGATGCAAAAATAGGAACTTGTAAAAACCAAGGTGCAATTGAATTTCTTATTCTCATTGTGGTGTTACTTGAAGGGGAGGGTGTTGACCCTATAATGAGGGGTCCAATACTTTGAGAAGCATGGGATGCTTAATAAGATTTAATAGTGATGGTGGTAACGTGGTTTGTAGAATTATGCCCCATAGTGTTATTTTAATCATAAGGCATGTTGTTGTAAATTAGGTTATTAGCATGGGTATTATTATCCTTATCATGATCATGTTGATTATGATTCTGGCCTTGGGGTTGTTGATGTTGATATTACCCTTGGTTCTAATTATTTCTTATTAGTTGTTGATTGTGCCTAGGAAATGGATCTTTGTAAATGCCCATATCCTAATTAGTGTTTTGTGAGGCAAGTTTGATTTCAACTTCCCCTCTTTTAATCAAATTTTCAATGAAATGCCTCAATTTAACACATCTATAAGCACCAAGGCCAATTATATGATGGAAGTTACAAAACTCATCTACCCGATACTAATCGAGTTTGGGTTGATCTTCAGGAAATGACCTTGGTATAGGCCATACAATCAAATTAGCTACTACAAGCTTTTGGAAAAAAGCCTTAACAGGTTCTCCTAATTTTCTAAAGACTCTATATTTATTGAATGCCCTTTATGGAGGGACCCTTTGCAAAGTAATTGATTCAGTCACTTCATTCCCTACCATGTTCTTATTTTTATTAAACCCTTTAGGTTTATCTATTGTAATAGCTTGAACATGTGATTGGGTCTAATTGGATGTTTAACCCTATGAATAAATCTTGACAAGGCCTTTGGTAATAAGCTCCTTCTCAATTTGCACACCCTTGTCTATGATTTCTTTGAATGTGTTTGCACAAGCAATTCATAGATTATGAACCACCACAAGGTGTAGGTTCTATGTAAAAATGTTAGCCAATAGTTTTTCTAGCAAATTGTGTTGAAATTATCCATCTAATGCTCTCCATCATTGTAGATATGTTGTGAAGCTTTCTACATCCCTTTGTTTGGCCTTGTATAAGTCAGCCACAACCAACTCATGTTCAATATTGTAAGTGAAATGGTTGAAATTTTTTTCAGATAAATCATTTCAATTTGCCATCAATCCCTTGGGTAACTTGAGGAGCCAGTCTAAAGCTTTTCCTACTAAAATTTATGAAAACAAGCAAAGCAAGTAAATGTTGTTGTAGGCTACCTCTTGGCACAATACAAAAAATGCTTGGATATGTTCATGAGGGTCACCCTTCTCTTTGTATTTGTCAAATTTGGGTGCCTAAAAATGAGGTGTAAAGGGGAATTGGAGAATACTCAAGTTGAATAGATATGGACACTTCTTTTCAAACTTGTATTTATTGACTTGGTTTCATGTCTCCAATCGTGACACATTTTACTTCATTGAATTCCACTCTTGTATGTTTGGTGCATTTGTAGTGGGAATATAATTATATTGGGGTCGTATATGCCCTTATTACATTAATTTATTAGGGAGAAAAACCCTATGATCTACAACTTTATTTTGGTTTACTTCTTGAGTAGATTAGGTGAGTTGTTGATTCTTAGGTTGATAAACATTCCCATAAATATGTCACCATGAATTATAGCTATTTTTTGATTTTGGGGAGTCTGTGGTCGATTCACCAAAGTACACATTGGTTGAGAGGAACTTGCCAAAGTGTTTTGAACAATTTCCTCAATACGTATTGCATTTTTTGTTCCATGGTTCTACGAAGGAACAAAAGTCTCTTAGTGATTGAAAAATGTATGCTTTGTGTTTGACGAAGCATTTTGTGAAACCTCTTAAGGCTTGTTTTATTTAATTGAGATTCCATGATCTATTATAGATATGTTCTCAACTAGATTATGTTGTGTTTTTTCTATTACATTATCTTATTATTTGGAAGCATTATTGTGTATTAAAGTGGCCACCAAAGAGTCAGCCAAGTCTATAATAAGCTAGTCTATGTACCATTGACTGATTTTCTTGATCTTGGTAGTAAGATTTTGATCATTGGGTGTTGACTCTATGATTTCTTCCTTTCCTTTGCTAGAAGAAGCAATGTTAGATTTTTAAATATGAGTAAGGGATTGTTCTCACTATTTCTCTTCTACCCTACCTAACGTGTGTAATTATTCCATAGGAAAGTCTGATGACAATCTAGTGCCTAGTTCAATCAACCTTAGGAGGGATTCATCTTTGCCCTCTAAAGGTTGATGTTCAAAATAGTCTTCTTCAGATCCTATGGTTGTTGGAATGTCTTCAAACACCACAAAGTTATCTTATCCATCATAAAAATTCTCTTCCTCATAACAAGGGTCGTAAGAGACCCCACTACAAGTATACCTTTGCGTCATGTTTTTAGAATATTGTTCTCTTCATTTTCTAGGATATGAAATCTATTTTTCAAACATTTAAAAAGTGTGTTTTGGCTTTCTTCAAATAAATGACAAGGTAAGATGAGATTATAATAAAATAAGTGGCACAATACCACACAATTAAAAGAAATGGTCATGAATTTACTCAACTTTAGTGGGTTGAAATTGTCAAATTAGAATAGGGTATGATAGCTTTAAAACCTAAAGTGCAAACTAGCACAATAAACTTAGGTCAAAGATACATCAATACTATAAAAGCTAGATATAACTACGATGAGTTGTGACTAGAAAATTAGAAGAGGGTCTTTCATATTAAGAAGATAACAATGTAAACTAAGAAGCTCAAAACATGAATTAACACAAGAACTCCTAAGTATAAAGTTAAAACCAAATGGGTAAAACAACACCACCACATGGTAATAGGATGCAGAATGGTCTAAGAACTTAGAACGTAAGTGAATGCAGGATAATCTAAGTCCACAATGAGAATAAAATGATGATGAGTCTAGGTAACGAACTTCAATCCAAATGGGAAGTCATACCCAAGTTTACTCAAACCAAGTGCAAGTGGCAAACAGATAACACCTTGTCCTAGAACTTTGAAAGGTGAGATTTCAAATTTAGATTAAAAATTACATAATTTGAGATTTTGAAAAGTGGGAAAAGGTCTAGACTTAAATGTATATCATAACAACATTGTTTTAGAAAAGACAAACACAATGTTATAAATGATGATTGGAATAAGGTAAGAAATGATTTTGATTTGGTCAGCGTAACACCTCCTTGTTCAAAATTGAATGGTGTTTAACAAAAGTGTTTAGTTTTTATGATGTTTTTTGGTTTTTGAACAGTTTTAGACTTGAAAAGACTAAACAAGTAGAGGATAAAATGACAAAATATAACTAAATATAATTTCTAAAGTCCTAAAACTAATAAGGTTACATAGTACTATCAAATTTCATATATATACATGCTTTTGAGAAGATTTTAAGTGTTAATCCAAAAATAAAATTACATGAATAAGTAGGGTTTTTACACCCCCCTTCTCTCAAGAGATTGTATGGTGACATGGAACTTTGGGCTACTTGTCCTACATCAATAGTATGTCCATGTCAAGTGGGGTTATTATAAAACTAAATTTTTATGCATTTCTAGATGATCCCAAGTGTGGCTAACACAAGAGATGCTCACATCATTGGGATCCACATCAACCAGCTTGTTGTGAAAAGGTCTTGTCCTTTTCACAACCACTACATCCATCATTTTCTATGTAGTGTGATATCTGAGTTGCCCTTATGATCTGAGGTATTATCTTACTAATGCAGTTTATTTAACCATTCAAACAAACATCCTAGTAATTTGACCTCAATTTGTATATCCCATCATGGAGTGGGGTTAAAACGATGTTGGGAGATGAATTTTTGGGTCAACACTTTCCTAAAGAAACTGTGAGGATGCTATGAACTCTTGCTCATAAGCAAAGTTGCATAAAAATATAGGACAAATGAAAATACTTTATCACATTTGGATCACCCAAGTCATACGGATTTGGGGAGGGATTTGATGACATTCTTTTCACACTTTATGGATTAAAAGCAACTAAAACAAAGAAAGATCACTTTTGGTCATTTGTGTTCCCTAATGGGGATAGGGGGAGAGCATACATGCATCAATCATTTTGAAAAAATAAATAACTTTTAAAGAACAAGCAAACAAATAAAATACTTTTAAGAGTGTGTAATCTAAGTGTGAGTGTTTATTTTAATGCACGAAAGCGAGATTTTTATGAAATTTGGCCCATTGGCCTTAGTTGAAAAACTTGTGGAAACTTTCACAAATAACTAAGCATAAAGTAACTAAATTCTTTTTAGGCACCAAATAAAATGTTCAAGACTTAACCACTTCCAATCTTGTACCTTTTTTTGGCTTGTGACCTACAATTTTTAGAGGGTTTATGTCTACTTAGAAGCCCAAAATCAAATTAGAAAATAAGATTTGAAAATTAAGCTCTCATATCTCTATTTTTCTATCTTAGAGACTAATGTCAGTCCATACAAGGATCAATGTCAATTCACAAAAATTGGTATCAATCAGTTTACAGAAGGGTTGGCGTCGATCAACTAAAATCAACGTCGGTTCCTGTAAAAATGCAATAAAATAGAACATAGTTTTTCACAAAAAAAAATGTTAGCAAAATAAACATGAAAACCTAAAATCTATATGGATCTTGAAAAATAAATGTCAAAGAAAGAATATGCAAATTTCAAAACACAAAATAAAAACCAAAAACTTTTCAAGAAAAACCCATAAATCACATTTTCTACCATGTTCATCCCTTCACACAAGAATCGATGCTAGTTTTGGGGATCGACGTTGGTCAAACAAAATCGATATCAGTCTCTGTATAAACTGTGTGTCTCTTAAAAAACCAAAATACATGAAAAATGAAGATAAAACTTGAATTTTAAAGAATTTTAAGCATTCATTATAAGATCTAAGAGTTGCATATTAGTCTCATTGCTTGTATGGGATGCATGTCCCACCAAGCGTGCCAAAATGTAGAGTAGAAATCCAAAACAAGTTAATATATGTGTTAGTAGGTTAAAAAACAAAATAAGCATAAAGAACATAACATACTAATCCAACTCCTTCATGGGTTTTTGCAAATGAATTCAAAGAGCTATTGAAAGAAGGGTTACAACCATCAAACCTTCCCAAGAGTGTCCCTCCTCCAAGAGTAGCCAATAAATGTGATTTTCCTTTGATTTGGTGCTCCAAGTCTTCATCAATGATGATTGGATTACTCTTACATCATCTCTCAATGCACCAATGAATTAGGCTCATGAATTTGATCAATGTGTGTAAATAGTTGAAGCTTTTCTATTGTAATTTTTGCATAATAAGTTTGCATGATTAAAGCTTAAAAATGGTGGTCTTGGCCCTCTTTTTTATAGATTTTTGGAAATTATTAGAATCAACCATGACCATCCATCTTGAGATCAAGATGTGTGGCCATGAATCAATTCAATTTTATAAGCTCAATCCATAAATATCCCCATTAATATTTGGAAGAATGGGGCATTAATGAGGCATGGGAGGGCTTAAACCAAAAATTTATTCTATTAATGGCTTGTGAAAGCCACCCCATTGATGATGTCATAGGTGATGTAGAATTGAAGAATGAATTTTCAATTAATAGATTTTCAATAACTTCCATGGATTTTTCACTTAAGCTCTTGATTTAGTTTAATTTGCTTAAGTGGGTTTAATTAATTTTATGTGATTCTTTGGAAATTGGTTCTTCACTTAATCAAACTAGTCAAAATATCATTTTATTGGGTCATAATTTGACTAGAGTATAATTATAATAAGGTGTCAATTGTGTGTGGAACAATTACCCATTTAGATCATTGTGGACATGAAATAACACATGCACATGACATGTGCTTTCGAATTAGAAGAATTTAGTGGTCCAAATCATCATTTTGCATGGTCACAATTTGACTCGAAGTGATTTGATAAAATATAATAATCACATAAAATGCATTAACCCATTCAGGGATACATTTGCCTAAATCAGCACCTGTACATGACAAGTTTGAACCATTTAGCACATTTTAATGATTTTGGCCCAGATTGTGCATTGTCACAAAATATTACTTAAATTGATAATTTCAGAACAATAGTGATAGGAATTGGATGTATACAACTATAAATTTTAATTCCCCTCACCTTAAAAAGGGGGGAACATCATTGGGGGCATGTCATAAATACATGAGTCCACATACATATAATTTACATAATTGGTAGGATTTGATATAGTTTACATGATTCAAATATACATGGGACATAATCTTATATATTTGGTATAGATTTGGGATAGATTTTTTCATATTTGTGACACATATTATACATATCTTATATAGTAGAGATTACATTTTGACAAATATTTTAGATTGAGACACATTTGAGGTGTATATGTCATGCAAATGTACCAAATTATAGGTACATTATTCATGCACTAATCTTACCAAGATGTACCATTTGAGATTTTATCTACTAAAATAGTTGTATCTTTTGATTAGTGTGATCAAGATGTTGTATTCTCGATAGACTTGGTACTACTTCCATTTATGGTGGATTGATATGGTTACACCATTTGACTCGGGCAAGATTAGCTAGATTATGTTTACACTTGAGTTATGCAATTAAAATTTAGTATTCTCAATGGACCTATCACAATCACTCCCATACTATATTGGGGGCATGATTACCATCCAATTTCCCTCTTCATATTTCCAAGGTTCAATTATGAAACTTTGTTCAATGCTTCAACTAGGAAGCATCATTACCAAAGCAAACTATCAAGGGGTAACATGGTTGCATTGACACCCAGGTGTACTCCTTCCTTACTCTATTTGCTTTATATCAATTTTTATTATTCATTTTTAGATTATGTGCACTAATGGCACCTATAACATGCTCTTGATTGCTAGTCATACACATAAAATAAATTCAAATAGCGCTCAAGTAAAAGTAAGGTGTGTTGTACACACCATAATACACGTGTCTTTCCTTTAACCTAGTAATTTCATCCTTATACATTACTAGTTTAAAGGGGAAGGCAAATGTAGATACTCAAATCTACATTACTAGTTTAAAGGTGGAGGCAAATGTAGATACTCAAATCTACATTACTCAAATCTAGATTTATATGTTAAACTAGTCTTGTGCATACTCAAATTTGGATTTATATGTTAAAATAGTCTTGTACACTTAGCAAATATTAGTCATGGACTTACCCTTCAATTCTTGACCTAGTTTGTAGCCAAAAGGCTCATGTTTGCCATATCACTATGCCTAAAAGCTTATCTTATAGTCTGACATTGATATTATGATTACCCAAATCACATGTAACCCATAGTATGCTTAAACCCTAATTTATACCCTTCACTCTCAATTACAGAACTTCAACAAATTTGTATCTTCCTAGACACTTGTGTTAAGACTTGGACACTAGCATCGATGCTAGTGTTGCTACTCTAATGTAGGTATTTACACATTACAAAATCTCAAATTTATAAATATTTTGATATTTACAGGTTGACCTATTTGTTTCCTTTAACCCTTCTATGAGAAACATTTCAAAAGGTGTGGTATAATTACAAGTTAAATTCCACTCATTGTTCATCTAGCAAACACCTCTCAAGCTTACACTACTTTCTAAAAATCATTTGGAAAATTAATATATTCTAACCTATTATTTCCTATTTCCCAATCAACCATAGGAGTAGTCTTATTGCTAAGTTACAAACCATATCAATAAATGGACTCACATATAACATATTAAACCATTGTTCACACACAGGCCCACATATGGGGGAGAACTACATCAGTCTAAGGCCCTATTTAGAGTATATGGATATGTATGTAGTGTTCACTGATAAAGGGGCCTTTGAGATCATCTTGAATTCACTTGAGCCCACTAACTCTTAATTTGCATGATCACATACCCTAATCAAAGGACTTAGAGTTTTGAACTACACATTGATATTGAAGATATGTGCATGAGATCCAAGTAAACAATCATAAAGGAGACAGTCAACCCTAACAAGGAGAGGTGGAATTTTTAGAAAAGAGTTAATATTATGTGCATGACACTTGTGTTGATGATAGTGTCCACAGGGTGACACAAGTGTCCACACTAATAGAAATAAAATATCTATAACCTAATGATGGGATCCAAATATTCAAACAATCCACTTTTGCTCCTACAATACTCATATCTACATGTGCATCATTAGATAAGTTAATTACAATTCCTCCTTCATATTGTTATTATCAGAAAACTAAATGTTATACTTTTCATATTTGGCATATGCTTGGACTCAATATTTCTTATCAAAATATCAGTAGAAGCTAAATTCATTTAATTAGCTTAGTTTTACAGTAAATTACTCCTTAATTGATTAGGCTAATCTCTTTCATGTTAATTTTATTTACAAAAAAAGGTTAAATAACATTTTAGATGTGTTTTCAAGTTTTTTTGGTCATGTCTTATCGCAACAGTCATGTCCAGACCCCTATCGGACTTATCTAGGATAGGCACAGACTTATTTGTGGACCTATCCACAAATTTGTTCCCTTGACCATACACATGTCTAGCAAAAAATTGATACTTTAGTAAATGTTATGCTTTGATTATGTTGGTTCAATTTTGTACTAGATTGTAAATTTGTGTTTTGTGTATTTATGAGTGTACATTGATATGTAGGCCTGAGAGTTTAAACATAATCACATAATGGAGTTCATATGGGATTTAGTGTTTATTAAAGCTAAGAGGGTTACACTAGATGCAACTGATCTTGGCCATGTTGGGTGGTTGTCTATGATGCCCTATGATATGCACATGATGACAACCTTGGATGAGAGCTAGGATTCAGACACTTGTACTTTTTAACTCCTGAGAAGGAAGATGACAATGACTTTGGAGGATACTTGGAGGATCTTGTAGTTTCTAGTTGTTGGTAGATGGATGACCTTGTAGGGTGGTGGTGGGGTAGCTCATATATTTCAAACACACTTTGTATATGACTATTCATGCTCAAGATGTTTGTTATGGTCCCAATGATACCATGATTTTATTGTCAAAGATTATATTGATGAATGTTCCACGTATGTATAAGCTCATTTGTACTTTATTGGCATCATCCATTATAATAGGTGGTGGTGGTGTGTCTACTTCTTAAAAGATGCATCAATTTATAATAATGCATAAAGGTGTCACTTACAAGAGTGTAGTCAATTATATCAACATACTAAATACTAATGGCATCACATAACTAAATTATCAAATACAACATTTCTCAAGAACATACACAATATAAAATTCCATATAAGCACAATGTAAGAAAAATTACATAAAAGTATATATCAAATGTTGAAAATGATATATTATGACATATATAAAGGCACTCAATAATGGGTTCATATCCCTATACATATCCACCTCCCTCTACATCTTGCTCAATTAAAAAGGGACCATGTGAAGATGAAGCCCAATAATCATTCACATGGTATCCTTCATGTTTGCTCTATTATTTTAGAATGTTAAAAAAACACCTTTAAAAGTGAAAGATGAACTAATATTATCTTTATTCACTATTGCATTCATTTTTTATAACATCCTAAAATTACATTTCCCTATGGAGTAGTATGTTGCATGCCAATAATGTGTTCATTATCTTAAGTCTTAAATTGATAGGTAAAACAATACACCCTATATTGGATCCATGTGTATGTTATAAATATTTCTTATTATATCCCACACTTGAAAAAATTCTATTGTACATGTATTATGTTGTTGTGTATTATTGACAACAATATCTACTTTATGTGTATTATTGATGAGTGTTTGAATGATCACTGGCTCTTTTTTAGATGTTGTTGTCTTTGGAAAGGAAAATGTAAGAGTTTATTTTGCTACCCTATTGTCTAATTTTACAAATGTGATAATCTTTTAATTTGAAATTTGTGATATCTTTTCACGTAATGCATAATAATCATTATTACAATGTTTTTTTTTTTCCATGATAAGTGCAAAATGGTTTGAATTTTATATACTCAAGATGGTGAGGATAATAGTAATTGGGAGGGAGAGTGAATAACTTTTTATCCAATAATGTGTGTAACATATCATGTGGTTGATCTATGAATCTATCAAACTAAAGTGGTTGACTTCTACTAAAAGTATATTTATTCACTTTAATCGGTGCTTTGTAATATGGTTCTTTCCCTTAATTAGAGTACCTTAGCTTGTTCTTCTTTTATTGTAGCTATTTACATTGACTCATATATATATATATATATATATATATATATATATATATATATATATATATATATATATATAATGAGTGATTTCAACTGGATTCTTTAAATCAAAATTCAAGTGTTTATTGATAACTTCCTTCGTGTGAAGATGGTCTTGACTCATTATCCTTTTGTGTTACATAATTGAGATTACATGCATATTTGAACATGTCCATATATAATTTCTCAGAATAGATATAAATTTTATGCATGGTTATTTCATTGAGTGGAGGTAAGAGACCCCCAATGAAGATAAATTGTCTTTCCTAATCAAAGTGTTGATAAATTAGAGAATTTAAAGTATTTTTGAATTGTAAGATGTAGTCTTTGATAAGCTCATCGTGACCCTATTGCAAACCTTATAGATGTTCTAATGTGAAATTAGGTACCATTTATTTATGATAATATGATACAAATGTATCTTCTAACTTTTTTAAGTTAGGTAAGAAGCCACTTGGTAAACTATAAAACCAATCTGAAACATCTCTTATGATACTTCTATGTAAAGCTTTTAATATAATACATCCATCATTACACCATTATCTAAAAGAGATTGTATATAGAGTTAAATGAGTACATGTATCTCCACAACCATCAAATAAGGGTAGTGTATGAATAAAATAAAAAAATGGATATGGATGTTCATATATAGCTCATGTAAGGGGTTGTCCTAATATAACATTATCTTTGATATTCACACAACATAATCTAGTTTGTAAAGTGAGATCAAGAACTTACTTTTAGAAGTCACCAATAACATGTATCATGGATATAGTATGACTAGTAGGAATAGTAGTGGTTTGTAAAATCTCACTCATGTGTTGTAATTGATCATTTATTTTTAAAATAGGTGTGAGAGGATCATAACAAATGTCACTGCATGGATTAGGATTACATTTTGAGACAAAATCAATTAAACTTGAGAATCATTGCTTATATCATCACATTGAATTTGTATACACGTAGAAATATCACATGGCTTGTCATTTGATTTTATTGACTTAAGAGAGCAGAGAGACTCATAATTAGTATTATCACACATCTTGCATTCTATGAATATTATTAATATTATCAATTTTTATATCTAAAGTAATAGTGTCACTTTTTATTTGTATTTCACAGTCATTTGCATCCTTTAATATTTCAAGAGAAAAGGAAGGAGTATCATTAATTATCATAACATTATTTGTAACTTCCAAAGGATTAGAAATATTATCACAATCATGTATATCATGAATAATTTCTAAGGGAGAGTATGGGATATCATATGTATTTACATAGTCTACCTTTTTCTAAAAAGAAGAGGGAATAACACACTCATTCATATCATTGTTATTTATATGCAAGGACTATGATTTTGTAGTTTATATTGATTAATGCAATGTATTCCAGTATCAAATTTTAAAGGTAAACATGGTGCACTAATTATTGATTCTTCACATTTGGCTTCTTATGAGAGATTAAGGGAAAGAAGATATTAATTATTAGTGCAATCTTTTTTTTTTACTTTATAAAAAGAGGAATATAAGGGAGGAACTAGTTTTATAATTTTTAAATTAGTTAGCTTACTTTCCTCATCACTTTATTCTTCAATATTGTACCAATCATCTTGATTTTCACTAATGTAACCATATTCATAATCATAGTTGAATATTTCATAATCATCTTCTTAATTGATATAAGAAGTGTCATAAATTGTACAAGTGTGATCATTAATCCATTCATTATCATAAGCATAAGGTGTAGCATTAGTAGAGAGGAGAAAATTCAAATGATGAGCACCAATGGGTATTTAAATTTTAGAAGCCATATTACATTTTTCAATCCACAATATATAAAATATGACAAATACCAAACTTATTTCTAACAAACAAACAATCATACCAAGAAAGAAAGGATATCAATGGGTGTAAATAGGCAAGAGATGTGTTTGATTTGTAGGCTCTCATATATATTGATCATGATTGTAAATAGTGAACACAACCCAAAAAATTTGCTAACTACAAAGGATTCCACCATCTCATAGATGCATTATCATATCTCTAAGGTATGTTGAGAGTAACTTCGCCGAGTTAACTGCTTACTAGTGCACTATAAGAACAAATGGTCAAAGGCTTCTTATGGCTTAAAAATAAAACCCTATGCATTTTTTATATACCATGAGGTACATGGAAACTAAAGTCTATATATAGTTTTGTATAATGGCTTGATGTTGGTGCAGTACCCCTCACACCAAGGATCAAGTAAAACCAAAGACCATTTTCCTAAAACAACATCTCCTATGAGTATTAAAACTTCCAGAACATAGTTTCACAAGAACAAAAAAAACAATGGCAAGAAAATATGTTTGTGTAAAGAAAACAAGAATTTTGAAGTCCCAGGGTCAAAGATAAATTCTCTTTAATGTTTGAAAATTATAAATTCAGCGAAAAACCCTATAACAAAAATCAAAAAAATAAAGCAATGCTCAAAAAATGTAAGGATTTACCAATATGTTTTACCCTATTATTTATAAAAAAATAAATGTATTGTGACCAATAGGTGTACAACTTAATGGAGATCATAATGCTAACAATATATAATTATTAACAATTCTTATATGCAACTCATTAAAAATAAAAATGTGTTATTTTCAAAAAACATTGAGAAGAAAAATACGTAGCTCATATACAAACTTCTATTAATTGTCTAGATGTTTGATTATACAAATCAGTAAAATATGTGACTGTGTATGCTCAAGATTGGGAATAAAATTTCAAACTGATATGAGACAAGTTGCACATGCCACTCAAGTCTATTAACCATAGACTCATCCCAGTTCACTGTGACTAGTGATTGATAAATAAATATAAATAAATAAAGATTTTGATAGTGATCAAAATTATAATCTCAAAATATTCATAGATAAGACTCCTATAAGTAGACAACAATGCAGACCACTCGAGCCTATTGATGATAAACTTATCTGTGTTGATCGTGATGAACATCTAATTATTTCATTACCTGCACATATATTACTTAGGGCTATTAATGCATTTTTAGATTTGGAATATTGCACAAAATTATTACAATGATAAAACACTATTTTCCTTCCCACAAACTAATTTGATATCAAATGGGGGTGGTGGTGGGTGAAAGGGATTGAGTCAAAATGACCTTGGCCAATCCCCATTGAATGACCTAACACTACGCTACATTGTTAATACTCTTAAGAGGGCTCAAAATTGAATGTAGTTCTCCCACTTATGTGTATGTGTGAAATTATGAATGCAAGTCTAGATGATCCTTATCCTATTTTACCCTTGACACAAGCATGCAAATGTGAATTTATTCTTTAAAAACCTTGAACTAGCTTCAAATAATCTATTGATATAACATGAAAACCCTTTAATAGTTTTTTAGTGTGAGGAGAGTCATCCTTAATGCTTTAGAGTGGCCTTGTATTTATAGAGGTTTTGATTTTGAATTTATGGACATATTGGCATGCAAAATCCAACTCAGGATAAGACCTAATGGGTAAATATAAGTTTTAAACAAAACATGACTCAAAATAAGGTCCATAAATTATGCCTAGACAAGTCTGATCCTTGTGGGTAGGATTGCATAATTGTTCCTATCTAACAATAGTGGGTTTTTTCATAAATATGAGAGACCAAAATTAGGGATCCCCAGCACAAAATGGGAAGATGAATATCAACTGGATAAATGCACAAAGTACAATAAATAATATCCAAGTAAAATGTGCTAATAAATACCTTATTTGTTGTTTATAATTTATACATATAAATTTACAATAAAATGACATCAAGGATGAGCTTGTACCAAATGTGTGTGTCTACAAATACCTCCTTAAATGGTTTAGGATGACTTATTATATGGGGTAATCTATGACAAGTTTTGCTTGTAGGCTAACTTTTAAAATGATATTGAGCTAAGTTAAAGGTGCATAATTAGTAACAATTAGAAAAAGGATTGACAAAGGCAAGTGATCTGGACTTTACCAAGGCATGAGTATGACCCAAGATAAATGGAAGCTCAGATACCAAGGATGCCAACAGATATATTTTGATAAGTGTTAGATGTTATTTTAAGGCTTTAGGGCTAAATGGAAACCAATGTGGGTTAGAAAAGTCCTCTAAATAAATATACACAAGTATGCCAAATATGATAAATTGGGGATAATATATTATGGAAAAGGGTCTTGTACCAAATTTAGGTGTTTACAATTGAGCAATAAGATCTAAAAATCAAGATGAAAACAACATATGTTTTGGGGCTTACATTATAACAGGGAATGATTGAGATATCTTAATATTTATTAGGTCCCTCAATGGTGTACAATATCAAAAACAAAACTTCAATATATGCAATAACTCATTAGCCATGCAAACTAATGCCATATATTATGTCTCTAATATGAACTTCAATTCTACAATGAATGCTCTAATAATCTACTGATTTCTATAAATGCATATAAATGTTCAATAGATTCCAATGAACAATGATGAATTCTTTTCAAAACACTATATGTTTTTCAAATGATTTCTAAATCTTCTATAGATATTCTCTAAATACCTAAATGCATTAGGGTGATCATGTGTTTATATATGAATTAAGTACCAACTAGAACCCTATTAGCACATAAACCAATATCAAATAACCAAAAATAATAATAATGTAAGACAAGGGTCACATGAGACAAAGGGAATAGGGGCCTAAAGGCTTCTTTTTAGGACCATACAATTATGCTCCAAACATGTTTGGATCATAAATGTATGTTTTGGACAAGCTTGGAGCATGACATAATGCTACACACGTGGAGGGTATAATAAGGATAAACCTGTGGGGAAAGAAAATGATGGTTAGAGGATGTCAGGAGAAGGTGCAGGGACCACTGAAAGTCAATGTGTCAATAACATCTAATTTAAACCAATAATCAACAAGCATATAAACATCTTATAAACATGTATTTTAATGACTAATAAATGCCTAGTGGTTATTTTTAGGTGTTTATAGTGACAAATAAGTGAATAAGTCAAGTAATAGATGAAATAAGTCAGTAATTAGAAAGAAGCAAATGTATATGTTAATGAAAGTTGATACAAAAAAGAATAAGGCAACTAAAGGGAAAAATAAATGAATAAATAAATACCAACAAAAAAATGTATGCACATAAAATAATATAAAAAATCAAACATGAAAAATATACATTATGCAAGCACCCTAGTGTCTGGAAACAAATAACCTAGAGTTTGGAATCAAACACAAGGAATCTTGGAATATTAGATGTTTACTATAGAAATTAGATAAATTCAAACACTATATGAAACAAAATCTAACCCTAAGAGGGAAGACATGACAATTAACCATGAGAAAATTCAAATCTATTACAATCACAACATGGAGCAATGTCTACCCCTAAAAGGGGTGTAAGAGAGCACAAATTCACTAAAATGTAGACATAAAAATGAAACTACAACTAATTAAACATACAAAATGTATGTACAATACAAAAACAATACCTAATTAATTAATCCAAAACTAGATATAGACATTCACATAGGGTTTCAAAGCTTATATTTGTATTACATTATCGATCCATATTTTGGCTCGACGTTCCTATCCCAAATCAACAACACTGCAAACAAATCTTCTCCTCTTCATTACCCTTTAATGGCTGAAATATCTTAAGCTCGAGAAAAATATCATTAGCTATAGGGCCCTATGAAAAATTGGGTAAATATTAAAACTATCTTGGTAGTTTCTAGGCCCCCAAGTAGTGAAAACATTATATAAAAATATATTGAAAACAATAATTTTCATAAATATAAATCATTCTAGTGACATGTAAATATTTGATCATACACCAAAAGTGCTCCATGGAAAATACTATCTTTAACAATAATGAATGCTCCAATGATTGTTTGATATATTCTAAAATGTTTGTGAGTGCTCACTAGATTATCTACAAATGTTTGTTAGATACTCTATGTCTAAATTAACTACAGTGTTTATATACTTATAGGTGATATTCGAATTCAAAAGAAACATTATGAACACTCATACCAACTTCCAATTGCTAGGACCTGAAAAGGTGGAAATAAAGAACACATGTATGTTAGCCACAAGGGGCCATACAAGGGGTCCAAAGCCCAATACAAGATAAGGGTAACATAAGAGTGCATGAGATAAGATAGGTTATTCATAAGAGGGGAAATTTAACAAGCTAGAAGTCAACAATAGGACCTGAATCATCCAATTTTAACCAAATTAGCTAACATAAACAAGTCTACTAAAGTGATTATAAAATAACACTAAATAATGCCACATGGGTTATTTTTAAGCACCTACAATAAACACAATCACACAACATCTAATGATTCAACAAGTGAAAATTTCTTATCATTTAAATGATTACAAACACATTACATCTAATAAATCATTATTGTAAAGGGCTTATGAACATGACCACAAGCACATCACATTTGATAGAACAAGGCATTTAATTTTCACTATAAACCTAACCACTTCACATCTGATGCAAATAGGAATGAGGGGGGAAAGTGAATGGTTACCTTACTCCCTAGTGAGTATCGTACTTACTCTTCAAGGACACACACATAAACACAAGATTCATAAATGGAAACCAAAATGTTTTATTTATTACCGTTCAACTATGTTACAAAGATTAACACTGACACACACTCATCATTCCCCTTAATAACTTTGAAGAAGACTCTCCTTAGTCTAATGACTGGGTTATATGAACATACATTCATCTAGCAAGCTCTTGGATCTACCTCTATCACTCTTTGAGCTTCACTGGGCTTTGTACACTCTAGATTTGGAATTCTCTTCCCAAATGTAGATGATATTTTGTGATTATATAACTCCTTAGTCTTGTACACTTGGAAAACTCATGACCCTAGTTTTTCCTCTTAGTTCTACACATGTCTTACTTTCGCAAGCCTCACATCTGCTCTATCTTGTGCCCCTTGGCCTATCTCTTAGTCTGAACATCCTTATATTGATGACACATGCATTTCATCTTGCCCAAAATATCTAAAATGTACATATCTTACATCTTTGTAAGATTTAAGCCTATGTCTGCTCTCCTTATCCCTAGACACTAACGTTTGGGTTAGACAATAGCGTCAACATTATTGTCTTGGCCTAATTTAAGTGTCTAGTGCCCTAAAATTCATTTAGTTTAAAAATGAAACATATTACAATGGTCAACCTAAGTGCTTTAATGCGAGTTATCTCCTGATAGGATTGGTATAAATACAATATCAACCCTCATTCATTCTTCACCTAGTAATCAGACCAAAATAGCACTCAAGTTACCAAAGTCTTTCATATTCTTCCCTATTCTAATATTAGTCAAAACAACCTAGCTATAGTTTTGAAGTACTAAAGGAAGAGTCATAAGGTTATATTTTCCAAGTTATAAGCTAGGTCATTATTGTACTTGCTTCACACATTACATGATTCACATATAAGCCAACACGTAGGGGAGAACTACATGAGTCTTAGGCCCTCTTCGAGAATATTGGATATGTAGGTGGTGCCCTTTGATAACATGGTCATTATGGGTCATATCGACACCATGTGCCCACTAACCCTTTTTCTCCCAAGGTCACATTAAAGATACAAAGCTAGGGTTTTACCATTTGACTAGGAGTGACAATCCATGACCCAAATCTAAATGCACCAGAGTGAAGGCAAAGCCAAACCCATAATCATCTAGTTGGTTGCATCTTATTTCAATGAATATTTTTTATAAGACATTAGTGTTAAGGTTAGACACTAGCATCGACATAATTATCCCAGGCTGACGTAACTATCTAAAGAGCCATAGACACTAAATTTAAAATTTGATAACTGTTCTAAAACTATTTTCAAGCCTGTTACCCACCTGTACCAAATCCAACATTGTATTTGCATCAAAAATAACTAAGTACTTTATTTTATCTCATTTATCTACCTAACATAGTTGTACTTTCCTTTAATAGCCTATCTTAGTTTTATAAATTTAGCATATGGTACATCTGAGTTTAGCACATTAATTGGTGTATTATAGATTTGATATTTAACCTTATGCCATGTCATTTCTACATCCTTAACCCTAACCACTAAATAGGATCCACATCCAAATCAGGGTTAAACATTTGGTGAACTCGATCCTTGTGAATGGAATTAATTTTTATTCCTAGGGTTTTAAATTATCTAAGGTTTTAGATTGTTATACTTTTTAATTTCCTATTGGTACTATTTTGCATGTAACCTAGGCATAGCCCTAGATTGGGGGGTGTGTCTATTGAACATATTGAGCTTCCCCTGAACCCATCCAAGATGTCTCAAACCAATGAGGGATCTCATACCTTGGATCATGATGATACCCATGTTGACAATGAAAAAAATTCTGATAAGGTTATCATAGAAAAATATTTTGATGATGAAAATTAAAAAAAATGAAAATGACCAAGTAGACAATGACCAAGTGCATGCTATTACAATGTTTCATAAATGTACTCAACAAAACCCTAAAGATCATGATACATTTATTCATAACTTACCTATTATTTCAACATAAATACCAGTTTCAACACCTATCACTACTCAAAAATGTTTCCAGGCCCTGTCATGACTACTCAAATTGCTAATTAAAATCCAATAGGGTCTACAATTCAATCACTCCTTCAAGTTATAAAGACCTTGTAGGATAAGGTTACAAACATTAAACAAAATGATTCAAAGTCTTCACATGTTATAGATTCACAAGATGTGTTGCATAACCCTCTTGCACTTGAGATCTCTTTGCACCCTTTGCCGACTGGATTTGTTGCACCTAAGTTCACATTTTATGATGCCAAGGGTGATATTGAACAACATCTTCAAACCTTTTATATAGTATACCTTGATTATGCTTCAAATGATAAACTTTTGACTAAATTATTTCCAAGGATCCTTAAGGACTATGCTTTGAGATGGTTTTATGACTCACCTCTCTAATCCATGAAAGTATTCAAACTACTTGCAGATCAATTTTTGGAATAATTTTCTATTAACATTACCAAAAAGGTGTCCTATGCTCAAATCAAAAAGATCAAACAAGGAACTAATGAATATATCTTGAGATATAAGACAATGCTAGCCAAAATGATCAATCCTATGACAGGCAAAGAGTTGTAACACATATTCAAGCAAAGTTTATTTGCTCATTTACATGAATCTATTATTTTCAAAAAGTTTTAATCTTTTGATGACTTGTGCCATGTTGTACAGGACCATGAAATGATGCTTATGTCATTAAAGAAGCTCAAGTATGTAGCAAACACACTAAATGCATCTACATCTAGTGAAAATTTTACAATCAAACCAAGTTATAAGGTAAAACATCTCGAGCCTACAAAGAGAACAACCACCGTGATTAACATAGTTATACATAAACCTAATCAGCTTGTCCTATCTAATAACCAAGAAGATAGTTTAAATATTTACTTAAGCATCTTGCTTCATTATTCCCATAGCTGTTAGAGTGCCATCTTATATTTCTCCATCTCCTATAGAGGTTGATGTAAATATACCTCTACCCAAAGGATATGATGGAAATGTTTATCGTGACTATCACCAAGGCCCTAGGCATTCTACGAATAGATGTTTTACCTAAATCATAATATCCAAGACCTCATGATGACTAACATATTACATTTGACGATCCTCTAAAGGAATCAAATTCATAACCTGGTGATCACCATAAACATAAAATATTTAACAATCCTTTGTAAGACCATTCCAAAAAGGAAACATAAGTTCAAATGGCATATAGTGCACATACTCCATCATATTATGGACACCCACTAGATGGGGTCATTAGTACTTACATGAGACATATACCTCCTCTAGTTTAGAAACCTGCTATTTCCTTTGATGAGGATGAAATTAAGGATGATGACTCTAATCTTCATTCTCTATTCATTCAAGCTTACCTTGATAAACACCCCATACACAATGTTATGATTGATAATGGTGCAAGTAAAAATGTTTGCACCATGACATTACTTATTCATTTGGGTTATACTCATCATGATCTACACCCCTCTACTATATCAGTTAGAGCATTCAATGGCACCTCCTAGAAGGTTCTTGGTGAGATTGATCTACCTTTACAGGTTAGTCCCGCACATGTGGTTACTACTTTCTTAGTTATACCTTATACATGTGTCTTTGACATGTTGTTGGGATGACCTTGGATACACACTCTTTGAGTTGTACCTTATATAGTGTATGGGTGTGTTAAAAACATGCATGCCAATCAGATAATTATGGTTTCTAATATTTCATATGAGCATCCTCTTGAATAAGAAAAGTTCATACCTAGGTAGTTAATTATCAGTCTTGTTAAGGTTGATCCACTGCAAAAGGGTAAACAACAAGCAATCCCCTTTACTAGGTGACCAGTACTTGAGATACATTTACATCAGAGATAGATATTAGGTTCCATACAATCTTCATCTTCTATGCACCATATTCAGATATCTAGAGCACCTAAACATGATCCTATTATTTCTATTCCAAATAAAACACATAATACACATAGATGGGTTCCAAGAACCCTTAGTCCTTCCATTGGTGCTTCATTACCCTAGAGTGCCATTATACATATGCTGAGCATCATAGATACTATAATGATAGATATTTCACCTATACATGTTCCTTGGCAATACCACCAGCTCCTTGCACTAGGCTTTCAAATGGGGAGATGCCTATGATTATCCTTTAGATGAGATCATAAGATGATCTTTCCTCATCATCAAAAATACCAAAAAATCAAAAAAAAAAATTCAAAAACACTTTCGACACCTACATGTTCTATTGGTTCCTTGGCATCTATGTGTTAGTTCTATATTGAGGACTATCAAATCATTTTAATCCTACATATACATACATAGGCATACACATATACATGATACACTTATGGGTGTTGGGCCTTCCTTCTACTCACGTCATCAGGATGTTGGGGGCATCCATCTTATATGATCTTGATATACACAAGTTATATGATTCAATGATCACTATATAATATCATGTTTGAGCTTACATATGTACTTACATGTGCCTATTATCCATGATTATACATTACAAAAGGTACTTGATATGCTATGTACTTGAAATTTTTTGCTAACACATTTTATCTATGAGCCACTATGACATGTTTATGTTGGTTGCTTATGATTTTCCACACTTCTTTGAGTGTTTTGCCTTGTTATTGTCTTGATTTTTTTTAGCATTGGAAAATGCTCTATTGTATGTGGCCCCTATGCCTATGTTTGATTTCTTGGAAATTTGAATATGTCATTGCATTCTTGGACATTTGAATGTGTCATTCCTTGCTTTTATGGATATTTGACTAAGTTATGTCCATTCAATTTTATGGCATTTAAACATGCCCCTTGTTTGTGGTCTCCCTAGACCATTGCCTTTTGACTTGCTTTTGAGTGCTCTTGTGTGTGTGTTTGTTTGCTTGTTGAGATTGTATTATTACTATATAGATGTTGTCATGATCTTTATGATGCATCTTAGGCCTACATGTGATCATATTGGTTCTATGTGCTTTAATGTTACATCTACTTAGACATGTTGCCTTCTATATGTTACACAGTTACATTCACATATTTATAGTTGTCTTACCCTTTTGAGGTGAGCTAACTAATAGGTACTATCTTTCCCTCACCTCAAAGTGGGGGTATACTAGTGGGGGAATGTCATGGTGACATGGATTCCACATTTTTCATAGTTTCTAGATTACAGTGGGGGCATGTTTTGGAAGCACGTTCTCCACACTCACACAGTATATGGTACTTACACTAGTTTATAGATTTAGTGGGGGAATGTTGTATGGAAATGGCTTCCACACATTCACAATTTTAGATTTAGTAGGGCATGCTTTGGAAGCATGTTCTTTACATTCATTCAGTATGGTACTTATAATCGACATATTTAGTGGGGGCTTTGGAAGCATGTTTTCCAAACCTACTCAGTATTCAACATCTCTAATTTATAGTGGGGGCATATTTTGGAAACATGTCCTCCACATTGGTACTTTATCAGTTTTAGAATTCTCCACATATAGTGGGAGCATGCTTTGGAAGAATGTCCTCCACACTTACACAATTTGTTGAATTAGCCAAAGCACATAGTTATATGATTCTACTACACATTTGTGGTAGAATTCTATAAATGGTGCCATTGTTACACATAGTTTCAACATGATAAAATCTAAGGTGCATATGTTACACAATATGTGCCTAATATTTCAAAATCCAAATCAATTCAGATTCTAAAACCATTGAATTTATTGATACCCAACAAACTTTAATGAACTTTAGTGAGCTAATATAGTACAGTAGTTGGTTCACCTTTTGGTATGGTTGGGGTGATTAAATCACTCAATCTTACCAAGTTTTTAGTTTTAACTTGATCATAAAAACTCACCAGGTTACAAGTATCAATGGGTTGCAAGGTTGAGCTAATCTCAATTGTCAGGTGGCAACTCACTTTTGATCCAAGTTAGGGGCATGTGCCTCTCTCTCTCTCTCTCTCTCTCTCTCTCTCTCTCTCTCTCTCTCTCTCTCTCTCTCTCTCTCTCTCTCTCTCTCTCTCTCTTCTTGGATATATACACTTTAAAGAATTATATATATTTATCCTAATCTTAGTTTTAAAGCCTTATAAAGATACATATTTTGTAAAACCAACTTGAATAGGCAAGATGATTACATTGACACACAAGTGTACTCCTAAAACTTGCTCTTTCAATTTCAATCTATTTCAAGTACCTTTAACCTATATTATATGCACTAATTATACACTGTAACATACTCTTCCTTACAGGTTAATCACCGACAAAACACTCAAATCCAGCTTCAGCAAAGCACTCAAATTCAACTCAAGTAAAGATAAGGTGTGTACACACACGCATGTACTTATTCCTTTCCTTTAAACTATCAATTTCATTACTATATTAAATGGGGTCAAAATATAGATGATATTTTGTGACTATGTAGCACCCTAGTCTTGTACACTTAGAAAACTCATGACCCTGGTTATTCCTATTAGTTCTACACATGTCTCGCTTTTGTAAGCCTCGCATCTACTCTATCTTGTGCCCCTTAGCCTATCTCTTAGTTCAACCAGCCTTATATTGATGACATAAACACCCATCTTTTCCATAATGTTTGAAATGTACTTATCTTATACCTCTACAAGTTTTGAGCTTGTGTTTACTCTCCTTTTCCATGGACACTAACATCCAGGTCAAATAGTAGCATCAACATTATTGTCTTATCTTGACATAAGTGTTTAGTGCCTTAAAGGTCATCCAATTTGTAAATGAAACGTAATATAATGTGTAAGATGAAAATTTGGGCAAATGGATTTAGATATGCAATTTATATCAAAAACACCCAAACTTATCATTTATCATTGAAACTGAGAACCACTAGATCAAAATGCCATAAAAAGAACATCTAAAGCAACATTTTAACCTAAAACTAAGTGTTCCTAATCAAGATTCAAACAATAAAAATACTAAAGGATTATGGATTGCTTACCAAAGACTCAGATTTTTAGCATGATGTTAACTTGAAAGATTGACTTGGATTGCATGGATTAGTTGATGGCTTGATGATGAATTGGTGTAGCATGGATTTCTTGCACACTCCTTGGTTAGTTTTGAATGGAGGGAGATGGTGTGTTTCAATAGGCCATGGAAGGAAGATCAATGGCCAATATTCAAAGTTGGGTTAGGAGGATCAATTGTGGAGGATTATCCAAGGAATTAAAAACTCTTTGGAAGCCTCTAGAATAGAGGCTTCTAGAGAGAAAGGGGATAAGATAGAGAGGATTATAGAATTGGAGAATTTTATAATCCATTAGGGGATAAGCAAGATTAGT
This sequence comes from Torreya grandis, assembly GCA_037957365.1. Classification (NCBI taxonomy): domain Eukaryota; kingdom Viridiplantae; phylum Streptophyta; class Pinopsida; order Cupressales; family Taxaceae; genus Torreya; species Torreya grandis. The sequence continues at coordinate 1,953,410 of JARHVA010002169.1, read as the reverse complement.
TAATGATTGAGATAGGTGATTAGGGACTAGGGATGTAGGAGAGTTTAGGAATAGGCTAGGATAGGTGAGTCATGGGAATTTTAAATTCCCAAATAATTGATAAGTGGTATTAGTTAGTGAATAATACATAATAGAAGAATTAATAGGTTGGTGGTGATAATATAAGGTTAGTAGATGAAGAATAATGAATGGGGATATTAGATAAATGACTAAAAGGAGTGATATTAGGATGGAATAAGAATAGATAAATGCCATAAGTAGAATTAGTGTTGACTAATAGTAATATTAATAATGATAAATAAAGTAATCAAATTTAGATGTATACATTCTGCCGCTCTTTAAAATGGCATTGTGAGTGGACAAAGTAGAAGGAGTAATGGTCTTTCAAAGAAAAACCATTTCATGAATGAATGTTAGTGGATATGATGCCCCCTCGAGGGGACATGTAGGGAAGAATGAGATAGATGGCCACTTGAAAATAATAAACGAGGGGTGGGATGCAACGAATAGACAAGAGGATGGGATGCTAGATTTGAGATAGATGATGAAGAAGATAAACTTGACTTGAGCAATAAGCTACACATTGATGATGCCCCTAGCAAAGACATATGCATAAGGAGTGGAAATGTTTGTATCATGGTTGTTGATACATCCCAAGGGAGAATAAACCATAACATGATGATGATAAGATAAGAAGGATGCAAGCAAGGGAAAGCTATAGGTCACGACAAGATAATGATTTAATGAAATTAATGATGATTTTAAATTAAGGCTAAAGTTGAGCAATATGATGAAGAGGATGAGAGATAATAAATGATATGATCGAGTGATCAAAAGATAAAAGGGAAGAATTGGTTCATGCAATGCATTAAATTAATAATCCATAATGTGATTAATAGCAATGCTACCCCTAGCAAGGACACATGCAAGGGAGTGAGATATGATAATAAAGTTACAATTTTGGTCATGCCCCAATTGAGGGAAGAAATCATAAACTTTAAATGATGAATTGACCAATTAGTGATAATGTATGATTGATGGAAGAAAATATGGATGTCATGATTTGTCGGGCCCAATCGACAAGTGCAAGTGATTGACAAAAAAAATTGGGAGATGATTGTGGGGATGGTGATTGATTGAAATGATTAATGATTGATATTATAGCTAAAAGAGTTGACTTATTTAAGACTTGAAGATGATGAAAGACAAGATATATGTGACAACAAATGATGAGGAAAAAGGTGAGAATGGTCGAGATAAGCTTAGACATGTTATGTGATTAAGCACTACCTATATAGTATAAAAAGACCTCAGGCCAATTTAGTTTAGACTAGATGATAGATGATAAGATAGACTAGAGGCAGATGACAATGATTGTTAGACATGTTAGCTCTTAGATAGAGGATGTGACTTGGATGTTAGACATGAGGATAGATGACAAGGATGGGAGAGAAGAAGTAAGATGTTTATGACTAGAGGGATGATAAATGGGAGATAAATGGCTTGGAGTAATGATTGGATATTAGATGAGTGGATTGGGATGATCGACATGTTAGATAGGTGATAGAGGATAAGAGAGATGATGAGTGTAGTCCATGATCAAGCCATCATTTCTATAATAAGACTCATCATAGTCTAAGTAATCTAAAGTAAATATAGCACTAGTTAGTATGCCCATGATATAAGTATGACCAAGATGACATTATGCTAAAGTACACAAAAGGGGGAAAATAACGAACACTACATCATCAAGGACACTTAAAAGCATCACTGTAGATTTTGATGTCATCATAGCATCCTCATTCATTGCCCAATGCATAAAAATATCACAATGCAAGACTAAAAGAAATATAAACAAATAAATGAAACATAAAACAAAAAAATATTTACATGATAAAAGACATGCAAATAAATCAATCAACATATAAGTAACACACACAAGTATCTATATACAATATCATTTTGTGTCGTCTAATGGCTTAGATTAAAGATATCAAGATGATTGATTAGGTGATGAGTTGCAGGTTTCCTCCACAAGAAAAGAGTCGTCTACTGACGTGAGAAAAGATTGGTATCAGAGCCAGAATACTGTAAGTCGTGATCATTTTTTCAATTCTGTGGATTGATCTTTTGAGTTCTCTGCTTTGATAATTTCTTTGGGAAAGTCTATTGCATCGAGCCACAGGCCGTTATCTACATTTTGTCATAGACCGCTTTATCTCTGCATCCTCTGTTTCCCTTGCCAGAAATTTCTCGCTTACCAGAACCCAAATCTCCCCGCAATGGAATTTAGAAAATCTCAATCCACTTCTACAGTTGAAACCATTAATGAATCTGAGTTTGAAGGAACATATGAACTCCCACCTTTTATTCCTAATCAATTATCGGACTGTCCCGATATTGACATCACAGAAGAAAATCTTGAGCAAGAAACCAGCCTGTTTAAACCCCTGGCTATTAAGGCTTCTCATGTCTATAAAAGGACTGAATTGTTAAAATATAAGTTTGCTTATACCTCTACTTATCTCTCATTTGTTAAGCCTAGAATCAAGTCTGTAGAATTAACCCTCAGTTACAAACCAAAGAAAACATACCAGACAAATTTACTCTCTCTGTTACCTGAGCAAGAAATCAATTATATCAGGCCACATGAAGATGTAAAATTTGTTCATTTTGGTTTGATCCGGGTACATATAAGACCTTTGATTCCTAGAAATATTAAGCCTATCATATATCTAGCTTTGTGTGATCGCCGCCAAGTCAACTTCAAGCACTCTTGTCAGTTATCTAGCCTTGGCCACTTAAATGATGATATCATTTGTTTTGAGTTTTGTCCTAACCTTTCTGTCGCAGTCCATGATAGAAATTGTAAAGAAGTAAAACATGGATCTCTGTATTGTTGGGGATTATTTACCTCATTGTTTGGTCTAGATATGTTTGGTGAGTTTAAGTATGCGTCTATAAATATTTCTTGTTGTCTATAGCATGACAAACACCAATCACCCCAAGATCCTTGAAAACCTGCCATATGCCAGAAGACTAAGTGGTACTGTTCAACTGCAAAAAGGTCATATTGAGTCAGTTGAAATTCCTTTTGAATGGAAACTTGACTGGTTAAAGAATGTCTCTCCCAAGATGAAAAGTCAAGCCACAGTCCATCATAGTGACGGCAGAACTGTAAATATCCTGCCTAGATCCTTGTCTATAAATTCTTCTCGTCTATCTCCTTCCAGACCATCTACATCTTCTTCACGTCGATCTGTTAAAACCGGTCATATATTGATCGAAGATGAAGAGGTAAATCAAGGAAAAGATTTACCAGGAACTTTCATGAGTCTTCCTAGAGAAGACAGTTTAGAATTTTACACAGAAGATACAATCACTCTGTATAGAGGAGGAAGATGGCCACCACCAAAAGGTGTCCATAAGCAACCAGCAGGAGCCAAGCAGTACTTTGTAGCTGCATATGAAAATCCCTCTAATGAGTTTAAACAGAGAAATTATGTTTCTAGATTCAATTCTCATTTTACTAAAAACTTTGATGATCTGTGTAGAGATGTGTTGTCTATCAAAGACACTATAGAAAAAATACAACAAAAAGTGTCTTCTATTGATACAAAAATAGATATTCTAGATGATAGTCTTAGTTGGCTTTCCAAAGAAGACCAAAAAGCAGAGTCTTCCTCCCAAAAGCCTCTATGTTCAGTCTCTTTTGGCTCCACCTTCAAAACTATAAAGAAATCACCTAGTCATACACTCATGCAAAGAACCCATGTTCATTTATAGCCTTGGTACCTCAACATTGATGACCTGTTGAATCCTTTAAATGAAATCACTGCCTAGTGTAATACCATGCGCGTTCTCACTATACAGGCCCATTTAGACCAAGCTGGTAGTACTTGCTTTGCATCAAAAAAAATTTGGGGTATTGTAAGTCAATGGTGGCAGTCTATGACTGAAGCTCAACAATATGAGCGTGTACATAACCAACCTGATTCTTTAGCAGCATTATTTCTTTTGTTAATTACTGAGTTTGCACCTCCAGTCGGCAATAGAGAACTGGAGTCGAAGAAATGGTTATTAAAAATGGAGCTCTGTGCTCTAAAGCAATTTGATGCTTTTGCCAAGCAATTTCGGCAGCTTGCATATGACAGTAAGAGTTTTGCTTCTACTGAGATCAAGCTTAAATTCTTGCATGCTCTACCATACAATTTAATTGATAGAGTCATTTCTTATATTGATCTCAAAGGACTCACGATCAAAGATCTAGCCCTTTCTGATGTTATTGATTTTGCCAAGCAACAAGTAATGACTTTAGTCTCTGAGACTAAGTCTATGCAGAAACTCAGCAAGCACCAAGCATCACAAATAGCTCCAGTCTTTCCAGAAATAACCCCTTTCGGCTGTAGACCATTTGTCCAACCTCATCGACAACAGAAGCAGCATCGCAAGCATATCTCTTTTAAGCGCCACTCATTTCCTCGTAAGCATTCTTATGCACCTCCTCATTGTTTCTTGAAGAAACGTCGCACTTCACGTCCTCCTTCCAAGCAGCCGATTTGCTATATCTGCCGCAAACCCGGCCACATTGCTCCAAATTGCTCCTGCAAAAACCCTGCTGTTAAAGCCGTCTTTTCCTCCAACGCAGCAGCATGGTGGGATATAGTAGATGCCGATGAAGATCTATATCTCCAAGAAGAAATTTATGAACCTACTCTTGAAGATCTTCCAGATGATGCATCCGATGATGAAGAAGATGCAGCGGCACTTGAATCACTTGCAGATGAATTAGAGCAACCCATGACAAACATGCAACGTGGTGCAAGACATTACAGGCCAAGAGACCATGACTGGTCTATCTTGTCCAATGAAGCATATGGAACCTCGTCACGCCATCACCATGAAATTCCTAAGCGACCAGAGAAACTGAGAGGAAGAGGATACTCCAGAGGAGAATCATCTAGAGGGAGACATCCCTCTATGCCAAGACAACCTCCCACAATGCACAGAGCTCAACACCTTCCTGTGTAATATCCTAGCTCTTTCAAGCCAAGCGACTCCTGGATAAAGAACAAATTCACCAGCAGAGAGCCGCCAAGAGAAATCAGAGAGCCACTATGGGATAAATTACTGCCTGTAGAAGAACCAGTTGCAGAACCTCAGTGGGATGAAGATAATGAAGAAAATGAAGTCGGAAGCATGTTCTACTCCGACCAAGATTACTGCCCTGGTGAATGCAGTAATCCTCAAGAAGAAGCTGAACCAGAACCAAAAGAAGATGTCTACCCTGAACCTTCTATTATTCAGGATCCAAGAAGGCAAAAACTGGTATGTACCAGTATACCTTCTCTAGAACTTCCACACCCTGTCTATTTAAATCATTTGATTAATGGCAGATTTGCCCAAATCTTTACATTAAAAATAAATGGCAGACTGGTAGACGCCCAAGTAGATACTGGTGCTTCCCTTTCATTTGCTAAACCACAACTCATCAGTGACTGGAAGACACTTGATGAACACCTAGCTTATAAAAGTATTGATGTTCAGGGGAATAGTTTTACCTGTAAAGATTACAAACATCAGCAACCCCTTCGCATCCAAAATAAAATCTTCCATGCAGATTTCTTTGCCCTTGAGAAGATGCCAATAGATATCCTCTTAGGAGGATCCTTCATTGATAGATACTCTCCCTATGGTGCCACAACCAAAAGCATTATGTTCACCATAGATAATGAAAGGCTCAGAATCCCTCGCTTAATCTATGCCACTGAGCAATTCCCAAGCTCCATGACTCAAAGTCCAGACACAATCCCAGCTGAGATACAAGAAGTAGGAGACCAAATCAAACCAATATCTGTTCAGATAATCCTCAGAAGTTTTGGTCCAAATCAATGCCTGAAATGGAAATCAAAATCATTGAAGGCAAACAGATAAAGATTGGGAAGAAAATCCCAATTCCAGCCCAGGATTACAATGATATGGAACTCCAGATCAAAGAACTGGAGGCAAATGGGTTTATTGAAAAATCCACCTCTCCTTTCTGCTGTTATGCCTTTATGGTAAACAAACACTCTGAGCAGAAAAGAGGTAAGAAAAGAATGGTCATCAATTACAAACCATTAAATGCAATCACTCAACCATTTCCATATCCTATACCTGACAAAAGCTACCTCCTGGAAAAAGTTTCATATTGCAAATACTTTTCTCAATTTGATTGTAAATCAGGTTTCTACCAAATTCGAGTCAAGGAAGCAGACAGAGAAAAGATAGCCTTCAGCTGCCCTTTCGGTCACTACCAGTGGACAGTTATGCCTTTTGGCCTCATGAATGCTCCTGCATACTACCATGCCTACATGGATAAAATCTTCGAAGGCACTTCTCAGTTTCTTTGTGTATATATAGATGATATTCTAATTTTTAGCAGTAGTCTTTCTGACCACTTTGTACATCTCTCCTAATTTTACCAATTAGCGCAAGATGCAGGCATTGTTCTTTCAAAAACAAAGATACAGTTATGTAAAACTGAATGTAACTTTCTCGGCATGGTGGTTAAAGAATCAAAGTTACAAATCTAGCCACATATCAAGGAGAAAGTTCTTAACTTCCCTGAAAGACTAGATAAGCCAAAATTACAAGCATTTTTGGGATTACTAAATTATTTGAATAGTTTCTATCCTAATGCTGGTGAAGACAGGTATATACTCCAGACACTTCTCTAGAAAAGGAAAGCTTTCTGTTGGAAAGAACAGCATACAGTTGAAGTCCAAAAAATCAAAGCAACAGTTGCATCATTACCGAAACTGCATATCCCAAAATCCAAACTGATGAAGGTTTACACTGATGCCTCCAATTTAGCATGGGGAGGAATACTTATTTGTTGTATAATAATAAAGAGTTTGTGTGTGAGTTTGCGAGTGGTGTGTTTAGCCCCGATGTGTTAAAATGTATCTCCTCTGATAAAGAAATCTATGCTGTAAAGAAATGTCTTGAGAAGTTTATGTTGAAACTTCTGCATTTGCCACATTTTGTAATTATAACCGACTGTACCAGATTCCTAACCTTTAATGAAAAGGATCATGGCAGGAAAGAAGGTCGCGGAAAATATGTTAGGTAGCAGGCATTTTTTAATCAGTTCAAATTTTCTGTAGAACACATTAAGGGCACTGACAATGTAATTACAGATTGGCTCAGCCGAAATCCTCCAGCAACAATGATGCATCAGCCTGCACCTGGTTTTAATCTTACAAGAATTCTGAATCAAGGATTTGATTCTATGAATGTCCTTGTGCAAGAACAAATCTTAAGAGAAGGCTTGCATCCTAGATTTACCAGGATTTCGTATGCAGCAGGACAAGACCTGCAAATGTCTACAGCAGCTACTATTAAAGTTAACCGCCGACAAAATTCAGGAGTCATCAGTATTGAAAGGCTCAATAGGGAATTCCTGTACCATCAATTCACTGAGCTTCTGAAGCAACCATTATGGACATGGCGCATAAGGATCAAATCTTCTTTTAATGAACATCTGTATCGATGGATTGCTCGGCATGGCCCGCACAGCATTCACGAAGAAGAAAATCACGATCAAGATACTGTCGTTCACACAATTATCAGACGACAGCTTGAGTGGGAATTTTATTTCCACTGTACTCCATGACACACTCCGTGTGAAGCAGGACCACCAAATTGTCGACATTGGCATCTCCAAAGCACTTTCCAGATAAGATGCCTTTTTGATCCTATATCCGAAGATGACCTTGTAAATGAAGCGGAAGACATGTTGGGCCCACAGCCACAAATATCATCCTCAACATCATCATCATCATGTGGATCCAACGCACCAAACAGCATATCACTGTATACCCACTTTAGTGCTGTAAAAGCATGATGGGATTGACACCGCCTTGCCAGCGAGCAGGCAAGACCGCCCAAAATTGCTATAAATAAGTCTCTCTACCTTAGTATTATCATCGAAAGTTTTCTAAGCATTAGAGAATTAGTAACTTGTTCATGAGTATGCTCTTCTCTTGCCCATTTTGACGGATCTTGAGAATCAAAAACTGATACAAGTATTTGTAATAGTGTGTAATATTAAGTTTGAAGTAATAGAGTGAAGCCATAGCCATTCGGCCCCTGCCTACTATCGCAGGTTTCTTCCACAAGAAAAGAGTCATCTACTGACGTGAGAGAATTAGTAACTTGTTCACGAGTATGCTCTTCTCTTGCTCGTTTTGACAGATCCTGAGAATTAGAAACTGATACAGGTATTTGTAATAGTGTGTAATATTTAAGTTTAAAGTAATAGAGTGAAGCCGTAGCCATTCCGCCCCTGCCTACTATCGCAGGTTTCTTCCACAAGAAAAGAGTCGTCTACTGACGTGAGAAAAGATTGGTATCAGAGCTAGAATACTGTAAGTCGTGATCATTTTTTCAATTCTGCGGATTGATCTTTTGAGTTCTTTGCTTTCATAATTTCTTTGGGAAAGTCTATTTCATCGAGCCACAGGCCGTTATCTACATTTTTTCATAGGCCGCTTTATCTCTGCATCCTCTGTTTCCCTTGCCAGAAATTTCTTGCTTACCAGAACCCAAATCTCCTCGCAATGGAATTCGGAAAATCTCAATCCACTTCTATAGTTGAAATCATTAATGAATCTCAGTTTGAAGGAACATATGAACTCCCACCTTTTATTCCTGATCAATTATTGGACTTTCCCGATATTGACATCACAGAAGAAAATCTTGAGCAAGAAACTAGCATGTTTAAACCCCCGGCTATTAAGGCTTCTCATGTCTATAAAAGGACTGAATTGTTAAAATCTAAGTTTGCTTATACCTCTACTTATCTCTCATTTGTTAAGCCTAGAATCAAGTCTGTAGAATTAGCCCTCAGTTACAAACCAAAGAAAACATACCAGACAAATTTACTCTCTCTGTTACCTGAGCAAGAAATCAATTATATCAGGTCACATGAAGATGTAAAATTTGTTCATTTTGGTTTGATCCGAATACATATAAGACCCTTGATTCCTAGCAATATTAAGCCTGTTATATATCTAGCTTTGGGTGATCACCACCAAGTCAGCTTCAAGCACTCTTGCCAGTTATCTAGCCTTGGCCGCTTAAATGATGATATCATTTGTTTTGAGTTCTGTCCTAACCTTTCTGTCGCAGTCCGCGATAGAGGTTGTAAACAAGTAAAACATGGATCTCTGGATTGTTGGGGATTGTTTACCTCTTTGTTTGGTTTAGATATGTTTGGTGAGTTTAAATATGCGTCTATAAATATTTTTATAGTATACATTATGACGAACACCAATCACCCCAAGATCCTTGAAAACCTGCCATATGAAAGAAGATTAAGTGGTACTGTTCAACTTCAAAAAGGTCATATTGAGTCAGTTGAAATTCCCTCTGAATGGAAACTTGACTGGTTAAAGAATGTCTCTCCCAAGATGAAAATTCAAGCCATAATCCATCATAGTGACGGCAGAACTGTAAATATCCTGCCTAGATCCTTGTCTATAAATTCTTCTCGTCTATCTCCTTCCAGACCATCTACATCTTCTTCGTGTCGATCTGTTAAAACCGGTCATATATTGATCGAATATGAAGAGGTAAATCAAGGAAAAGATTTACCAGGAACTTTCATGAGTCTTCCTAGAAAAGACAGTTTAGAATTCTACACAAAAGATACAGTCACTCTGTATAGAGGAGGAAGATGGCCACCACCAAAAGGTGTCCATAAGCAACCAGCAGGAACCATGCAGTACTTTGCAGCTGCATATGAAAATCCCTCTAATGAGTTTAAACAGAGAAATTATGTTTCTAGATTCAATTCTCATTTTACTAAAAACTTTGATGATCTATGTAGAGATGTGTTGTCTATCAAAGACACTATAGAAAAAATACAACAAAAAGTGTCTTCTATTGATAATAGATATTCTAGATGATAGTATTAGTTGGCTTTCCAAAGAAGACAAGAAAGCAGAGTCTTCCTCCCAAAAGCCTCTTTGTTCAGTCTCTTTTGGCTCCACCTTCAAAACTGTAAAGAAATCACCTAGTCATACCCTCATGCAAAGAACCCATGTTCATTTACAGCCTTGGTACCTCAACATTGATGACCTGTTGAATCCTTTAAATGAAATCACTGCCTAGTGTAATACCATGCACGTTCTCACTATACAGGCCCATCTAGACCAAGCTGGTAGTACTTGCTTTGCATCAAAAAAAATTTGGGGTATTGTAAGTCAATGGTGGCAGTCTATGACTGAAGCTCAACAATATGAGCGTGTACATAACCAACCTAATTCTTTAGCAGCATTATTTCTTTTGTTAATTACTGAGTTTGCACCTCCAGTCGGCAATAGAGAACTGGAGTCGAAGAAATGGTTATTAAAAATGGAGCTCTGTGATCTAAAGCAATTTGATGCTTTTGCCAAGCAATTTCGGCAGCTTGCATATGACAGTAAGAGTTTTGCTTCTACTGAGATCAAGCTTAAATTCTTGCATGCTCTACCATACAATTTAATTGATAGAGTCATTTCTTATATTGATCTCAAAGGACTCACGATCGAAGATCTAGCCCTTTCTGATGTTATTGATTTTGCCAAGCAACAAGTAATGACTTTAGTCTCTGAGACTAAGTCTATGCAGAAACTCAGCAAGCACCAAGCATCACAAATATCTCCAGTCTTTCCAGAAACAGCCCCTTTCGACTGTAGACCATTTGTCCAACCTCGTCGACAACAGAAGCAGCGTCGCAAGCATATCTCTTTTAAGCGCCGCTCATTTCCTCATAAGCATTCTTATGCACCTCCTCATCATTTCTTGAAGAAACGTCGCACTGCACGTCCTCCTTCAAAGCAGTCGATTTGCTATATCTACCGCAAACCCGGCCATATTGCTTCAAATTGCTCCTGTAAAAACCCTGCTGTTAAAGCCGTCTTTTCCTCCAACGCAGCAGTGTGGTGGGATATAGTAGATGCCGATGAAGATCTATATCTCCAAGAAGAAATTTATGAACCTACTCTTGAAGATCTTCCAGATGATGCATCCGATGATGAAGAAGATGCAACAGCACTTGAATCACTTGCAGATGAATTAGAGCAACCCATGACAAACATGCAACGTGGTGCAAGACATTACAGGCCAAGAGACCATGACTGGTCTATTTTGTCCAATGAAGCATATGGAACCTGGTCACGCCATCACCATGAAATTCTTGAGCGACCAGAGAAACCAAGAGGAAGAGGATACTCCAGAGGAGAATCATCTAGAGGGAGACAGCCCTCTATGCCAAGACAACCTCCCACAATGCACAGAGCTCAACACCTTCCTATGCAATATCCTAGCTCTTTCAAGCCAAGCGACTCCTGGATAAAGAACAAATTCACCAGTAGAGAGCCGCCAAGAGAAATCATAGAGCCACTATGGGATAAATTACTGCCTGCAGAAGAACCAGCTGCAGAACCTCAGTGGGATGAAGATAATGAAGAAAATGAAGTCGGAAGCATGTTCTACTCCGACCAAGATTACTGCCCTGGTGAATGCAGTAATCCTCAAGAAGAAGCTAATCCAGAACCAGAAGAAGATGTCTACCCTGAACCTTCTATTATTCAGGATCCAGGAAGGCAAAAATTGGTATGTACCAGTATACCTTCTTTAGAACTTCCACAGCCTATCTATTTAAATCATTTGATTAATGGCAGATTTGCCCAATTCTTTACATTAGAAATAAATGGCAGACTGGTAGACGCCCAAGTAGATATTGGTGCTTCTCTTTCATTTGCTAAACCACAACTCATCAGTGACTGGAAGACACTTGATGAACACCTAGCTTATAAAAGTATTGATGTTCAGGGGAATAGTTTTACCTGTAAAGATTACAAACATCAGTAACCCCTTCGCATCCAAAATAAAATCTTCCATGCAGATTTCTTTGCCCTTGAGAAGATGCCAATAGATATCCTCTTAGGAGGATCCTTCATTGATAGATACTCTCCCTATGGTGCCACAACCAAAAGCATTATGTTCACCATAGATAATGAAAGGCTCAAAATCCCTCGCTTAATCTATGCCACTGAGCAATTCCCAAGCTCCATGACTCAAAGTCCAGACACAACCCCAGCTGAGATACAAGAAGTAGGAGACCAAATCAAAACCAATATCTGTTCAGATAATCCTCAGAAGTTTTGGTCCAAATCAATGCCCCAAATGGAAATCAAAATCATTGAAGGCAAACAAATGAAGATTGGGAAGAAAATCCCAATTCTAGCCCAGGATTACAATGATATGGAACTCCAGATCAAAGAACTGGAGGCAAATGGGTTTATTGAAAAATCCACCTCTCCTTTCTGTTGTTATGCCTTTATGGTAAACAAACACTCTGAGCAAAAAAGAGGTAAGAAAAGAATGGTCATCAATTACAGACCATTAAATGCAATCACTCAACCATTTCCATATCCTATACCTGACAAAAGCCACCTCCTGGAAAAAGTTGCAAATTGCAAATACTTTTCTCAATTTGATTGTAAATCAGGGTTCTACCAGATTCGAGTCAAGGAAGCAGACAGAGAAAAGACAGCCTTCAGCTGCCCTTTCGGTCACTACCAGTGGACAGTTATGCCTTTCGGCCTCATGAATGCTCCTACATACTACCAGGCCTACATGGATAAAATTTTCGAAGGCACTTCTCAGTTTCTTTGTGTATATATAGATGATATTCTAATTTTTAGCAGTAGTCTTTCTGACCACTTTATACATCTCTCCAAATTTTACCAATTAGCGCAAGATGCAGGCATTGTTCTTTCAGAAACAAAGATACAGTTATGTAAAATTGAATGTAACTTTCTCGACATGGTGGTTAAAGAATCAAAGTTACAAATCCAGCCACATATCAAGGAGAAAGTTCTTAACTTCCCTGAAAGACTAGATAAGCCAAAATTACAAGCATTTTTGGGATTACTAAATTATTTGAATAGTTTCTATTCTAACACTGGTGAAGACAGGTATATACTCCAGACACTTCTCCAAAAAAGGAAAGCTTTTTGTTGAGAAGAACAGCATACAGTTGCAGTCCAAAAAATCAAAGCAACAGTTGCATCATTACCGGAACTGCATATCCCAAAATCCAAACAGATGAAGGTTTACACTGATGCCTCCGATTTAGCATGGGGAGGAATACTTGTTTGTTTGTATAATAATAAAGAGTTTGTGTGTGAGTTTGCGAGTGGTGTGTTTAGCCCCGATGTGTTAAAATGGATCTCATCTGATAAAGAGATCTATGCTGTAAAGAAATGTCTTGAGAAGTTTATGTTGAAACTTCTGCATTTGCCACATTTTGTAATTATAATCGACTGTACCAGATTCCTGACCTTTAATGAAAAGGATCATGGCAGGAAAGATGGTCGTAAAAAATATGTTAGGTGGCAGGCATTTTTTAATCAGTTCAAATTTTTTGTAGAACACATTAAGGGCACTGACAATGTAATTGCAGATTAGCTCAGCCGAAATCCTCCAGCAACAATGATGCATCAGCCTGCACTTGGTTTTAATCTTACCAAAATTTTGAATCAAGGATTTGATTCTATGAATGTCCTTGTGCAAGAACAAATCTTGAGAGAAGGTTTGCATCCTAGATTTACCAGGATTTCATATGCATCAGGACAAGACCTGCAAATGTCTACAGCAGCTACTATTCAAGCTAACCGCCGACAAAATTTGGGAGTCATCATTATTGAAACGCTCAATAGTGAATTCCTATACCATCAATTCACTGAGCTTCTGAAGCGACCATTATGGACATGGCGCATAAGGATCAGATCTTCTTTTAACGAACATTTGTATCAATGGATTGCTCGGCATGGCTCGCACTGCATTCACGAAGAAGAAAATCACGATCAAGATACTGTCGTTCACACAATTATCAGACAACAGCTTGAGTGGGAATCTTATTTCCACTGTACTCCATGACACACTCCATGTGAAGCGGGACCACCAAATTGTCGACATTGGCATCTCCAAAGCACTTTCCAGATAAGATGCCTTTTTGATCCTATATCCGAAGATGACCTTGTAAATGAAGCGGAAGACATATTGGGCCCACAGCCACGAATATCATCCTCAACATCATCATCATCATGTGGATCCAACGCACCAAACAACATATCACTGTAGACCCACTTTAGTGTTGTAAAAGCATGATGGGATTGACACCGCCTTGCCAGCGAGCAGGTAGGACCGCCCAAAATTGCTATAAATAAGTCTCTCTGCCTTAGTATTATCATCGAAAGTTTTCTAAGCATTAGAGAATTAGTAACTTGTTCACGAGTATGCTCTTCTCTTGCCCATTTTGACGGATCCTGAGAATCAGAAACTGATACAAGTATTTGTAATAGTGTGTAATATTTAAGTTTGAAGTAATAGAGTGAAGCCGTAGCCATTCGGCCCCTGCCTACTATCGCAGGTTTCTTTCACAAGAAAAGAGTCGTCTACTGACGTGAGAAAAGATAGTAGGCAGGGGCCGAATGGCTACAGCTTCACTCTATTACTTCAAACTTAAATATTACACACTATTACAAATACTTGTATCAGTTTCTAATTCTCAGGATCCGTCAAAACGGGCAAGAGAAGAGCATAATCATGAACAAGTTACTAATTCTCTAATGCTTAGAAAACTTTCGGTGATAATACTAAGGCAAAGAGACTTATTTATAGCAATTTTGGGCAGTCTTGCCTGCTCGCTGGCAAGGCAGTGTCAATCCCATCATGCTTTTACAGCACTAAAGTTGGTCTACAGTGATATGTTGTTTGGTGCGTTGGATCCACATGATGATGATGTTGAGGATGATATTCGTGGATGTGGGCCCAACATGTCTTTCACTTCATTTACAAGGTCATCTTTGGATATAGGATCAAAAAGACATCTTATCTGGAAAGTGCTTTGGAGATGCCAATGTCGACAATTTGGTGGTCCCACTTCACATGGAGTGTGTCGTGGAGTATAGTGGAAATAAGATTCCCACTCAATCTGTCATCTGATAATTGTGTGAACGATAGTATCTTGATCATGATTTTCTTCTTCGTGAATGCGGTGCGGGCCATGCCAAGCAATCCATCGATACAGATGTTCGTTAAAAGAAGATCTGATCCTTATGCGCCATGTCCATAATGGTCGCTTCAGAAGCTCAGTGAATTGATGGTACAGGAATTCACTATTGAGCCTTTCAATAATGATGACTCCCAAATTTTGTCAGCAGTTAGCTTGAATATTAGCTGCTGTAGACATTTGCAGGTCTTGTCCTACTGCATACGAAATCCTGGTAAATCTAGGATGCAAGCCTTCTCTCAATATTTGTTCTTGCACAAAGACATTCATAGAATTAAATCCTTGATTCAGAATTCTGGTAAGATTAAAACCAGGTGCAGGCTGATGCATCATTGTTGCTGGAGGATTTCGGCTGAGCCAATCTGTAATTACATTGTCAGTGCCCTTAATGTGTTCTACAAAAAATTTGAACTGATTAAAAAATGCCTGCCACCTAACATATTTTTCGCGACCATCTTTCCTGCCATGATCTTTTTCATTAAAGGTCAGGAATCTGGTACAGTCGGCTATAATTACAAAATGTGGCAAATGCAGAAGTTTCAACATAAACTTCTCAAGACATTTTTTTACAACATAGATCTCTTTATCAGATGAGATCCATTTTAACACATCGGGGCTAAACACACCACTCGCAAACTCACACACAAACTCTTTATTATTATACAAACAAACAAGTATTCCTCCCCATGCTAAATCGGAGGCATCAGTGTAAACCTTCATCTGTTTGGATTTTGGGATATGCAATTCCGGTAATGATGCAACTGTTGCTTTGATTTTTTGGATTGCAATTGTATGTTGTTCTTCCCAATAGAAACCTTTCCTTTTCTGGAGAAGTGTCTAGAGGATATACTTGTCTTCACCAGCGTTAGGATAGAAACTATTCAAATAATTTAGTAATCCCAAAAATGCTTGTAATTTTGGCTTATCTAGTCTTTCAGGGAAGTTAAGAACTTTCTCCTTGATATGTGGCTGGATTTGTAACTTTGATTCTTTAACCACCATGCCGAGAAAGTTACATTCCGTTTTACATAACTGTATCTTTGTTTCTGAAAGAACAATGCCTGCATCTTGCGCCAATTGGTAAAATTTGGAGAGATGTACAAAGTGGTCAGAAAGACTACTGCTAAAAATTAGAATATCATCTATATATACACAAAGAAATTGAGAAGTGTCTTCGAAGATTTTATCCATGTAGGCCTGGTAGTATGTAGGAGCATTCATGAGGCCGAAAGGCATAACTGTCTACTGGTAGTGACCGAAAGGGTAGCTGAAGGCTGTCTTTTCTCTGTCTGCTTCCTTGACTCGAATATGGTAGAAACCTGATTTACAATCAAATTGAGAAAATTATTTGCAATCTGAAACTTTTTCCAGGAGGTAGCTTTTGTCAGGTATAGGATATGGAAATGGTTGAGTGATTGCATTTAATGGTCTGTAATTGATGACCATTCTTTTTTTACCTCTTTTCTGCTCAGAGTGTTTGTTTACCATAAAGGCATAACAGCAGAAAGGAGAGGTGGATTTTTCAATAAACCCATTTGCCTCCAGTTCTTTGATCTGGAGTTCCATATCATTGTAATCCTGGGCTGGAATTGGGATTTTCTTCCCAATCTTCATCTGTTTGCCTTCAATGATTTTGATTTCCATTTCAGGCATTGATTTGGACCAAAACTTTTGAGGATTATCTGAACAGATATTGGTTTTGATTTGGTCTCCTACTTCTTGTATCTCAGCCGGGATTGTGTCTGGACTTTGAGTCATGGAGCTTGGGAATTGCTCAGTGGCATAGATTAAGCGAGGGATTATGAGACTTTCATTATCTATGGTGAACATAATGCTTTTGGTTGTGGCACCATAGGGAGAGTATCTATCAATGAAGGATCCTCCTAAGAGGATATCTATTGGCATCTTCTCAAGGGCAAAGAAATCTGCATGGAAGATTTTATTTTGGATGCGAAGGGGTTGCTGATGTTTGTAATCTTTACAGGTAAAACTATTCCCCTGAACATCAATACTTTTATAAGCTAGGTGTTCATCAAGTGTCTTCCAGTCACTGATGAGTTGTGGTTTAGCAAATGAAAGGGAAGCACAGTATCTGCTTGGGCGTCTACCAGTCTGCCATTTATTTCTAATGTAAATAATTGGGCAAATCTGTCATTAATTAAATGATTTAAATAGACAGGCTGTGGAAGTTCTAGAGAAGGTATACTAGTACATACCATTTTTTGCCTTCCTAGATCCTGAACGATAGAAGGTTCATGGTAGACATCTTCTTTTGGTTTTGGTTTAGCTTCTTCTTGAGGATTACTCCATTCACCAGGGCAGTAATCTTGGTCAGAGTAGAACATGCTTTCGACTTCATTTTCTTCATTATCTTCATCCCACTGAGGTTCTGCAGCTGGTTCTTCTACAGGCAGTAATTTATCCCATAGTGGCTCTCTGATTTCTCTTGGCGGCTCTCTGCTGGTGAATTTGTTCTTTATCCAGGAGTCGCTTGGCTTGAAAGAGCTAGGATATTGCACAGGAAGGTGTTGAGCTCTGTGCATTGTGGGAGGTTGTCTTGGCATAGAGGGCTGTCTCCCTCTAGATGATTCTCCTCTGGAGTATCCTCTTCCTCTTGGTTTCTCTGGTCGCTCAGAAATTTCATGGTGATGGCGTGACCAGGTTCCATATGCTTCACTGGACAAGATAGACCAGTCATGGTCTCTTGGCCTGTAATGTCTTGCACCACATTGCATGTTTGTTATGGGTTGCTCTAATTCATCTGCAAGTGATTCAAGTGCTGCTGCATCTTCTTCATCATCGGATGCATCATCTGGAAGATCTTCAAGAGTAGGTTCATAAATTTCTTCTTGGAGATATAGATCTTCATCGGCATCTACTATATCCCACCACGTTGTTGCATTGGAGGAAAAGACGGCTTTAACAACAGGGTTTTTACAGGAGCAATTTGGAGCAATGTGGCCGGGTTTGCGGCAGATATAGCAAATCAGCTGCTTGGAAGGAGGACATGCAGTGCGACGTTTCTTCAAGAAACGATGAGGAGGTGCATAAGAATGCTTACGAGGAAATGAGCGGCGCTTAAAAGAGATATGCTTGCGACGTTGCTTCTGTTGTCGACGAGGTTGGACAAATGGTCTACAGTCGAAAGGGGCTATTTCTGGAAAGACTGGAGCTATTTGTGATGCTTGGTGCTTGCTGAGTTTCTGCATAGACTTAGTCTCAGAGACTAAAGTCATTACTTGTTGCTTGGCAAAATCAATAACATTAGAAAGGGCTAGATCTTCGATCGTGAGTCCTTTGAGATCAATATAAGAAATGACTCTATCAATTAAATTGTATGGTAGAGCATGCAGGAATTTAAGCTTGATCTCAGTAGAAGCAAAACTCTTACTGTCATATGCAAGCTATCAGAATTGCTTGGCAAAAGCATCAAATTGCTTTAGATCACAGAGCTCCATTTTTAATAACCATTTCTTCGACTCCAGTTCTCTATTGCCGACTGGAGGTGCAAACTCAGTAATTAACAAAAGAAATAATGCTGTTAAAGAATCAGGTTGGTTATGTACACGCTCATATTGTTGAGCTTCAGTCATAGACTACCACCATTGACTTACAATACCCCAAAAAAAATTTGATGCAAAGCAAGTACTACCAGCTTGGTCTAGATGGGCCTGTATAGTGAGAATGTGCATGGTATTACACCAGGCAGTGATTTCATTTAAAGGATTCAACAGGTCATCAATGTTGAGGTACCAAGGCTGTAAATGAACATGGGTTCTTTGCATGAGGGTATGACTAGGTGATTTCTTTACAGTTTTGAAGGTGGAGCCAAAAGAGACTGAACAAAGAGGCTTTTGGGAGGAAGACTCTGCTTTCTGGTCTTCTTTGGAAATCCAACTAAGACTATCATCTAGAATATCTATTTTTGTATCAATAGAAGACACTTTTTGCTGTATTTTTTCTATAGTGTCTTTGATAGACAACACATCTCTACACAGATCATCAAAGTTTTTAGTAAAATGAGAATTGAATCTAGAAACATAATTTCTCTGTTTAAACTCATTAGAGGGATTTTCATATGCAGCTGCAAAGTACTGCATGGTTCCTGCTGGTTGCTTATGGACACATTTTGGTGGTGGCCATCTTCCTCCTCTATACAGAGTGACTGTATCTTCTGTGTAGAATTCTAAACTGTCTTCTCTAGGAAGACTCATGAAAGTTCCTGGTAAATCTTTTCCTTGATTTAACTCTTCATCTTCGATCAATATATGACCGGTTTTAACAAATCGATGCGAAGAAGATGTAGATGGTCTAGAAGGAGATAGACGAGAAGAATTTATAGACAAGGATCTAGGCAGGATATTTACAGTTTTGATGTCACTATGATGGACTGTGGCTTGACTTTTCATCTTGGGAGAGACATTCTTTAACCAATCAAGTTTCCATTCAGAGGGAATTTCAACTGACTCAATATGACCTTTTTGCAGTTGAACAGTACCACTTAATCTTCTTGCATATGGCAGGTTTTCAAGGATATTGGGGTGATTGGTGTTCGTCATACTGTATACTATAGAAATATTTATAGACGCATATTTAAACTCACCAAACATATCTAAACCAAACAAAGAGGTAAACAATCCCCAACAATCCAGAGATCCATGTTTTACTTCTTTACAACCTCTATCGCGGACTGCGACAGAAAGGTTATGACAGAACTCAAAACAAATGATATCATCATTTAAGTGGCCAAGGCTAGATAACTGGCAAGAGTGCTTGAAGCTGACTTGGCGGCGATCACACAAAGCTAGATATATAACAGGCTTAATATTGCTAGGAATCAAGGGTCTTATATGTATTCGGATCAAACCAAAATGAACAAATTTTACATCTTCATGTGACCTGATATAATTGATTTCTTGCTCAGGTAACAGAGAGAGTAAATTTGTTTAGTATGTTTTATTTGGTTTGTAACTAAGGGTTAATTCTACAGACTTGATTCTAGGCTTAACAAATGAGAGATAAGTAGAGGTATAAGCAAACTTAGATTTTAACAATTCAGTCCTTTTATAGACATGAGAAGCCTTAATAGCTGGGGGTTTAAACAGGCTGGTTTCTTGCTCAAGATTTTCTTCTGTGATGTCAATATCGGGACAGTCCGATAATTGATCAAGAATAAAAGGTGGGAGTTCATATGTTCCTTCAAACTCAAATTCATTAATGATTTAAACTGTAGAAGTGGATTGAGATTTTTTGAATTCCATTGCGGGGAGATTTGGGTTCTGGTAAGCGAGAAATTTCTGGCAAGGGAAACAGAGGATGCAGAGATAAAGCGGCCTATGACAAAATGTAGATAACGGCCTATGGCTCGATGCAATAGACTTTCCTAAAGAAATTATCAAAGCAGAGAACTCAAAAGATCAATCTGCAGAATTGAAAAAATGATCACGACTTACAGTATTCTGGCTCTGATACCAATCTTTTCTCACGTCAGTAGACGACTCTTTTCTTGTGGAAGAAACTTGCGATAGTAGGCAGGGGCCGAATGGCTACGGCTTCACTCTATTACTTCAAACTTAAATATTACACACTATTACAAATATGGACTAAGTTGGTCATGATGATGATAATGTGATTTTGGATTAAGGATAGGAACTTGGATAATATATGGACTTGGATTAGACTAGGGACTACGATTAGGATAAGGCTATGGGTAAGGCTTGAATGTCAATAAAATATGACAAAATGATAAGACATAAGACAAGACAAGATGACTAGGATACTTAAGACATATGACAAGATAACAAAAGACAAGACAATTAAGATATTGTGGCATTTTGTGGATTTTATAATTTTTTAGGGTTTTTTGAAATATTTCATTTTTTTAGGCTTTTTGAGCTATGTATGTACACTATATAAAGGGGGTTACTTGCAAAGGGAATAAAAATCCTACTTAGCAACCGAGATAAGGACAGATGGAATAATGGATGGTACAACAAAAGGATGAGGGTGATGCTAAAAATGGGATGAGGACCAAGGAAGAATGGACTAGGAATTTCCAATGACCGCATTGTGAAGGAATCAAATGTTTATTTGTCCAAGTGTCCATTGGAGGATATGCCAAGATGATTCCAAAACATTTCTCAAGACATATTCCACTCCCTTTTGAAGGTCAAGACTAGAAGAAAGGAGGGACATAATAGGATGCACAATATGATGGTAGATGATGCATAGGAATAATGGATAGAGGGATATGATATGGAAGGGATTAACAAGGGATGGATTTTACCCTTAAGTGCTGAGGTAAAATGTAGATAATAGATTATTTTATCATGACATTAAAAATCAATTTTCATCATGATACTTGCCCAAGGTGCTAGAAGACTAGTTTTCACCATTGGGTGAATGATTTTATTTTTTTTACTTTTTTAATTTTTTTGGCATCTTGATTTATTAGATATGGGTGAGATACAAGATGTAGAATTTATGATCTTCAACTAACACCCATTTTGTATATGTGTGATGTTAGGACCATTTTTTTATTGGATGTATTAATGTCCTTGTGATCTTCATTGATTCTTGATTGAGACCCCATCAGACATTTAGACTAGGTGTCTTCATTACCCCTATAAGGGATAATGCTTCCTAGGTTTGTTAGGTGTGGAATGGATGGGTTTGGGGTTTAATATGATGGTTATGTATATCACTTAAATGGATGATGTGATCATGAATGGATGTTTGAGGATTAGGACTACCATTAACACACATTGTTGGAGATGTTAGACATTTGTGGTTCATCTTTGATCTGATTATTTAAAGGATTATCGGCCATCTTTATACTATTTTTAACATGGATTTGATCCTCGAATTGGATTAGTTTTTTACTGTCCCCTAGTGCCTGATTTTGGGCTTCACTAGAGGAATTAGATTTTTGATTTTTTTGACTTTGATGGTCCCTTAGTGCCTCAAAAAGGGTTTCACTAGGGGAAGATACTTTTTGATTAGGTTGATGATTAACTTTTCTTAATTTTAACTTGGTATATCAAAGGTGACGTGATCATCATGTATGACATTTTGAATATAATCTTGGACCTTTGTATTTGTGGCACGTTTTACATTACTCGAAGAAGTGTCTAATGATGTATGTTCCTATTTGTCCCTATGGAGGGAGGTGATTAAATAATAATTGATAGGAAGAAAGGGTTAATTTAGTGATGAAGGTGAGTAAGATGGTATGATGAGGTAAATGAGTGGTGATGGGGCAATATGGTCCTTTCTTAGGAGACCCAATTTTGACACCAGAGAAAATCTCTTCAAGATTAGTAAAAAGACCACTAAGACTAGTTGAAAGACATGCATCTGATGCAAAATCAAACCCACTCTAATTATCTTCAATAGATAAAGATTGTAAAAATTTTGTTATGAATTCATCATCATAATTGGGATTAAAAGATATGCCTGGTGATTGATTATCATCTGAATTGGAGGTATCTTCAAAAGGGGAGGCACAGTCTTCATCTATTATAATGTCTATGAGGGATGATATTTTTGATGAGGAATGTGATCCAGATATTGGAATTGAACATGATCCTAATGGAGAACATACTTGTATTGACTCTGATGGTGACTTTAATACATAAGATGTGATACTACTAGTAGAGGATGCTTTGTCTACAAGTGACCTCTCAATGTAGGGTCATTGAAATGATGGGCGAGAGGAATATGATGGAGGGATAATGGATTCACCAAGGATAGGCCCATGAAAGAAAGACTCATGAGGGAAGGGAAGGTGAGGCTCATGAGAAATGAACTCATCTTCAATGGAGAATTTGATGAAGATGGGGGACTATGGAAGATGGATGTGGTGTCTTGACCTTGTTTTGGAGAGGGAAGGGCTTGATCATGATTGATAATGGAATCTTGGCATTCCTCTTCTTGTTCACCCAGGGATGTAGACTCATCTAATTCATTCTTGATTTTTATGTCACCATGATCAATGAGGTCTTAGACATAGTTTTGGAAATTATGACATCGATTAATGGCATGCCCCCAGGTTCAATGATATACATAGTATTAGTTAATTTATACCAAGAGGGCTCAGGCTTTGTGGGATTAAGATGTCATATGGGTGGATAGAGCATCATGTTATTGGCAATAAGATGGTGGAAGAGGGATTATAATGATATATGAAGAGGAGTATATGGGTTCTCTTCACTTCGTGACATGAATGTAAAATGATTGGACTTTTAATCAGATGGTTGTTGGCGTGACTAGGTGGGTAGACTAGTAGTAGATAACATGGCCAAGATTGGGTTCTCTTTGCTATTATAGAAAGGGTTAGATGATTGGCTATGATTGGTGGATGGATGATTTGAATGGGACTCATGTGGATGGGTACAAAATAGAGGTAATGTTGGATAGATGGGGTTGAAGTTTGTAGGATATGGAGTGTTCAGCTCAAGGAAGCATGAAAGGAGTACATTCCTATTGGTACTGAGGTATTGCTTAATTAGGGTATTGACTAAATTTGTTTTAGATGCCATGGGTAAGGATGGGAGAAAGTATGGATGATGTGGTTCACCAACCCCAAGTGACAGGTGTGGTGGGATTGAATTTTATGGAAAAATTGAGGGATGAAGATGAGATGCATGGAAAAAATTGGGAAAAGGTTTTCTTTAGTGAAATTTCAAGTTTGACTACATGATATGAGATATTTGATGGGATAAGACAATATTTAAGTTGACCAATTTAGGATGTGAGCTAGACTTCAATGATTTAGACTAGATTCAACTAGGTGAGCTATGACAAGCATTAAGATTCGATAGGGGGTAGATTGACCCAAGAGACTGATTTCGATAGGGGATCGATTGGATTAACACTAACTCAAGACCAAAATGATCGACTCAAATAGGATGAGGTGATTTGATAGATAGGTTGATAGGATTATGATTATGACTCAAACTTGATTAGACACAAGCAAGCTAGTGATGAGGACCTTGATATGAAAAGACTATTTGCCAACATGGATGAGGACTAATGTATGACAATAAACTTGATGAGATGACTAGTATAATCAAGGGGATGATAAGGTAAGGACTATGACTAAACTAGGTTTCAAGGGATAAAATGGTGGATAAGGTGATTAGGTTAGACAAGGTCGAGACAAGTGACAAGGTGTCGACTAAGGTAAGTTTTATGATGGGTAATATGGTTTAGACCAAGACTTTAAAGATGATTAAGACAAGGCAAGATGGTGTGGGAATATGGTGATGAAAGGACCAAGATTGGTTATAGATAAGGTGGATTAAGTGATAAAGATGATGTTAGGGATGATCAATGTTAAGTCTAAGTGAATAATACAAGGTTGGACTATGATAAGATGTGATGGAGGGATGACAAGACTTGATTAAGTTAAGTAAGGGATGGAGAATGACAAGTGTTAGGTAGATGAGATTAGACTCAGACAAGATGAGACAAGCTTAAAATGATATACACACATGTACAAAGCAAATATGTTCAAGAGGATGTGGACAAGGATGTACAAAGATATACAAGACGATGAAAAATTCCTAGATAGGTGTGTATAGGATTGGGTAAGAGGTTGACTTAGCTCACAAACAACACTGATTTAGCACAACACTCACCAAATCAAGCATACCACAAACCTGTCACTAGTAGATTAATGTTGGGTGTGTAACCTGATGATTGCATCATCTAATAGTTTCATGGGTGAGGTCATAGGCCACTGACCCATTACAAAATCTCTCAAACCCTCTCAACCCTGTATGTACATGACGATCACTTGGGAACTGGTATTGACTCCAACATTAAGTCATCTATTATGGTTTATGGTCTTATACTAGGCTAAATGGGCTCTTTAGGGGCATCTCCGATATACACTAAGTACAGTGGGGCCCAAGTCCATGTAGGGTGTTGTTTACTATCTGGTTTAGAGAATCAACTCTTCCCCTTCATGAAAGACTTGTATAGGGTTAATCACTTAACCTTACGATAGTTATTCCTGATATTTATACTCTACTAGAATACAAAGTGTAGCTTAGTGCATGGTGGTAAAATCTATGATCACTATCCCCCTATGATTATGACAAGTGCATGGGTGTCAATTCCACATTATGTTGCCCCTAAAAAAGAAAAATGGGAGGGTTTATTAGTGGTTTTTGATCCTTTAGGAATCACCACAAAGATGCAAGGAGGAAAGCATACACCATTTTAGCCCATGGGTGACACACAAGCAGATATAATATTTATTAACCAATTTAATTAAGTGTGATATATACAAGATGATTTTTAAAATGCCAAAGTTTTTGTTGAGTGTCCTGCAAAGTAAGTGATTAGTAGTTTTAATTTGGCAATCTTGAGGCACAACCTACAAGAGAAGATGTTAGACAAAATATATGACCTACAAGATAAGATGTTAGACAAAAATATGACCTGCAAGGCAAAATGTTAGCATGTCAAAATTACCACTATATTCACCCCTGTAAGAAACAAAAAGTTAATCCAAAAAGCCTTTATAAAAACACTGAAAAAAATCATGATTTTTCACTATAACTTTTTTGGATGAGAGGCCACGATGCAGGTGTCTAAGGGTTGCAGCCCCCAATAGGGTCAAGGACAACACCCTTTGTGGGGTTCGAGAGTAGCGCACTGGGTGTACTCTTGGTTGCGATACCAAGCGGGGTTGAGGGGAAGCGACCTCAAAGGCAATCATAATTCAGGACTTATGGAACCCTTGGAATGACTAAAAAATTAATGAAAATGATCTTAAAAGAAACACTCAATAGAGACATTGCGAAGGCAAAAATGAATGCAAAATCATAACTACAAAAGGTAAAACCGCCTATACACAGTCACATAGAGTTAGATTTCAAACTAAAGACTAAAATACTGCCACTTTGGGTTAATACCACAACTCATAAATATGTAGTACTTTAAGCTTTTTATTAACCTTAACTACGTGGTTAAGCAAAAATGCTTATGTTTAGCCAATGTCGTAGGTCAAAGATAATAATGCAATTCATAAAATGAAATTTTGTCGCTTAGGGAAAACACAACAGGGTTTGACAACAAAGATAAAAATATGTACCAAGTGATTACAAATATTTATAAGACGTTCAAAATATATACAAAATGATTAAAATAAATTATATTTGGTGCCTAACTAGGTAGATGGATTTAAAAACACTAAATCAAAACCAACTATATTCATTCAAAACTGACCGTGAAATTCAATTTCACCTTTTACGAAATGCATTTTTACTTTATATAGAAAATATAATGAATTCTAAGATAAAATATTCACAAAATGGTCTAGAGTATTTATAGGATATTAAAAATATTTACAGAGTAATAAAGGATTTACAAAGGAAATTGAAAGAGATTAAAATGTAATTTTTACAAGAAAATGTATTGCCTAGTTAGTTTAAGTCAAAACCATTTATCTCAGCTGCAAAATTGTAACTTTGAGTCAAAGTTGCATGTCTTAGGTACAAAACCACTTTTGGGATTCAAAAATACATTTTGCAAAATGTGGTTTTGCAAAACTTGCCAAAAATGATCAAGGCTGGTGATTGGGCAAAATTGTAACTGTTGAGGTCAAAATTGTATGTGCAATTTCACCTTTTATAGAGCAATATCACCTTTTTCCTGGAGGATGAAATTTTTGAAATTTTGAGCCACAATCTACCTTCAGTCTGACCTGCAACCTTTAGCAAACACACTCAAAGCACAAAATGCCAACCCAAGAGGAGGGCTCCCACTGTGGTTGCCAAATGCAAGATGAAAATTTGGGCAAATAGATTTAGATATGCAATTTATATAAAAAACACCCAAACTTACAATTGACCATTGAAATCAAGAACCTTTAGATCAAAATGCCATAAAATGAACATCTAAAGCAACATTCTAATCTAAAGCTAAGTGTTCTCAATCAAGATTCAAATAATCAAAAGACTAAAAGACTATAGAATATGAATTGCTTACCAAAGACTTATATTTTTAGCATGATGTTGACTTGGATTGCATGAATTAGTTGATAGATTGATGATGAATTGGAGTTGCATGGATTTCTTGCACACTCCTTGGTTAGTTTTGAATAGAGGGAGATGATGTGTTTAAATAGGCAATGGAGAGAAGATCAATGGCCAATATTCAAAGTTAGGTTGGGAGGATCAATGGTGGATGATTATCTAAGGAATTAAAAATTCCTTGGAAGCCTCTAGAATAGAGGCTTCTAGAGAGAAAGGGGCTAAGATAGAGATGATTTTAGAATTGGAGAATTCTATAATCCATTAGGGGCTAAACAAGATTAGTTAATGATTGAGATAGGTGATTAGATAGTTGATTAAGGGCTAGGGATGTAGGAGAGTCTAGGAATAGGCTAGGGTAAGTGGGTAGGTGGGTCATGAGAATTTTGAATTCTTAAGTAATGGATAAGTGGGATTAGTTAGTGAATAAGACACAATTAGAAGAATTAATAGCTTGGCAGGGATAATATAATGTTAATGGATGATGAATAATGAAAGCGGATATTAGATAAATAACTATAAGGGGTGATATTAGAATAAAATTAGAAGAGATAAATGTGATAAGTGGAATTAGTGTCAACCAATAGTAATATTAGTGACGATAAATAAAATGAGCAAATTTAGATGTATACACAATGGTCAACCTAAGTACTTTAATGCAAGTTATGTCCTGATAAAACTAATATATATATATATATATATATATATATATATATATATATATATATATATATAAACCCTCATTCATTCCTCACCTAGTAATCAGACCAAAAGAGCACTAAAGAAGCACTCAAGTTACCAAAATCTTTCCTATTCTACTCTAATATGAAATCAGTGAAAGGAATATCTTAGCTATAGGTTTGAAGTACTAAAGGAGCAGTCATAAGGTCATATTTGCCAAGTTACAAGCTAGGTCACTATTGTACTTACTTTACACATTGCATGATTCACACATAAGCCAACACATAGGGGATAACTACATGAGTTTGAGGCCCTCTTATGGAGTATTAGTTATATAAACAATTCCCTTTAAAAGTGGGGTCATTACAAGTTAGCTCAACACCATGTGCATACTAACCCATTTCCCCCCAAGGTCACATTAAAGATGCAAAGATATGGTTTTGCCATTTCACTAGGAGCAACAGTCCATGACCTAGATCTGAGTGCATCAGAGTGAAGGTGAAGCCAAACCCAGAAGCATCTAGGTGGTCACATCCTATTTCAATGAATATTCTATACAGGACACTAGCATGGAGGTCAAACACTAGCGTCAATGTAATTGTCCCAGGCTGACATAATTGTCTAGAAAGTGAGAGGCACTAGATCCAATATATGATAACTATTTTAGAATTGTTTTCCTTCCTATACCAAATCTACCACTGTATTAACATCAGAAACAACTAAGTATTTTCTTTTATATCATTTGTATATCTAGCATAACTATACTTTCCATTAATAGCTTGTATCAGTTTTATCAATTCATCATATGGTACATCTAAGTTTAGCACATTAATTGGTCTGATGTAGATTTGATATTCACCCTTATGCCCTATCATTTCTATATCCTCAACCCTAACCACTAAACAAGATCCACATCCAAATTAGGGTTAAACACTAACTTGCTTGAATTGATCTCAAATGACTTCCATCTCTCATTCCACAACTCCTTTGAATATTTCATGCCCGACACTGACATCCTATAGGTTATTTCATTTGTTTTCAAAAATTGTCCACACATCATGTGTTCTTGATTTAGGCAATTAATTTTATCTTTCTTTCAACACAGGTTCATGTAGACTAATGGTTTCTAAACGTGGTTTTAAAACCACCTTTTACATTAAGTGATTGTTTTGAAACTATCTTCTATATTAAGTAATGATTCCTTCATTCTCCCTGGAAAAGATCATTGTGACCAATGGGAGATAACTAAAACTGTCATTCCTTCACTTCCTTACCTCGTGGGACTCTTAATGATGTTCTTTGGTTCGACATCCATCTTCATCCATGTAGATAACATTGTCATAATACACAACAAGCCACACAATACAAAATAACTGTACACAAGCATGCACAAGAACTTAAACACATTTTTAGATGATACAAGATTGTTCGTGAACTTGGACGTTCCTACATCAACATTCAATAAATTAAGGCACACAATTCTCCTTATAAAGATAACAAATTCACATCAAATTTATGAGAGTGCAAGGTTTTTATGAACATGACAAACTTCACATCCATTACATCAAGGTGTAAATTTCTCCTATATGCAAAAAAATTCCTAGTAAACATAACCACTTCACATCTAATACATCGAGGTGCAAAGTTTATATACATTGACCACTTCACATCGATACATCAAGGTGTAAGATGGGTATATGGATTAAAATTCAATTGCAACACAAACAACCTAATTACAATTAATTAACCAAACATCACAAAACATGTACCATAATAATAATGTGCAATTAATTATTTATAAATCTAGAGGAACATGCACATAGGGTTTAAGCACTTATCTTTTTCATATTTAATACTCATGTTGACTTGACGCTCCTTTCTAAAGTCTACAAGTTTAACATACTTGCAAAACCAAATCTCCTCCTCCTCCTTGACCTTTAATGGGCACACTATGTAAAGCTTAAAGAAAACAAAGTGAGCTCTTGGGGATTGTGGTAAACTAGGTGAATAATACAACTATATTGGTATATGTTAGAGCTTAAAGTAGTTGAAACGACTCTAAAGAAATATTGAAAACAATAATTTGCATAAGTGTAAATCATTTAAATACCACACAATCTCCTAGGTTGTGTGTTGAAATTGGTCCATAGGAAATACTAGCTTTAACAATATTGGTCTAATGATTGATCGATCTCTTTTAGAATGTTTATGAGTGCTTAATATAATCATATGAATAATTGTTAGATAATTTCACGTGCAATTGAGTCACCATCCCTGTGTATTTATAGACGACATTTGAAATAAAATTAAAACAATATAAACACTCAAGTTTATTTCCACCAACTAGAACCTAAAAGGAGGAACATGGATACTTGAATTTAAGGAGTGCACAAAGTAAGCTAAAGATAACATAAAAGATACAAATAAGGAGAAGGATTAACATGGTGGAAGTAAATAAATAGGCCTATATTACCTAAATTGAACTAAATTAACTTATAATAACAATTATACTAACTTCTTATGCTAATAAGCATTTTACGATGGTAGTGGGAGGTGGATGTAATGGCATATTCACAATTATGTTCAACCCTAAACTTGACATTCGTCATAGGGAAATTTCAACTTTAAATTTGATATCCACTTGACCGTCACTTAAAATCTTTTTCTTTTTGTTTATAAAAATCAATCGAATAATCATAATATCTCAACCATAACATAGAATTTAGACCTATTTTTCAATTTTTTTAAAACCCAAAATAATAATATAATTAAATTGATACTATTTATCACCAATTAATTAAAAAAATTGTTAAAAAATATAATAATATTATTAGTCAACATTACATATAAAAGTGATTTCTTTACTTGCAAGCAAGCACTGATTCTCACATTCCATCCCCTCCAATTTAATGCCATGGAAGTTTCCTAAACCCACAACCCATTTGCAACGCTTTAAAAAAAGAAAGGAAAAAACAAAATGGCAAAGGATCTTATTAGAAGGAAAAACCCCTAAACGGCGTCACTTGCCGTTAAACACCCCAAACGTCATCGTCGGCCTCGGTTCGCAAAGTCTATCACTTCTCCGAGAGCAGACAACAAAAGATCGACCGCCACGCACTCTTAACCTATTTTCAAATAAAGCTCTGCCATTCGATGCAGTAGAAACCGCCCGCGGTTTATAACTAAACCCGCACAGGCTTTCTTCTAGCGCACGTCACAAAACCAAGGTTAGCGTCCGTTTTTAACGACGTTAGCTCTCATGCTTTTTATTCATTTTTAAGGTGTTAATGTTTTCGGCAGGCGAAGGGATACTTTTGCTTCGTTTCCGTCTCCTCTGTTTAGCAATTTTGCTGACAGAAGTATTTTCTGTGTAGTACGAAGGTTTGCAGAGGGTAAAATTTTGGTGTATCAAAATGAAGGTAATGGTGAAAACTTTGAAGGGCAAAAACTTCGACATCGAAGTGCAGCCGACCGATGGGGTAAGTTTATTTGTTCGTTTTTATTAGGGCATCATTTTAGTTAGGGTTTAACTCCATCGATGTCTGATTGTTTGCGGTGTTAGGCAAAGATTGGATTGTTTAGGTTAAATCTCGGTGGAATTGTTAGGGTTTGTTTTATTTAAATTTGCTTTCGTTCCGTACGGGTTTCTGAATTGTAATTATATGGCAAAATTAGTGTTTATATTGAGCTGTGGTTGTTTGTGACGTGTGTGAGATAACTGGCAGAGGTTGCATGATTAGGTTAATGGATTTGCGGAGCTTTTGTTATTTGGTTTTAAGGTTTTTTGCGAGAGGAGGGTTTCGATTTGGCTATGAGGTCGTGGGTTGGATTGACACGGGGCTTGTATTGCATGCACGACCTGTTGGTGGGCGTCTCGATGCCCATGTTTAACAGATTACCATTAAGGGGAAACCCAAGGGTTTTGTTTTACCGTGGAGTTAGAGATTAGTGGCGACTTAATTGATTGAGAGCTGTATTGCTGCTATCGGGGGTTGCAAGTTTGAGTCCTTTTCGGCTGCTTCAGTCAAATAATTGTTCAATATACATGGCCTGGTTTTACTCCCTAAATTTCTGTGGAAAAGAAAAAAGTCTGTTGTGGGGCGCTTTTTTTTGGAGATTGTTAGGTCTTGCATAGAATTGGGTATTTGCTATTTTTGCTTACTGGGATGTACAATTTTGGTTGAACGTCAATGCAGTGTTGCAGCGTTCCTTATCATTGACTGCATTGTTCTTATATTTATTGGGTTTTAACTTAAGTGTCATTGCATTATGTTTGTTTAGATTGAGGACACAAAATTAGCTAATACATCCATCTTACAACTATATGTTCCTCATTGGTGTGCTGATGTCCTATCTATAATATTTAGGGCCCATGTCAATGTGTAGAAATACAACTAGTGTTTTTTGCAATGTTTTTAGGGCATCGTTTGTAATGTTCAAATCAACTTCAATTTTTGTTGCTATTTTTGAACTTGCTGAATTTCAAAGTAAACTTTAAAGGTACAGAAGAAAAGTCCTAATTCCAATTGCAACATCCAAGAAGCCTTTAAATTAATTTCTTCTTTAATAATGTTGACAAGTCAGTTTCAAAACACAACTTATGAATACAGAGTACTTTGATAGTGGACTTAATGTTTTTTCCTTGAAAATTGAGTACTTGATAGTCTTAACATCATCTTCAAACATGTTTTTTTTGTATGACAGAATGAATTCTCTAGTCATCATAAGCGGGGCACCCATGGAAAGGTTCTGGTATATTTAAATGTTCCAAATTTTCTGTTGCTATGTTTGAACTTGCTGCAACTTTGGAGTAAACTTTACAGGATATGTGAGAATCATCTTAATTCTAATTGCAACATTCAAGAAGCCTTAAACAACTAATGAATACTGAGTTGGAATAACATGTAGAATGTAGTGCTTCTTGCAAGTTGCAAATTATATGGATCAGAGGTATTGTAGTTGATACTGCTTTCATCTATGACAAACACAGGGGGGGTCCAATGTTGCAAATATAAATGCAACCACTATAGAATTTTATTTTTGTTAAGAAAGTTGTGATGATAATGTTGCCTTCCTAAGGTCTTGGGAGGATTATAATAGGTATGGTTCCTGACATAGTTAACAAGAAAGGTGTTCCTGCTTTTACATTGGATTTTCCTCTTAGTGACTAATTACAACTCATATTCATGAAGAAAGTGGAAAATCATGTTCCAAGCATAATGAATGACATCATGCAGTCTATTTTTATTATAAATGTGAAAATTTAAGTGTTGTGATTTGTTAGGAGGGTAGTTACTAACATGCAGATTCTATTTGAAACTGCTAGATGGTCCTATTATTAGTAGACAATGCATTTAAGATCCCAAGCTCCAAGAAAAGGAAAATTGTCTAAAAGAGTGGTGGCTAAGGTACAAGGAAATGAGTACGGGTATGGAAACACTATTTTTTCCAGAAACACTGGATACATAAGTGTGGAAATGTCCATACAAAATATATAAAAAAAAAAAATCATAAGAACAAAATATATAATATCCATGTTTTGTGCATTAAAGGTTCAAAATCACACAAACAAAAAATACACAACTATGATCTGTAGATTTAAAATACATCATAAGCAGGAGCTAGAAGAAAACATTATATATCTCTCATCTGAGAGTGTTCAAATCACCAACCGGATTGTTATAACAAAATTTAAGTGCCACTAGCTCCACTCTCCGGGTTTTGTGTAGAAGATCCTTGCCTGTTATCAGTAAGTAATGAAAGATTGACAAGGATATATTGGGAAGGGATCCAAGTCAGGCTGGTCTGGCTGAATATCCCGAAGTTTGGTTGACCCTTGCCTGTGTAGTCATGCTGCTGAGACATAACAATTATCATTTTGCAGTTTTTATGTAGTTGATGATTAACATTGTTACTTTTTAATATGAGCAGAATGAATAAACATTCAATCCAGCTATTTTTTATTTTAAGATTTGCTGACCTTGTTGGGATTTTAGGTTGCCTTTGACTACTTAATTTTTCAGGTTTTGTACCAATGTCTTGTTTGCACATAGAGTTGCTGTGTTTTTCTGATTGTTTTTTTATATTTCAATTTACAGTATCTTGAATTGGCTTTGTAGTTGGAGTGCCATGTGGAATGTCATTTTTAGTAGAAGACCTGTTTACCGATTTTAGGAAATAATCTAATATAATGGTCTCCTCAATTTTCAGGTTGTGGATGTTAAAAAACAAATAGAGCAACTTGAAGGAGCTTATCCATCCGAGCAGCAGTTATTGATTTATCAGGGGAAGGTGCTGAAGGATGACACCACCTTGGAGGAAAACCAAGTTACAGAAAATACTTTTCTTGTTGTTATGTTGTCTAAGGTAGTCTCTTCACTTAATTATTGCTCCTTCAAAAGTTATTCTTATATTTGCAGAATATGCTGGAAAACCAGAAACATTTAGGTAAATCTTGGCAAGACATGTCATGTCAATGTAGTGTCATTGGTATAAAAAATTTAAATTGTCAATGGGATCTTATCAACACAA
Organism: Torreya grandis; assembly: GCA_037957365.1. NCBI lineage: Eukaryota > Viridiplantae > Streptophyta > Pinopsida > Cupressales > Taxaceae > Torreya > Torreya grandis. The sequence continues at coordinate 1,919,045 of JARHVA010002169.1, read as the reverse complement.
TCTGTAATCATGATTGTACTTTTGGGCATCGTTTTTGGGCATCAGTGTTGTTATGGGACTTATTGTTTCAACTATGGTTGTTTGTCATGCCCTTGATAACATTATTATGTACATATGTATTTAAATGTCCCAAGTTTTAACAATATGAGCTGAATCTTATAGTTGGGTAAGGACCATGCTGAGAATAAAATTTTATTCTTTCTTGTTGGCTGCCTAGATGAATTTGCTAGTGTTTCAAACTTAGCGTGGAGTGTATAGCTACACATGCTTTATTTATACGAGCTTGATTTTCTGCTTGAAAGTTCCTTGTTTCTTAGTTTCAAAGTTTCTGATTTTAAATTTCAAGAAGTTTTTTTTTTGTTTTGTTACAATGACACACTTGCTACCTTAAATTCTTGACTCCAGCTTGATCCTTTTCCAGCTAGCATACGTTTATGATATTTGGTGGTTGCTGTTTTCAAACTCGTGCTGGTTTACTTCTATGTTTGTTCTGTTATAATCAATTAAGAAAATTGATAGCAAGCTTGAATATGTAGAAATACATTTGGTCCAAAGGGTTAGAATTTCTGCATTACTAAGCACAACTCAATCAGTATTTGGAGGATAGTGTTCCTCTGATGTTTAGTTTGATTCTAGTCTAGAAGTTAATCACATCATGATTGAATTGTGTGCTTTGGTAGTTATTTTAGATTATGTCAAATTATATGTTAGTTTAAGGTTGACCTTGTTCGGGCTGTGTTTCCTTTCACTGCACTCTCCTGTTTATCTTCTGAAGCTTCATAACTTAAATCATTAATCTACTTAATTGGATTATTTCAGACTAAATCCTCAACACCTGGAGGGTCATCAACACAGGTATTTTTTGATTCAATAAAGTTTACTTACTGATATCTTTATTGCATTTGGTTTGAATGTGCATGTGGCTGTGTATGTGTATGTTTGAGTGTTGTTGAATTCTAGGTACTGATTACAATGTGTGTATTTTAGCCGGCTCCAGTGAGTGTTCCTGTGACTCCAGTTAACAATCCTGTAACACCGGCACCAGCACCAGCAGCTGCAACTCAGCTTCCAGCTTCGTAGGTTCTTTTAGGCAAAATGCTTGCACTAATGTTGATCTAATACTCATACTGTTTTTGATTTCATATGATTGCAAGTAATGCTCATTATATTTAGTGGCTCTAGAAAGTTGGGGTTTTGTGTTTTATTAATAGTAGGTTTCTTTTGTGGTGCCCATTTATGGACATTGAAGCTTTGAATATGTGCAGGGCTCCTACAACCACTGTACCAAGTGTTGTAACTGGAACTGCACAGTAAGTAAACATGTCAAATGAAAATTTCTGTTGTTGTGAATGTCGAATTTTTTTATCAACTATTATTTCTGTATAAAATATTGCTCAATTCTGTATTTGAGTGCTCTGTGATGGCTTTTGTTTTAGTCTTACTGAGAATGTTTTTGTCATCCAAAGTATCCCATGTATGAGTTGCCTTGCTCTTTTAAGTTTAATGAGTAAAAGTTTTGGTTAGCCAATTTCTGCTAAAGGTTTTCTGTAATGGTTTTGTTTCATAATATAAAAGCTTCCACTGTTTTCCTTTGTTTCATTTCTTTTGTAGTTGAGTTACCTGGATAGGGCTAAGCCTTTTCAATACTAAATTTTAAACCAAATGGCAAAATTAACATCCTTCTTTGATTGGGACAGCATCTATACTATATAAAACTTACTACAAGGTGTTAGACGTCTCTACTTCTTTTGATTTTAGTGTCCTTTTGTGATGCAGGACAGATGCTGATGTTTATGGGCAAGCAGCATCCAATCTAGTTGCAGGAACTAACCTTGAACAAATTATTCAACAAATTCTTGACATGGGTGGGGGTAGCTGGGATAGAGACTTAGTCGTCCGTGCTCTACGGGCAGCTTACAACAACCCAGAACGTGCTGTGGAATACTTATACTCTGTAAGTATATTGGTTGCCAAAGATTCAAGTAATTTTATATTTATTTTTACTTGTTATGTCATTTCCTTGGTTGTTAATAATATAAATGTTCAGGGCATTCCGGATACAGCAGAAGTGGCTCCTGCTGTTGCTCGTTTGCCATCTTCCAATATAGCAGCAACTGGGCAAGCCGCAAACACTGCTGTTCCGGCACCTGCAGCTGCCACAGCTCAGCCACCACCTCCCGCTGGAGGCCCCAATGCGGCTCCATTAGATCTTTTCCCACAGGTAGATCAAATGTTTTGTCCTTCCTACATTTTTGTTTTTATATTGAAATTCTCGGAATCTGATATATTGGATTTCTGTGATTAACTCTTAACTTTTTTGTAATAGGGTCTCCCCAATTTTGGTGGAGCGGGGGCAGGAGCAGGTGCTGGAGCTGGAGCTGGAGCTGGAGCTGGGGCTCTTGACTTTTTACGTAACAATCCACAAGTATTTCTCTACTCCACTTTATTGCACTTGACTACAAGTTTCATTCAAAGATAAATATCAATCAAGTTAAAATGCGTTGACATTATTGATCACTGATTCTTCCATGTTAAATGGTAAAGCCAAAAATATTTGATGTTAAGAATATAGGATGCTGTCATACATGCAATTTTGAGAGGGTCACTTACAGAAGTAACTAGCATTGTTATGACATGAGGTGTACGGACAGAGGTTTGCTCTTTAGATAACTTCAAATATTTTTGTCTTCCCCTTTATGCATATTATATGTAGTGGTTATTAAAAGGCCAATTTTATTTTTGGGCCAAGGGTAATCACTAGTTCATTTGAGCTTATACCATCAAATTATTAAAAATTTAAATCTCTAGCCAGAAATATCAATTAAATTTTATGAACATGTTTAGATACATTTAAAGTTGGAGCAAGGGTGGCAGCTATATGGATATTTTTTAGGCATCTACAATAGCATTCCAGGAATTCTGGAATCCTATATTTGAGCATGCTAATTTAAACAATATGGTGGTGCACATATAAAAATGTCTTGTATTTCCAGATGACATTAATCTGAAAATATAGGAAAGGAATCTTTTTGTGTCAGGTGTATTAAATACTGTTTTAAGTATATTATTGTCCTGGGTATCTTTCTAGTATTGGTACTGTAGATAGCTCTATTTTATGCTGAACACGGCAGATTTTACTTATGGTATTATTTGTGGAGAATATGATATGTACTGCTGTTTGCAGCTTAAATTGTTAGTGTTATGGCACGTTACAGTTAGTGTTTTTAGTTGATTTGGTTAGGCACCTGTTTTTTTAGGTGATTTGGTTAAGGACATTCCTTATTTTTGTATGAACTATTGGATATGAAAGTAATTAGCAGTATCTTGTCGAACATTATGGGAATGGTGCAAATCAATATCCCCTTTTAAACCCAAATTTTGAGAATTCTAGAGAGATTGATTGCACCTAATAAACTATCACTGATGATCTTTGTGTGCAGTATAGAAGGAAATAGCACATTGATACTATTGAATGCCCAGTTTTGATGGGCTATTGTTTGTTGGGCTGTGCAGCGACAATGCTTCAAAAGGGAACAATAAATTCCTCTCCTGGTATTATTTTCAGATTTAGATAGCAAGAAGCCTTATATAAATTATACACATCATAAAATCCAATTACCTGCAGTTAATTAATGAACTGATTTTCATCATGCAACCTCTTGCTTTCTGTTAACAACTTCGAATGAATCCAGATTTCGCCCCAAAACAAAACTGTACAGATATCAGGCACATGTTTCCTCAATCTGGGAAAAATATGGGTTTGTACAGAATTACGTGAAGAATAAATATTAGAAAAAGTGTGCTATCTTATTAGTGTCATTGGAAAGGCTTTCCAATTTAAAATGCGTAGTTTTTCTCAATTGTTGTGAAGGTTTTCTCCATAATTGAAATTAGGCTGGTGCAAGTACATGACAATGTTTCATTGCTAACCGCTGCCACAAATTGTTCTCTCAGATGTTGATTAGAGGAATTCATCATCTTTTCAACGATGTTTCTGGAATTTCTATAGTGGCATCATTTTGTTTAATAGAAAGTGAACTGATTTTGGATAGCTTATTATTTTGGCACCTGGCCTTTTTAGGGTAGTAATGGAATACAGATGTTATCATGCAGTGTCTATTAAGTTATATTATACATATGCATTCTCTCAGTCTCACTAATCTCCCAAATAATTTTCTCATTCCACAGTTCCAGGCTCTCCGTACGATGGTTCAGGCAAATCCTCAAATATTGCAGGTATGCTTGCTTTTCTGCCAATATTACTCATTTCTCATTCATTAGTTTCATTTGATGTCTTCTGATTTCATTTTTGTCTTTTTTTATCTGCACAGCCAATGCTTCAGGAGCTGAACAAGCAGAATCCTCAACTAATGAGGCTTATTCAAGAACATCAAGCTGATTTTCTTCGCTTAGTCAATGAACCAGTCGAAGGTCCAGAAGGGTGAGTTCCATTTTTTATTTTCAATAGTTTAAAAAGAGTCCAGGGTCGTGCATGTTCTTTTTTGATATTCTATTGTTTTCTGATATTTAATTCTGTGCATCAGGGACTTCCTTAACCAGCTTGCCGGAGCAGTGCCTCAGGCTATTAATGTTACCCCAGAGGAACGTGAAGCAATTGAACGTGTAAGTGCTTAGGTGCATTCTTTTGTTCACTTCTAATTAAGGAACATTTGCTTATTGTGAGCTGTCTTTTATTTGCAGCTTGAGGCCATGGGTTTTGAGCGTGCCCTTGTTATAGAGGCTTTCTTAGCCTGTGATAAAAATGAGCAACTTGCAGCAAATTATCTTTTGGAGCATGCAGGTGATTATGAGGATTGAGAGAAAGGATTCTCTGCTGGAACTATGTATTAATATTCTCCCAAGTGTTTGGTTTTATCATTGCATTAGGCCATCAGAGGAGATGCACTTATTTTGTTGACTGTCATTGTCATAAGTGTACACTCGGGAAACTTCTAGAATGTTTCAATCCCTTAGGATTATATGCCTGCAGCTGTTCTGATCTAAATTGTAATTTTGACACTTATCCTGAACTAAACATCACGGATGCATTTTCTTTCATTATTTTTTATTTTGATTAGTTTCTTGTTTTGAAAGACTCCTGCCTCTAATGTGGAGAGCAAGCTGCAGGAGTTTCCACGCATTTTTACAGTGATTGTGTGCTATCAGAAGTCAATAATTTATTGAAGGTTCATTTGAACTGATTGCTGTCGTGATTGAAGAAATGGTTTCCGTTTCAATGCATGGTATGTGAAAAATTACACAGCAATTTTTCGGTACTTGATCTGACTTCTTTTTCTAAATCAATATCTTATTATTTTTCAGTGTCTTTCTGTCCTTAGTATATAGATGTTTTTGTTTTTAATGTGGGAGGATATGAATGTCTTAATTGACGAACAAAAACAATTTAGGTCCAATGTGGTATGGTTACCCCTCCTAGCTCGAGGCAGTGTCTTTCTGTCCTTAGTATATAGATGTTTTTGTTTTTAATGTGGGAGGATATGAATGTCTTAATTGACGAACAAAAACAATTTAGGTCCAATGTGGTATGGTTACCCCTCCTAGCTCGAGGCAAGCATGTTTTTTCTATTGGATATAATGCTTTTTAAGAGGCCCTTTTGATTTTGCAATCTTGTAATCTTTATTGGTTTAGTACTGTGTAAGCAACAGGTTTTTACTTTTTTGTTGTATACTTCAAATATTTCAAATGTTTTTTATTGGTGTAGTACTGTAAGGATTTGCAATGGGTGCTTTCTATTTAGGGGTTAATGTTGAAACCAATAGTATATTTTTTCTTGTGATCACTTATGTTACATCCCTGTACTGGCAATGTGTTTGTGTATGCGGCAATGACACATTGCCGTTCATTTTTAATTTCATTGTTTGCTAGATAAGTAGAATATTTGTATTCGTTTTAGAGTTATGGTTTAGGTTGGGTTGCTTGTTTAGGAGGCCATTATGTGGGATACTTCAACAGGTTTACAATCTCATACGGTTCAAATTGATAGAGGTCTTATCACTTTGCTACATTCATGTAATGGCAATGTGTTTGTGTATGTGACAATGACACATCGCCGTTCAAATTTAATTTCATTGTTTACTAGATGAGTAGAATATTTGTGTGTTCATTTTAGAGTTATGGTTTAGGTTGGGGTGTGTTGTTTTAGTAGGCCCATCATGTGGGATATACTTCAGCAGGTTCACAATCCCATACAGTTCAAATTGATAAGAGTTCTTATTACCTATTCTTTATTTCATTGGCGTGTAATTTAATCATAAGGAACCCAAGTGCTCAAAATTAATGGTGGCCAACTACAGGAATTAGTTATATCCAATAGGGGTCACCACCATTCTGTTGGGTTTATTAGGACTGCTGTACATGAATGCTGGCGCTGGCAAATATTACACCGAGTGTGGGTACAGGTTTTACACACATTAAATAAATAAAAACTACTTAGCGTTTGGGATGGACTTGAAACCGGCAATCTTGGATAAAATTATAATATCTCAAGTTTAATCGATGCCCAAATTCTATCGTTCATTAAATTCTACTTTTTTAAGAGGGATTGACTTGAAACCCATCTCCTCCGCTCCTCCCACTAAGTAACCAGCACCACACCTTAAATTTTTCATCATTCGTGGACGCCATGGTATTGAATTAAGACTGTTATTGGATGCCTTTACATGCCAAGGAGTGATCACATCCATTGTAATTATTATTTTTTTCTGAAAAAAGGTAAATAATATATTATTCAAAGGGCAGCTAATCTTAGAATTACATATCCCTCGTCCCTCATGTAACAAATTTCAATATTTGCTTGGCAATTCTAACAAGGATACGTACAAGTACTAAACAACTTACAAAAAGCATTTACAACAAGTAATAAAGAAGTTATTAAAAAAGCACAAGTACAAGTAGTGATAAAAAACTTTCTAAAAGCATAATTATAATTATTTTTTTGCTTTCTAATCTCAAACCTAAGCATACGCTAATCTTGGAATTACATATCCCTCGTCCCTCATGTAACAAATTTCAATATTTGCTTGGCAATTCTAACAAGGATATGTACAAGTACTAAACAACTTACAAAAAGCATTTACAACAAGTAATAAAAAACTTATTAAAAAAGCACAAGTACAAGTAGTGATAAAGAACTTTCTAAAAGCATAATTATAATTATTTTTTTGCTTTCTAATCTCAAACCTAAGCATACTTAAGATTTAATGTTTTTCTGCAATTACACATTTTGCTTTAACATCAGGAGGTTTTAGTGTTTGTTTATTTCCTTTTCATCAAAGGACCCTTAATGTATACGGAGTGCGATTTGCTTCATAAATTAATCAAGAATAAAAAAATCATATTTTCAGATGATTTTATTTTTAAAAATTTTAATAGATATTTTTAAGGACAATGGCCTTGATGATTGGGGAAGATTTGATACAAATCTATATAAAATACTAAAGGAAAGGATATAGTTAAAGAATTTTGTATTTTTTTTAAAAAGTCATTTTGTTTTGGTTATATTTTATTAATTTTAACTCTTGCCAACATTAAAAAAGAACGTGTTATTTTAGAATATATATTTTCTCCATTCATGTTTATCTATTAACAAATATGCATCATACTTGAAAAATAAATATGTATGTATTTTTTGGTATGATCTTATTTTTATCATGAAAATTTAACTATTAATAAGTAAGCATTCATGAAAAACCATGCTTGTGTACTTTCAATAAGAAAGTCTGATTAACTTAAAACCCACCTCTTTTCTATACCAGAGATCTTTTTGACTCAAGTTTATTGGGATTATTCAGAGTTGTAGTTTTGTCTAATGTGAAGGCAAAAAAATCCTCAATAGGCGAGTGTCTTCTATATTCTTGATTTCTTTTGATTGTAGCTATGTTGTGCTCATCTAAAGGGGCATCTTTCTTCTTTGCAACAAGAATATATAAATGCTTAAGAACATTCATGCTTTGAAATTCCTTACATTAACGCAGTATTGCGTTTGTTTTTGTTGCACCATTTGGATTCCCTTATTGAAAGAGAGAATTAAATATTTTTTGTCATCTTTAGTATTGAAATTTTAATGTGTGGGTGGAACATAGCCAAATGAACATATTTGAAACATTACTTAGCATTTAAAGGCAATGTTTACATAATCAACCTTTTGAGTTATAGTAAAACCCCTCCAAAAATCATCTAGTAGGCCTTTGTTATGATCCACCTCTATACAAATATGGGCACACGTTGTTTTGAGCTTATCCTTTGTTGATAGAACAAGGGCAATCAATTTTCCAATGGCACAGGGAAAAACCAACAAATAGGCCTTTGTTATGTTCCACCTACATGAATGATAAATTTGGTAGCACGACCCATACAAGTAGGAAAGTAAGGTTAATCAAAGGATAACAAATTGAGAACCATGGCTTCATGACCACCCGTCCCCTTATGAAACTAGGGACCCATATTGTATATCAATCTTGGTATGTTGGTTCAACAAAAGGCACAATGAAAAACCCTTGGGCACAAGGGTAAATCTCCAATTACTGAGAAATGAGAGGAGACCAATTTTAGCCTATCCACTCACTCAGGGCATGTAGAGTAGGCCAAAAATCATTGAACCTACAAATTAAACCTTGCTCACAAAGTGTAGAATAAAAATCAAAGATCACTTTATCTTCAAGACAAGGGGTGAAGAGGTTTTTTCAACAACAAAACTTGTGTATGAGAGGGAAGGGATGCATTACCGTATCCATGATTTTTTGTTGAGCTGATAAAAAATCCGTCTTTGCATAGCTTAGTATTCTTTATAGCAAAATGACCTCTTTGAATGGTGCTTTATCAAGGAATTTTTCATCCATAGCTCTTGCATGCATCTTTGAAAATTGTTTTGGAGAATGTTGATGATGGGTCCTCCCTCAAGAATTTTAGACCTCTTCCATTGCTCATGCATGTCACCTTGCATGTTGTCTTGGGTAGTGATGCATGTGGATCCTCCTCCAAAAGGGTTGGATCCCCTCTAATATTTCCCATCCTCTGGAGCTTTATTTTACGTAACAACAAATATTTAATCAAATCTAATGTCCATCATTACTATGGTTTGAAGGCACAAATATCATCAATACAAATTATATATATCTTTCAATTGATTTTTTCAATTGGATTAAGTGCGCTTAAGTTCCCATTGTACATGGACGGGTGACCTTTGAGAAATCTTGGTGTTGCATTCATGGGAGCACCATTTAATGCAATGAGCGCCAAGTAGAGCATTCAAATTTGTAAGACATGGGTTCTTGTGAATCAGTACGAGTCATGAAAATTAGCTTGATAAACATGTTCTATTCTTGAAAGAATGATATTACATAATAATGCATTGCATAAAAACAAAATGTATTAAAAAGAAAGAAGTAAAGATCTCAAAGTTGAACAATTCACAAGGCACAATACATGGTAAAAGTTTTGCAAATGCGGTGGTAAGGAAAGGAAGCGTACTTGTGGGGGAGACTCCATTATTAGACATACAAACCACTAGGAGGGGGGGACGGGGTGAATCAGTGGTGGCAAATAATCCAATTCAATTTTCAAACCCTTTAAACACTTAAGCATTCAATACAACCATTCATAAAGCATTCAAGATGTTTATAACAATGAACAAATAGATAATGTAAGATTACACACACAACACAAGATTTATGTGGGAAACCCTCTTGGGAAATGAAACCCACTCTCAAACCTGCAAATAATGGATTACTTGTCCTATAAGAAGTATGCAAACATGATACTTTAGTGAAATCCCTGTTCCACAAGGAGCACCTGCCCCTAGGATGGTCAAGTCCTGACCAGACTTTAGTGAAACCCCTATTCCACAAGATGCACCTGCCCATAGGATGGTCAAGTCCTTCTAACAAGACTTTAGTGAAACACCTGTTCCACAAGGAGCACCTGTCCGTAGGATGGTCAAGTCCTTCTGACTTAGATGTTGAGCACCTTCCCAACACCTATGATATGTACATCTCCATCTTTGAACTGATATCTTCAACACGTGATGATGGATCTCTAATTTTTTAACCCCTGTAAAACACCCTCTTTATCTCATACAAGCCTTTCACATAGGCATGCCACAATCTCTCTTCCTCTTCACTCAAACTACCCTCATATATACACTCAGACCTGCAAATCCTTCTTCTATTCGCTTCTCTCCTCAATCTTCAAAGCTGCAAGAGCACTATATTTGACATCAAAAATATAACCTATAGGTCATACACACAGTGATCAACCTACTCTGCTCTACAACGCATCCACTGGGCACACACCCTTTCTTCTTTCCTTTGCTCTTCAACTCTTACACACACCTCTTCTTACAAGTCTAGAAATCACCACCTTTGATTTTACCCTTTATAGAGCCATCATGATTATTATCTTCTAAGTTGTCCATAATACTTGTCTTAGCTCTTAAGACATCTAACACAACTCAATACCATCCACATAGGTTGGCCATAGCAACTATGGGTCACACTTAAGCAACTATTCCTTTCAATTAGGCCTTAGTAGCCCTTATAGGTCTCGTGGAGACCTATTCACCCATTTAGCACTTCATCGAGCAATTTAGAAACACAAAACCACTTCGAAATGCCTAGGTCCACTCTACATGACCTCTTAGACATCCTCAAATGATTACAGTCATTATTACACACATTTATGTATGCTCACTCTACTCAAACATTAGCCTTGCACACAAGAACACCATATATGAACAAACAATCAACTTCTAAGCATTTGTTCATACTGAATATGGATTGGTCAAACCTCCAAAATCCATACAGATGATCTTCATGGAGTTTACAACACTCTCCAATAGTTCAGTCCCCTTGTGAAACATCCAAATACCATGAGAACAACTCAAAATATCCTTCTTGGGTCATTTACAAAACATGGTCAAAAATCAAATTTTGAGCTCAATAATTTTGACTGTACAAATATTCAGATTTTTTGGTGTTTTGGATGCACCTTGAAGTCCTCAACAACTTTGCTTTTTAATTCATATTTGAATTCGTTCTAGATCAAAAGATATGAGCAAAATACTGCAGATTGGTTTTTCCCTTTGTTAATTTAAATATTCAAATTTCAACGGTCACTATCAAACATCGAACATTTTGTCAGCATCTCATGTTCTCACATCGCTTGAATGAATACGCATCCTCGATCTCCCTCAAAAGTAGCTTGATCTTTAATATGCTAAACAATTATCACTTTGACCTCATCTTGTGCTCCCTGACAGTTTTGACCAAATACACACTGTCGATCTTCTTAGAAGTAGCTTGGTCTTTACCTTTGTTCACTATTAAACATCGAGCACTTATCATCTCATTGCTCCCTAAAAATTTGGAACAAATGCACTCTGTCGATCTCTTCAAGAGTAGCCTGGACTTTAACCTGCTTAAATGTTAGACACTTTGACCTCTTTGACTCAATACACATCATAGATCTGCATGTATGAACACCTGCTCACCATTAGATCCTTATTTGGGCCTAGTCTTTAACTTCGAGCAAATTCGATTAAGTATGGGAACCATTGCAATCTGCCTGGAAGGCCAACTTTGAACCTTAATAACTTTTTCTGCACTTAATCACATGTCTTGAAATTTAAACCATATGATTTTCTTTCATAGGGGAATCCATCCATATATCAAGCCACTCTTGAAACCTTCACGCGTGTGAAATATGATTCCATCAAAATGCTTACTCAAATCTTCTTGAACTTAGACATTAAGCTCAGATTTATTTTGCACCGTAGATCTGTGATGCGATTAAATGCACACCATTAGATCTTTGTAAATTTGGCTATGAAAAAATGTTGCAAACTGCCTAGGAAGCCAATTTTGCATAGTTATATCTTTTGATCCATTCAAGCGCATGACTTGAAACTTGGACCATAGCAACTTGGGACTAATGTGATCACAACCATATGACCAACTCCACCTGACTCATCCATATGTGAAAATAGTGACATCAACAAATTGAAAACTTAGATTTTTTATCATAGAACCAACTATGCTAAGATGAACATAATGAAGAATTGGATGAATACCATGAAATTCCACAAGCTCTCCAATCATACTTCAAACCCATCCCTAATCATGTCAAAATTGAAGATCAACCAAGCCTACTTCAAGCATACTAAGATATGCACACTACACACTTTATCATTGACACTTAGATTATCAAGACACTTTATCCACTCCCCTGGACACCTCCATGACATCACTAACAATTCTCCAATAATCTCCTCCTTTGTCATTGATGTCAACACCTGTCATACAACTCACCTTCCTTCTTTCTCTTCAAACACTGTCACAATAAGAACCTTCTCCCCCTTTGACACAATGACAAAGTGGGCACAAACTGATCCTGAAGAACTGAAAAGACCATCAACATGAGAATACCACCTTAGAAAGATGATACAAACTCCCCCTTACCTTGAACCAACCTCTTCTTGCCTTAACAACTTCCTCTTGCTACATGCCAACACTCTCTTCAACCAAACACTACAACCAATGAAGAAAGAACACACAAAAGTATTGAAATTTTATGAAACTCACCAAGAAACATCTAAGAGGGAATCCCCCTAAGATCTCTGAGCCATTTCACCTCTTGACCACCTTCAGATCTTCACACATCATGAAGAACCACCACACAAGCTTACTAGCCTTCTCTTTCAAGTCACCTCAAAGACCACCAATAGAAATTCATGCCACTCAAAAAACATGAAACATGCTCTAAAATAACTTGAGAGCTCACCTTGAAACACTCATGCCTTGCTCTTTTGGATAAATTGATCAAAAACATCAAATCTTCACACTAGGCCCGTTTAGACTCCTTGTAGCCCTACCTAGAATTTGTAGAGCCCACAAATTTTAGTAGACATATTTTCAAGACCTGAAACTTCATATTTGGAGCACTCTCATATGCCCCCTTAATCACACCAATTTGCATCACCTAGATCCTCCTTTGCAACATACTTCCTTCACAAATCTACTAGCCAATTAAGCCTCCATTTTGACAAAAACTTAAACAATTTGAAAAACACAAACCTTCAAATATCTATGAATCTTGATTTGACAATCCATTTGGCCTATTCAACCTATTAAGAATCCTCATAACTTAACTCATAAGGCAAGCCACTTTTCTAGCATAGCCCAAAATTCTAGAATCTCAAAACAAACAAGGTCAACAAACCTCTTCTAGTCAACGCCCACCTATGAAACTTCTTGCACACCTGGAGATAACCATCACACACTTTTGGACCAATATTTGAGCCTTCACACCTTTTTGAACCTTGAATTCCTATACCATGACTTTGATCTGCAATAAAAAAGATAAACTTGGGAGCACACAAAAACCTCCAAAAGGCACAAACAGGATCAACAGGACACAAAACCACCTAAAACACATCACAAAAACGTGCATAGACCTTTTTGAACACCAAAATCTTCTTTAAATTCCATCAATCTCATTATGCCACCTAAAAACACCTTATGACATCACTCTGACCTCATCAAATCACTCTTCCATCTTGACACACTAACTCCAACTGGAAACACTCATATCTTGCCTTCTAGGATCTTCTGAAGAACACAACAACCCTTGCTTCTCCACTGAAAGGAGTCTCTTAAGAAGCATAGACAAAGACCTCCTCTACTCTACAATGTTCTTAAAACAAAGTGAGGCCAAGAGTGGTCCACATCTCCTCAGTAACCACTGAAATCCTTTTATATCTATCAGACTTCTTGCTATTGTTATCTTTAGTCTTAATTTTGATAACTTGTTCCTTTTCTACATCACTCACTTTCTCTTCTATGATAGGATATACAACATTTGGAACAACTATGAAATATTGACATACCTTGATCACTGAAGTAACTTCTTTGTATTATAGAACATCACCTTCAGACCTTGACAACATAGAAACCAAGATTGAAACTTGCTCACACATAGTAGATTGCTCATTAGCATCCAAACACACCTTAGAACTAGCCTCAACCAGAACCTTGGTCTTCTCCTTGAGCTTGGTCACCTAATTCACAACATGAGTAGATAATGAGAGCTCTTGGCACTCTCCAACTTCTGTAGCATTCTCCACCATAGCAAATGGATTATTTGGACCACAGACTCATCATGACTCACACTTACCACCTTTGGTTTCCATGAGTTAACTTGCCATCTTTCTTACACTCTAGAGCCTGATTAAACCTATTCTGTCTTGTAGGCCTTTGCTTGTAGAATTTAGCAATGTGAACTCTTTGTTGACAGTTTAAAACACACTATACATTTTACAAGAACCTTATCCTACCTTTCTTGATTAGAATAAAATCTTGCAATATGTCTGTTCTTTTTACAATTGAAGCAAACTGCTCCTTTTGAAGAAGACTCACCTTACCTTACCTTATTTGGAAAATACTTAGCAAAATGTTCCTCATCAAGATAGTTTAAGCACTTAACTTTATTCACACATTTTCACTGATGAACCCCATCATAGTTCCATGCAAACTTATTTCTAACAGGGCTCTTGCATTCTCTAGCTCTATGCCCAAATTGATTACATGTGTAATAATAACCATTGAAACTTGCATACCTCATGGCATTTGGTTATCTGATCTGATTTATCTTCACTCTGCCAACATCTTCATTCCTTGACTAATTGTTGACCTTCAAGGTCTGATTTACATTAGTCTTCATCTTGTTTTGAGTTGCATTTTTTAATTATTTGTATGCAAGACCAATTCTATCACTTGCATGCTTTTGACCACTTAGAATATTGTCTAGATCACTTGAGTGTTGGATGGTGGAGCCTGATCTTATTTTAATGCCTAGTTCCTGATAGGGGGTGTGGAGGGGCAACACCCCCCCACTATGATTGCCATGGGGGTTTGGGGGCGGTGGGCGACCTATTTTGGAGCCCCCTTGATGAGGATTTGGGGGAAGCACCCCCAAATCAAAATTTTGTGAAAAATGCATTATAAAATATTGTAATTTCTTAGTTAATCTGGACCATTTACTATTAGGTTTTAGATTTAACGGTAGAAATTAAGTTACTGGATTTTTTATCTAATTTGTAACCCTCTTTTGATATGAGAGTATTGTAATCAGAAAAAAAAGTGATGAGAGTGAAGAGGATATTACAGTTGATGTATTGTAAGTTTTTTCCTTCATTTTGTTAGATTGAATAATAAGGATTGACAATTTCTGTGTGGATGTATCCCATATTGGGTGAACCACATTAAATATATGTCTCTATTTTGTTGTGTTTTCTAAATTTTAATTATGTCTTTATTTTATTATTATTTCTTTACATTCTATATTCTTAACAATTGTTATTAGAGTCAAAAGTTTATTTGGCAGATAAACTCACAGGAAAAGAGGTTTCCTAGTTTGAGTGGGAGCAATGGCAGAAGAAGGCAAGTTTAAGGTCAAAAAGTTCAATGGCCAAAACTACCAACTATAGGAGATGCAAATGGAGGACTATCTATATCAAAAGGATATTTTCCTACCATTACGTAGAATAGCAAAGAAACTGACGACTATGAAGGATGAAGACTAGGAGGTTCTTGACAGAAAGGCACTAGGAACAATACGGTTGTGCCTGGCAGCATCGATGGCCTTCAATATTTCAAAAGAAAAGACAACAATGGATGTGATAAAGGCATTAGATAGAGTTTATAAAAAACCTCAGCATCCAACAAGGTATTTCTTATGAAGCATTTATTTAATCTAGAAATGTCAGAAGGTGGGTCTATTGCTGACCATTTAAATGAATTTAACACAGTCACAAATCAGTTAAGTTCTATATGAGTAAATTTTGATGATGAGGTCAAGGCTCTTTTTATTCTGTGCTCATTGCCAGAAAGTTAGAATGGCTTGGTCATGGCTGTGAGCAATTCTATCTCTAGCTCAAACACTTTGAAGTTTGATGATGTTATTAGTGTTATCCTTAGCGAGAAAATGTGACAGAAAAGTACATGTGAGACATCAGGTAATGCTTTGACTATGGAAAATAAGGGAAGACAAAAGGATAGAGGAAAGGGCCTAGGGAATCGTGAGAAGTCTAAGAAGGGCAGATCTAAATCTAGAGGAACATTAGTGTGTTGGATTTGTGGGAAGAAAGGACACCTGAAGAAAGATTGTTGGTTTCGAAAAGGAAAATAAGGAGATGCGCAACAAGATAAAAACCAAGAAATAAATGTAGTAGGTGATGTGTTACAAGATGATTTAATCATTTATTTATATAATATTAATGGTTCTTGGGTGTTAGATTCAGGGGCTTCATTTCATGCTACACCCCATAAGAAATATTTTTAAGACTATGTTCAAGGTGATTTTGGGCAAGTTTATTTGGGTGATGGTGAACCCTATAAAATTGTAAGAAAGGGTAAGATACAGATAAAATTATAGAATGGAAACATATGATTGCTGAAAGAGGTGATGCATGTTCCTGAGTTGAGAAAAAATGTAATTTCAGCAGGGTACCTAGGAAGTGAGGGTTGCATAGTTACATTCACACAAAATTCATGGAAGGTCACTAAAGGATCATTAGTAATAGCAAAAGGAGAGAAGGTAGGTATATTATATTTCTCTAATGGTGATGTTGATTCTTCTATTTCTCTATCTTCTACAAAAGTAGATACAAAATTATGGCACCACATACTTGGACACCTGAGTGAGAAGGGGATGCAAGTTTTCCACTCAAAGAATTTGTTGCTAGATTTGAAGAAGGTGGATTTGGATTTCTGTGATTACTGTGTGTATATAAAATAGAAGAGAGTCAGATTTCTTAGATTTGAGAGGACAAAAAAGGATGAAAAGTTAGAGCTTGGGCATTCAGATGTATGGGGATCGGCTTAGGTATCATTCCTTGGTGGCTCTTCTTATTATGTTATTTTTATTGATGATGCAACTAGAAAAATTTGGGTTTATTGCATACAAAATAAATATGATGTTTTTGATACTTTTAAGAAATAGAAAGCTTTGGTTGAGAATGAGACAAAAAATAAGTTGAAGTGTGTTAGATCAGACAATGGAGGTGAATACTGTAGCAAGAATTTTGATAATTACTGTTCATCCCATGGGATTCGTAAGGAGAAGACGGTTTCAAGAACACTAAAATAAAATGGTGTGTCAGAAAGGATGAACAAGACAATCTAGAGCATGCAAGGAACATGAGATTACATGCAAGATTTCTTTTATAGTTTTGAGCAGATGCTGTGGATACTATTGTTTACTTAATAAATAGAGGGCCTTCAAGTCCTTTGGATGGTGGCATTCCAGAGGAAGCATGGACATGTAAAAAAGTAGATTATTGTTTTTAAAATAATTTTGGTTGTGAAGCATTTGTCCATATTGATAAAGAAAATAGAACCAAACTTGAGGCAAAATCCAAGAAATGTACTTTTATTGGATATGGAGTTAATAATTTTGGTTACCAGTTATGGGATATTGAAAATCACAAAATCATTAGGAGTAGATATGTGATCTTTAATGAAAAGGTCATATATAGAGATTAGATGCAAGAAAAGAAATAGGAAAAGTCAAGTACATAATATGTAGTACTCGATGAAATTACTGGAAATGAAATTCCAAAAGTGCCAGAAAAGCAAAATGTGCAACAACTACAATAAGTACCTCAAACTCCTGGAAGTGTAGTTAGAATATCTAATGGACTAAGTAGACTCTCTGAACGTTACTCTCCTTCACTTTATTATTTATTATTGATTGATGGTGGTGAGTCAGAAAGCTATGAAGAAGTAATGTAGGTAGAAACCAGAAAGAAGTGGGAGCAAGGCATGAAAGAGGAGATGCACTCCTTGGTACATAACCAAAATTGAGAATTGGTTTAGTTGTTTGTAGGTAAAAGAGCATTGCAAAATAAATGGGTTTATAGGTTGAAGGAAGAAGATGGAGGCAAAAAGAGGTACAAGGCCATACTTTTTGCAAATGGTTTTGCACAAAAGAAAGGTATTGACTTTGATGAAATATTTTCTCCAGTATTTAAAATGACTTCTATAAGAAATGTTTTAAGTTGGTAGTAGTAGAAGATTTGTACCTTGAACAGTTAGATGTGAAGACTGCACTCCTTCATGGTGATTTGGAGGAGAAAATATATATGGAGTAGCCACAAGGATATAAATTCAAAGGTAAGGAGAAAATGGTGTGCATGTTGAAGAAGAGTTTGTATGGCCTAAAACAAGCTCCAAAATAGTGGTATTTTAATTTTGACATATTTATGACAAAAAAAGGTTATAGTAGATGTCATTCTGACCACTGTGTTTACTTTAAGAGATTAGATAATGGTAACTATATTATATTGTTATTGTATGTAGATGACATGCTTGTTGTAGGGTCTAACATGCATGATATAAATACACTGAAAAGAAAACTAGTAGATTCATTTGTAATGAAATATTTGGTTGCTACAAAGCAAATCCTTGGTGTGAGAATAACAAGAGATAGGAAAAATAATAAATTGACATTGTCTCAAGAAGAATACATCAAGAAGGTGTTAGTCAGGTTCAATATGCAAGATGCAAAACCTGTGAGTACACCTTTGGGAGGGAACTTCAAATTAAGCAAGGAACAATGTCTTAAAACACAATAAGAAATCAATTACATGACCAAAGTGCCATATGATTTGGCAGTTAGAAATTTAATGTATGCTATATGGTGTGCACTAGTCTATATATTGCTCATTCAGTGGGAGTTTTCAATATGTTTATGGACAATCTTAAAAAAGAGCATTGGGATATAGTCAAGTGGATTATAAAGTACTTTAGAGGGACCACTGATAGACATTTGTGATATGAAGGGTTAGATGTTACCTTACAAGGATATGTTGATGTAAACATGGATAGATATTTAGATGGCATGAGGAGTGCCACATGTTATGTATTCACTGTTGGTGACACAACAGTTAGTTGGATTTAAAAATTACAAAAGATAGTTGCTTTGTAAACTATAGAGGTAAAATATGTTGCAACTATAGAAGCTAGCAAGGAGATGATATGGATGCAACCGTTCATGGAAGAGCTGAGACATAATCAAGAAGATTTCAAGTTGTACAGTGATATCCAGAGTGCAATTCATTTAGAAAAGAACTTGACATTCCACTCAAGAACCAAACATATACAACTCAGGTATCACTTCATTTGTTTAGTTTTGGAGGATGGTCAACTGAAGTTAGAAAAGATCCATATGAGTTAGAATCCTATAGATATGCTAACAAAGGCAGTCACTAAAAATAAGCTGAAGAGTTGTTCAGTTTCAATAGGTCTTCAAGGATAACAAGGAAGATGAGAAACATGCTAGGGTCAAAGTTTAAAGAAAAGTCTAATTAACAGTTGTAGCAGTGGAGTTGCAACAATCAGTCTCCAAGTGGGAGATTGTTGGATGGTGAAGCTTGATCTTATTTTAAAGCCCAGTTCTCGATAGGGGGCTGTGGGGGGGAAATGCCCCCCCCACTATGGTTGTCATGGGGGTCCAGCAGGGGTGATGACCTATTTTGGAGCCCCCCCAATGGGGGTTTGGGGTAGTGCCCCCGAAGTAAAATTTTATGAAAAATGCATTATAAAATATTGTAATTTCATAGTTAATTTGGACCATTTACTATTAGGTTTTAGATCTAATGGTAAAAAATAAGTTAGTGCATTTTTGCCTTAATTTGTAACCCTTCTTTGATATGAGGGTAGTGTAATTAGGCAAAAAAGTGATGAGAGTGAAGAGGATATTGCAGTGGATGTATTGCAAGTTTTTATCTTCATTTTGTTGGACTAAATAATATGAAGGACTGATAGTTTCTATGTGGACGTAGCCTATATTGGGTGAACCATGTTAAATCTATGTCTCTATTCTAATGTGTTTTCCTAAATTTTAATTCTATCTTTATTTCATTATTAGTACTTTACATTCTATATTCCTAATATTGAGATCTTTTCAAATCTCATAAGTGACTGCATCTTACTAGATGCCTTCTCTAACTCAGATTTTAATGACTCATTTTCAATTACATACCTTGAACATTCATCTTCTTTAGATTTCAGGCTTGTAGACAGTATTTCCAATTGACAACTGAGATGCTTGACTATATTTTCATGCTCTTTGGTGTCTTCATTCATTCTTGACTCAAACACACTGAATTACTCTTCATAGTCCTTGATTTGAGACTTCATCTTCTTGTTAATCTTCTTCTCAAATTTTAGTTCTTCACGAGCATTCATCAATTCAGTCTCACAGTCCACCTCATCTTTATCATCATCGGAATAACTCCAAGTACTCCTTTTCATATGAGCAACTTCCTTCCTCAGCCATGAAGAGGGATTTATCTTCAACATGACCATCATCTTCATTATCAAACTCAGAGTCACTACCTTCACTCTTATCTGATGAGCTATAATCTTTATTGGTGTAGAGACTCTTCTTTCTCATAAAAAACTTCTTATTGTCATACTTTCTGAATCTTTTCTTTCTTTTATCAGACTTGTATGTCTTGTTGTCTTCATCTTAGCCATCACCATGCTCTTCATCATCATTATTCTTATGTTTATGAGGGCACTTATTAGCAAAATGTCTTACATCTCCATAATTGAAGCATTTTAAGGGTAGTTTACCCTTATACTTACCTGACCATATTTTCAATTTTCTTGTAAACAAAGTAATTAGTTCATCTTCGTCAATATCAGATATGTCATCCTCTTTGAGCCTCTTATCTTGGAACTTCTTCTTTGGCTTCATTTCTATCCTGAATGTTGCTTCCTTCTTTGGTGGTTTATCATCATCGAATCTCATCTCATAGGCAGTAAGAATACCATGCAATTCATCCATCTTTAACTGAGTAAAATCATGACTTTCTTCTACAACAAATACTTTAGAATCAAACTTTAGAGAGAGAGACCTTAATACCTTTTGAAATATAGTAGCTTCTTCAAACTTATCTCCAAGACCTCTAATGATGTTCACAATCTCATCAACTCTCTACAGAAAGGATGCCACCAAATCTTTTTCCTTCATCTTTAGAATCTCATATTGTCTTTGGTGAGTCTGCAACTTTGCCAACTTAACCTTTGAATATTTTTCATAAATAGTTTTCAATTTATCCCACATTTATTTATATGATATTCAATAGATTACCTTGGTGTATTCAATCTCTAAAAGACCACACGTGATAACATTTATTGGCTTAGAATTGTTCTCAAACAACTTCTTATTTGTAGCACTGGATGGAGGAATAGTAGGTGCAAAATAACCATACACAATAGATTGCCAAGTGTCAAACCCTAAGGACATTATGTAGGTCCTCATCCTTGCAATCCAAAAATAAAAATTGGATCTATTTAACATTAATGCTTACTTCATGGAAAAACCTCCTTGCATTTGATGACTACCCATATTATACCTTGGATCTCCTTCAAGCTATCAAGCCTTTACCAAAGGACTTGATCTGATACCAATTATTAGAGGTATAAACCACCGAGAGGGTGGGTGAATTAGTGATGAAAAATAATCTAATTCAATTTCCAAACCCTTCAAACACTTAAGCATTCAATACGACCATTCATGAATCATTCAATATGTTTATATCAATGAACAAATAGATAATGCAAGATTACACATACAACACAAGATCTCAAGGAAACCCTCTTGGGGAATAAAACCCAAACTTAAGCCTCAAAACACATGGAATACTTGTACTATAATAAGTATGCAAACATGAGACTTTAGTGAAACATTTGTTCTATTAAGAGCATCTGCCCCTAGGATGGTCAAGTCCTTCTGACCAGACTTTAGTGAAACACTTGTTCCGCAAGGAGCACCTAACCCTAAGATGGTCAAGTTATTCTAACCAAACTTTAGTGAAACATATATTACACAAATAACACTTGCCCCTAGGATGGTCAAGTCCTTCTGATCAAATTTTAGTGAAACACCTATTCCACAAGGAGCACCTACCTCTAGGATGGTCAAGTCCTTCTGACCTAGATGTTGAGCACCCTCCCAACACCTATGATATGTACATCTCCAAATTTGAATTGATATCTTCAACACCTAATGATGGACCTCTAATTTTATAACCCCTACAAAACACCATCTATATCTCATACAAGCCTCTCACATAGGCATGCCAAAATCTCTCTTCCTTTTCATTCAAACTGCCCTCATATATAAACTCAGACTTGCAAATCCTTTTTCTATTTGCTTCTCTTCCCAATATTCAAACCTATAAGATCACTATCTTTAACATCATAAATATAACATAAAATTCATACACATAGTCATCAACCTACTCTACTCTACAACCCATCCACTGGGCATACACCCTTTCTTCTTTCCTTCACTCTTCAACTCTTACACACACCTCTTCTTACAAGTCTAGAAATCACCACATTTGATTTCACCTTTTATAGAGCCATCATCATTATTATCTTCTAGGTCAGCCCTAATACTTGTCTTAACCCTTAAAACATCTAACATAGCTCAATACCATCCACACAGGTTGGCCATAGCAAATATGAGTCACACTTAAGCAACTATGCCTTTCAATTAGACCTTAGTAGCCCTTATAGGTCTCATGGAGACCTATTCACCCATTTAGGACTTCATTGAGCAATTTAGAAACACATGACCACTTCTAAATGCATAGGTCCACTCCACATGACCTATTAAACATCAAAAAATGATTACAACCATCATTACACACCTCTATGTATGCTCAATCTAATCAAACATTAGCTTTGTACATAAGAACACCATGAATAAATAAATAGTCAACTTCTAAGCATTTGTTCATACTGAATATGGATTAGTTAAACTTCCAAAATCTATATAGATGATCCTCATGGAGTCTAAAACACTCTCCAGTATCTCAGTCTCCTTGAAACATCCAAATACCATCAGAACAACTCAAAATATCCATCTCGGGTCACTTACAGAACATGGTCCAACACACATTCAACTTTATATCTCAATAACTTTGACTGTAAAAACATTCAAACCGTTTAACTAGGTTCTCTAGATGCACCTTGAAGTCCTCTACCAATTTTATTTTTACTAAACATTCAAATTTATCCTGGATCAAAAGATATGAGAAAAATACTACAAACTAGTTTGTCCCTTTGTTAATTTAAATATTCAAATTCCAATGGTCATTGTTAAACATCAAACACTTTATCAACATCTCATGTCCTTGCATTGTCGATCTCCTTCAAAAGTATCCTGATCTTTAGTTATGATAAACAACTATCACTTTGACCTCATCTCATGATCCCTAGCAACTTTGACCAAATACACACCATCGATATTCTTAGAAGTAGCTCGATCTTTACCTTTGCTCACTGTTAAACATTGAACACTTGTCATAATCTCATTGATTCCTAAAAATTTGGAACAAATGCGCTTCATCAATCTCTTCAAGAGTAGCTTGGGTTTTAACCTACTTAAATGTTAGACACTTTGACCTCTTTGACTCAATACACATCATAGATCTACATGTATGAACACTCGCTCATCGTTAGATCTTTATTTGGTCCTGATCTTTAAATTTAAGAAAATTTGGGTATGGGAACCACTGCAATATACTTGGAAGGAAAAATTTGAACCTTAATAGTTTTGTTGCGCTTAATCATAAACCATATGATCTTATTTCATAGGGGAATCCATCCATATATCAAGTTGCTCATGGAACCTTCACACATGTGAAATATGATGCCATCAAACTGATTAATCAGCTCTTCTTGAACTTAGACATTAATATTAGATTAATTTTATGTCATAAATTTGTGATGTGATTAAATGTGCACCGTTAGATATCCTTTACAAATTTGGCTAAGTATGGGAAAATGTTACAAACTGCTTGGGAAGCCAAATTTGCACACTTATATCTTTTGCTCTGCTCAATCACATGACCTAAAAATTAGACCATATAAACTTGGGACTAATGTGATCACACCCATATAACCAAATCCCCTTAAATCATCCATACATGGCAATGGTGATGTTAATAAATTGCTTACTCAAATTTTCTATTACAAAACCAACTATGCTAAGATGAACATAATGAAGAACCAGATGAATACCATACACTTCCACAAGCTCTCCAATCATAATTGATCTCTGATAGGGCCCCTCACATATGATAAATACTTCAGACCCATCCCTAATCATGCCAAAACTAAAGATCAACCAAGCCTACTTCAGGAATATTAGGACAAGCATACTGCAGACTTTGTAATTGACACTTGGAATATTAAGACACTTTATCCACTCACCTAGACACCTCTATGACATCACTGATAATTATCCAACATCCATGATCAAGCGTGCTTGAGATGGTATGAGGATGATCAAGGTTTTTCAAATGGGATATCACGCAAAGTGGTCCTAATTGGTGTGATTGAGTTAGAATGATGATGATGATTTTTAACATCCATTTAGAACAAATTAGTTTGTATCACCCAACAAAATTACGTTAAAATTATAATTTTGCTTTAAATCCTCTCTACAAAAATTCAAAATAATTAAGATTATAAATAGTAATAAAAATATCAAAATAATTAATAATGAAATCCAAAATGAAACAAATTTGAGTGATGAATTTTTAACACCCTAATTATCGAAAGAAAACTTGGATAATCAATAGCCATGTTTACTTGTGTAGATAGTTGATTCATTAGGTGTTTAGATTTAAATAATATCATCAAGCTTTGTTTGATTATACCATAATTTAAAAGTTTCCAAGTTAAGATTTTAGATATTAGTGCAAACATTTATGATATAATTATATAGCAGCATATTATAAGAATATGAGCTTTATATTCTATTTTATTTGAGCCACACAACTAAAAATTATATTTTTTCCAAGGTATTTATGGGTGATCTCTTATTGAGGTCCAATGATTCACCCATTTGATCATCATTTAGATGCATTGAGATATAAGTGGACTATTAAGGCCCATTAGAGATTAGTTCTTGTGAACCATTAGTCATGAAAGTTGGATCATTAAGATTGATGCAATATTTACACATAGTTGACTCTCATAAATGAATACAAATTTCCCTTGGAAAATAAAAATAATAGAGGAATTCATTTGATTATAGGAACCATATCATTCCTGTAATCATGACATCATAAAATAATTCAATGCAACAATTTAATCCTAATCATTTACAATTTTAGTGTGAACATGTAAAGTAGTGGTAAATGAATAAAAATGATAAATTAAGGTTTTTGCATCAACATATATAAAGTGAAAGGGAAAATAGAAACTCACCTCATTATTACCTTTTAATTGTGCAAGTAGAGTTGTGAGAAACTTCTGCTATGATGGATCGATAAGCTTCCTTGTTATATTGTTTGTATTGTGTGAGGGAAACAATCACGCCACATGAGCAACTAAGTTTGGGGAGTCATTCTAAATATGATTGTTTTTTGTTGAGTCATTTTACAAAATTTTAAAAAGTGTATATCTTGTAGAGGGGTCCATTTTTCATGAAAAAGTTTATATCTGGTATAGGGGTCCATTTTACCTAATTTTAGACATGTAAACTTCCAACATGAACTATACAGTCTTGGTCAACATTTGCACGATCTAAAATTGAATTTGTACAATCATGTCAAATTCATATAAATTTGACATTTTCTACATTTTTTTGTGAATTTTGATACCTAAAATTTTATAATTATGATATTACAATATATTTCATTGGCAAAAACATTGTTTTTTTATCTTAATTTAGTGTAATGCAAGAAAACCTACAAGTGTGGAAGCTAAATCATGGTATTGCACTTAAAATAGTACATACATTGGAGTTGACTAACATTGAATGGGTATATTTAAATGAAATAGGCCTAGGTCATGTAGCGCATCTTCCCATAATGTGATTTGACCACATTATGGTCATTACTTTGGTCGATTAGTGGAATAACAAGCCATGCACATTTTAGCTCTTGGTAGGAAAAATGATAATGACTTTAGAGGATGGATGGAGAATATGAAGAATTCCTAGTAGGGGAGTCATGGATTGGCTCATGAAGATTAGATGTGGAGATCTGAGGCATTTAGTGTTGCTAAGCTCCCTATTCCTACTTCTAGTCTTAGGAAGCCATTCTCATTATTTTGAGTTCTAGAAATTCTTTTGTTTATAACTTTTGAAGTATTGGAAATGAAAGCATTTGATCCATACTTAAGCATGTTTGCATCTAAAATTTTTATCTCAAATTATTTTGTAGAATGACAAAGCTTGTCAAAAGAATGTTTTGTTGATATGTTGAATTCTAATAATTTCTAAGGCCAAATTTGAGAAAGCATTGCTCCAAACCTAAATTCAAAGCTCAATATTTTCTTCAATACCTTGAGTAATATATATCTATAGAAAGCTGTTAACGAGATGGTTCGAATGATGCATTAAGATATGAGAATTTAAAAGTTTAAGTGTTACAAATTCCTTAGAAAATAGGCTTGAACAAGCAAGACATCACTTCATAGAATGTATTGTTGCAAATTGCCATATATTGTGACAAAATTGATAGGGAATGATTGTTACATGATTATAGACTAAATAATTTGAATTTTTTGTCCAAATCGAATGTTCTTTTGCATCTTTACAAGAGTTTCAAGTTTACAAAGGAAGTACTGTGAATATTGTAGATACGACTTCGGTGTTTGAAGATTAAATATTTTTCTATGTACAGGGGAAAGGTCCCATAAACCATGCACCTTAACTTTGGAGCCACGTATATTCATCATGGTGTCACATTAGAATTAAATTTTTAACCCATTTTAATACATCGTCTTAACTACTTATAACTAAGGTTTCAACATCTAAGTCATTATATATTTTAAGATATGTATGGTTTTATCATGAGAGGTTATAAAACACACTTTTTAAATGTATGACCAAAACTTAACCCTTAGAACACCATTTCCTAACCCTAAAATCACCAATATCTGAGCATGAAAAAACCATTCATAAATTAGTAATACATATATCCATATGTTAAAAATCCCCTTTAAGATACCCTCCTCACCCTATACAAATTAAAGTGACCCTAATTATTTTGCACCTTCAGCTAAATATAATACAAAAACACTAAAACCAAATAATTTTAGGTTCATTTTAGGTTTATCTCCATGTCAATAATGACCATCATGCTCCTCCCTAAACCCTACAAATATCTTTGTATAGGTTCGCATCCCTACAAATCTCCCTCAAAATGGTATAGTAGAATATTGCTTGGAATGGATTTCACTAAGATTTTTGATGGATTCAAATCCCTACCAAAGGCTGGTAGTAATGACGTTAGAAGTAGTCGAAAGAGGCATGTGCATCTGGAAAACCATGAGCTCCCCATGAGCGAGAGCATTTTCTACCATGAGCTCCATGTGATAACTCAAATTCCTCCATGTCTGGAAGCCAACTCACATAATTTTGAAAGCAAAGTCATTTTTTTTCAATATACAAATTTAAATGAAAAAGACAATTCTAAAAAAACTTCTCTAAATTAATTTATAAAGGTTTTAAGGTTAGGGTTAGGGTTTGATTAGGGTTTTATTTGACTTTATTTCCCATGGATCCTACACTCCTCCTTTCCCACACCATATGAGGTCCTAGAAACCCATGGCTTGTTCCAAAGTTGAACACTCATCTTTATTTAGAAGATTTATTATTATTATTATTATTATTATTATTATTATTATTATTATTATTATTATTATAATGATTCAATTTTAAAGTAAAATTTCCCAGCGTTATTGGATTGGCTTGAGTTAGAGATTTTATCAACCTAGTTATGATTGCAATTGCATTTTTAATTATTTGTAATATCATCATATGATGAGTAGGTTAAAGGAAACTGTGGTTTGGAGTTACATAACCAATAGATTCATTGTTCTTAAGACATTTTTTGGTGAGTCCATCTACTAATTTTCAGTGTGTAGTAATTGTGAGTTCATTTTTAGTTTGGACTAAATATATTTTAAGACCCTACAAGTAAATACATTGTTATAGGTTATTATTTATTTTTCATGATATTCTTATAACATTTGACTTTATTAATAAATTAAATACATTATGATACATCCTACATAATTTGGCCCAATTTAATTAACAGAATTTTAAAAATATTGTATTATTGAAATTTTTATTTTTTTAATATTTTATTAAATGAATATGAAAGTTTTATTATCTAATCCTTTTAATTGTAATAGAAGGTGAAATCTTATATTCATTTTAGCTGTCATAATTTTTATTTTCATTGAAATGCAAATGTGAGATAAAATATCTAATAATATATTAAAATTATAATTTTATTTGAAATAATTTGATAATAGGTTTGGTAGAAATAGGATGTAAAAACCTAAAGATGTGTGAAAGATGGGTTGAACTCAATTTTGATATAAATGTGAAAGGAAATCCAATATTAACAAGATGGGAATAGATCTTAGAGATGATGATGATGAATACCTTTAGTTAGTATTTTAGTCCGTATAGGACTAAATACAAATATAAGGTAGAAGCATTGTATTTTTTTTAATATGAGTGGCTAAGTAATATTTATCAATATAAATATTAAATTTTTATTGGCCCATTGATTAAAATTCGAAAACACTCACACTGACCTTATTATAGTGAATTATCTCTCATGTTTTTATCAACAATTTATTATTGAGAGTTAATATGTCCCCTTCAGCTCATCATTTTGTTCTTTGAATCAATTATACTTTTAATTAATGTTTGAATAATTTTTTTATGAATATCATTGGATGGTTTACAAGGAAACTAAGGGAAATGAGGAGGAACTATTTTTTCATGGTTTTATGGTGAGGTTTTTTCTAACCTCACTAAGGCAATAAACTATTTTTATCTTTTCTTCTGTGATTTGAGTTATGCATGTATATTAAATTCATTTTGTTAATATATTAAAATAAATCATGCATCTATAGACACAAATCAATTACATGCCCTCAATGTGTGTGTGTGTGTGTATACTATATATGTGCATTTGTATATGTGTATATATGTCTTAGTGTGTATTGTATATATGTATATATTTGCATACATATATAACACACATACATATATGTGTGTATATATGTATGTGTAAGTCTATATATATACATACATATATAACACACATATAACTATAACAGACTTGACATTGTCGTGCTTTTTATTCGAATATGATCTTTGTTATTCATATTTTTTGATCAATATGCATTATATTTTTACTTATCAAAATAATTAGAAAGGATTATTGCCCCTTGTATGTTATTCTCTTATATTTTGTTTCTAATTTTAAAAAATGTAATAATATGTTAATATGTTTTTTACTTATCAAAATAATTACCAGTCTTATTGTCCCTTGTATGTTATTCTTTTATGTTTTATTTATAAAATATTTTAAATGTAATAATATGTTAATATGTTATGAATAAATAGATTTAAATTAAATTAAAATGTAACTAATAACGATCCTTTCAGATTTTATGATCATGCTGATAGAGTTTTATAAAATGTTTCATTATAATATAAAAATATACCTTTTAAAGAATTGTATAAAAAAATTTATTTTCTCTTGAAAATATTATAATAGCCACAATTTTGAAATGATTTTTTTTTGAAAAAAAAAATGTATTCTGGGTTTGCTATCAAGTGTAGTTGACTTGCAACTACAACATCTGAAAAAAATATTTTTTCTATTTATTTTGTTGAGAGTTAGTTAGTATTTCGAGGTGAATAATGTAAGGTTTTATATTTTACATTGTCATCCTTCATAACATTCTTATTTGTATGTATGTTTAAATATAAATACACATACATATATAACACACATACATATATGTGTATATATGTATGTGCATGTGTATGCATATATATACATATATAACACACATATAACTATACTGACCCTAAGTGTATGTGGATGTATATTTAAATATACATACACATACATATACATATATACACATGTATGTATGTGTATTTATATTTAAACATACATACAAATAAGAATGTTATGAAGGTTGACAATGTAAAATATAAAACCTTACATTATTCACCTCTAAATACTAACTCTCAACAAAATAAATATATATATATATTCTGATGTTGTAGTTGCAAGTTAGCTAACTATACTGACCCTAAGTGTATGTGGATGTATATTTAAATATACATACACATACATATATAAAAAACATACATACATGTGTGTATATATTTATATGCATTTTAAATTTTTTTTTGTTGAATTTGTTGGATTTCTTCCATTATATATCTAGCCATCATAAGTATGATTTACACAACTGTTTCTTCCTCTTCTTACTCAATACTAAATGCAACAACATATGGATGTGTTTTTTATTTCCATGGTTGCATTCTTGGATCTCCTACCACTTGCCCTACTTGCTGATTTTGATTAGTCCTTTTTGATTGTTCCATTTTTTCAATTTCTTGTTGAATTTGATGGATTTCTTCCCTTCCATATCCGACCAATGAAAGTATGTTTTACACAACTATTTCCTCCTCTTCTTTCTTGACACTAAATGCATCACTAGAGCACATGTCATTGGTAAGTACATCTCAATTGAGAGGCTAAATATCAGTTCTTTTAAATCCAACTTTAGTAGTTGATGGAGTCAAAGATCTTTTGAAGCCTTGCTACTAAGTGTTGTCAATTCAGATCTCCTTATTTCTAGGTTGTAGTGATTAGACATAAATTTGAATCTCTCATATTTAAAGGAGGTATTGAAGGGTGAAAATACACCAACATCTAGTGGTTGTAGCATGTGGCTAGTGTGGGCAAGTAGAGTGATCAGATCTATTCCCAATGCTCTTACTTCATGGATTATGTTGTAAGCCATGTGGCTAACATGGCCATCAAATATAAGAAGATGCCTATTTAATGGTGAAACACGACCTCAAAGTAATCTTGCAAAGTGGTGTAGCAAATTTAAAAATAATTCCTTTGTTATCCATGCGTGTGGCTGGGCTACCATGCATGCACAAAGATCAAAGTTTGTAATGTAATTTTTTAACTGCCTTTATGATTTGAAAAGATAAAAACTTAGTATACTCTGCCCTAATGCATTAACACAACAAATAATGGTGATACACTCTATTTTTTGGAAGAATGTGTGGTATAATCTTGCTGCCTATCTTTGTAAGGATCTTCATCCCACAATTTATACCAGTTTCATTGTAATTACATATCTTTCATTTTTCATATTGCTTAGTTTTATACATACTCTCTAGTTTGTCATAAAATGTTGTAATTATGCTCGGCCTAAACATGACTGCTCTATCATGATCAATGGATTATGCAATACTTAGAGACAAATCTAGATGCCTATTTTAAAACTCTTCCCACCAAGATCTACCAAAAAACCATCCTTGAAAAGAGTAGGCCTTGTTTCACACATATGTGCCACATGAGCCTTTAGTGCTCTGATTTCTAACCCACAACCCATATCTACCATATTTTTACACCATTTCATAATTTCCATCTCTTGTTTTTTTTTTAGAATGGTTCATGGTTCCTTGTGCTTGGTTTTTATGAGACCCCACAACTAGGCTATCAATGTAGTTGGAGGGATACCCCACTTGGCTGTAACAGTCTTTATGGATAGTCCATTTTTTTCCGCTTATTGCTTGTTTCATGCAATCCTTTGTCCACTCTTTTATGAAGGAAAATTTATTTGATGTACCAAAATTATTTTCATAAATTTTAACATTTTGATCAATATAGTTTTATGGATTGGGCTGAGGCTCTTTAGGTGGATTTGACACAATTTATTCTATTGGTTTCATAACATCATTGTCTTCCTTAAATTTAGGTAGGTCAACCAATTTCACACCCTTTTTTTGGTGTCCATACATGATTTACATATTATCCTCTTCCATTTATTATTTTGTACCATGGTGATCTTCAATAAGAAACATTCAAAAATAAACATTCAGTAATAAACTAAAACTATACATCTATTAGTGTACAATCTAGTTAAAAGTATTGATTATGGCTAGGTAAATGTGTAAACATACCGAGATCTCTGTCTACAATGAGAAACATTAATTAATAAATATTCTTAATAAACTTATTGTACATATGTTTGTATGGACTACTTTTAAATTTAGGCAGTCATAATTATCATGGCCACTTGGACCACATTTCTTAAACCTAGCTTAGATACTTGTGCAGGTGCATTAGAACATTCATTGTGAAGTGCCCACATTTATTACATTTTATACTCTAGGTTGCATGCATTCATTTCTTATCCCACATTAGTGGAGTCCTAGTCCTCTACTTTAGTTGCTACTATTTATTTGGGACCTTTTATTCCTTTGATTTATGCATACTCTATTTGATGATGTTCATTTTTATATCATCGTGATTTATTTTTCACCTTGAAAGCAAATAATACAACTCAAAATCAACTACACATTTTACACCTCATACTATTTTGTTGATATGCAGTGAAACATTGATATGGCATTGTGCACTAGACAAGGTTTGATAGATTATCTTTCACTTCAAATTTCAGATTGAATAGCTGAGAGATTTACTCATCTTATTGTCATGAACCATGACAATAGTGATCAAATTTATGTAAATATTTTAGCTATTCAATATTAACTTTGGAGTGAAGGATAATCTATAATAATATGAGTCAATAATTTTAAAATCAATTCTAGCTTATCCAGTGCGTAACACCAAATCAAAGTTTCACTTTAGATTAGAAAAATCGTATGAAGTGGAAAATGATTGTAGTCGTAGGGTTTACATCATAAAATTTTTACTATACATTAATTGAATGGTCAAACACATCCCTTCTTTTGATTTTTTTTAGAATATATTTAAATTTAGGTTTAATATATTATTGGTTACATATATTATTCTCAAATGTGAACATCTTAAAAAGTGATATAGCTTAAGCTCAACAATCCTTCAAAGGCAATTCTTACTATGGCTTAAATAGCCCCACTTCACAGATTGTTCATTTAGAAAAAGATCATACTTAGACTTGATTCTCTCATGAATCACTTTCTACTTGCATCAGTAATAACTAACTTTTAATTAGGGATAACTTACAAATGAAAAGCATTTCAATCAACTTGTATGCTATCACAAACTAGAAAATTACATCTATGTTTTATTGACTGCTAGACTTTTTTGGGACTATGGAAAGCTACAACTTCATATTTATATGTGTGGATCTTTAATAAGATCAATTCATAGTTTAAGATATCTTCAATCTGATGAACTCACATTCCTTACTTTTGTTAATATTTCAAGCTATGAAAATCAATTCATATATATTTGCAGTTATTTTTTCACCTCCCCCGAGGAGTCGCATGCGCTACCTTGAAATCATATGCAACTCATTTATTTAAATTTAGATTCTAGATTTGCATTTTTAATACCCAAGGTCTGTATAAATTTAATTTATAAAAATAAAGTGTTCAATGTAGTGATACCATCATTTACACCATTTATTGGTTTTCATTACATTACACAAAATCAGTTTTTCCTAATGTCCTTTCCAATGAAAGTTTTTACTTTCTGTAGCATGCCAAATTTTTCCTTTTCAACTACTATGCCAAGTACATGATTTGAATAAATATGCCAACATCTCTTTTCCAACACTTTAATTTTGGAAACTAGAGGTATCTTTTGAGAAATTTCCATCATTGCTATTGACATCTAAGATAGTTTAAAAGGCAGTTTTGAGTGATTTGGAATTTGGACAAAATTAAAGAAGACTCATGCTAAAAATTATTTATTACTTACACTGTATCCTTACTTTATATCATGGCCTCATTGTCATTTAAATTCACATTGGTTGCTGCTATTTGTATTATGTGAGGTTCTATTTCCTATAACTTTACATTCACTTAATTCAAATTTGTACAAGAGAGACTGCCATTTCTGAGAAAGCATATAATACTCCTAAACTTTGTAATTTGGAAGCCTAGTCTAAAGAACATTTCATATTTGTATTCCTCTCTTCATTAAGATTCTAGACAATGAATATCCATACTTGTAAAATACCAACTAGACAGTGTTATTTATACAATACTTGACGAAAAGAAACAACTAATCATACAAGCATGGCCATTGTAATTAATATTTAATGTATTAATATAATATGCAACATTCCTGTACCACCTAAGCATATCAAGCACATCAATAATAAATGAAATCCATAGGAAATTAATAACCATTGTGAGTAGAATCTCATGGTATAAGGGAGTTATCTAATGTCCTTTCTATGCAAGTTTTTACTTTCTATAACATTCGTTGGTAGTCCAAGTGTTTATTGTATGATAAAATGAAACATTGTTTACTCTAGGTGAAAGAGAAGATTGATTTAGTTATCTTGAGGGGTTTTATAGTATATAAGTTGGATTTAAATTGAGGAAGTTATGATGACCAGTGTTAGCAAATAATATGAGTTTTAAACTTTGAATCCTATCATCCAATTTGACAAAATCAACAACTGTAGCTAATAAACATGTTCTCCTCTTTATGCTTGTTAATTTTTGGCAGTGTTTTGTCTTTGGGAGGGCCAATTGCTATGAAAATTCTATTTATAATATTAAATATTGTGCACATTGAAACTTGAGGTGGAAATTCAAAAATAATAATCAAAGTTATTTCAGACTAAAGCATGTTATTAAAGATAAGAATTAACTTTCCAACCTAGGACTGATGCTAAAAACACTTCCATTTCAAGCTGTCTTAATGTTAGATACTGCCAATCCTCTTATACTTTGTGCTGTGCTTAAATGTCTCTAGTTTGTCACTTAGAATATCTACTCTCTACTACAATGAAATATCTAGTCTATCAGAATTTTAATGAAATTATTGGACAGTCACATACTATTTATAAAGTTTATAATAAAATCAAATTCAAAATGTCATTGATTTTTTGGGAATTGGAGGGATTATTCAAATTTTGTAGTTATTTTTTAAATTATGTTTGAATTATATATTTTTAAAAAAATAGTGAGCCTTATACTATTAATTTTTTACAGGGACTAGATTTAATGCAAAAGTTGTGCATAAATGTTGAAGCATATGATATTGGAGGAGTTGAATGATGGGATGAAATCAATGATTCTATATTCAATATAATTCAAAAGCTGCACATTTTATTCCAATAGTTGAACAAATATAGACATATATATGTACACAATTTTATGGGTTTATGCACATATCAATACTTTATCAATGAATGTTGACACTTAAATTTTATATAGCGTATCACTTTATTTGAATAGTCAAACACATATTTTTGATTTTTAGCATTTCAAAATATATTCAATTTTGAGTTTTATATATTATTGAGTACATGTATTATTGTCAAATATCAACATCCTAGTAATAGTACATTTTACATAGACATAATTAAATATGTTTATTTTTTAAATAGAAATAAAATAAGTATTGAAGAATTATGTACAATTATTAGATCCTAATTGAATAATTGGATGTTCCATCATTAGAATATGCTCCACTTCTGGAACCTTTCCCCTAAATAATATTTCTACAAAATTTCAACCATTCTACTAAAATAGTTTTCGCCCAATTCTATATTTTGGAAAGAGTGAAGAGATTTAAAACCAGATAAATACACTTCCAAAATTTGATCACTCAATGGGTTAAAAATGAACACTTATATCTTCACTCTCAACACCTCCATTACTTTATTTTTCCTTTTCTAAACTAGAAGGAACAACATTGATATTTTTGAAAAATTCCAACTCCCCTCTCTATCATGATGCATAACTACATTGATAAGTCAAGGAGTGAGTGTAATAATCACATACAAAAATAAAAATGTTCTATTTAAATTTGAGATTTATTTGACCATCATAATGCACTTTTGACTTTAACTTTCAATTTTTTTCATATTCAAAAAATTAAATATTAATGTTATTTTATTATGCATTCTAAGCTCCTTTTTAAAAATAATTTTTAATTAGAAAATACTTTTGTTGGGTACATCTTAATACAAAAAGTAAGTATTAAGATATGAGTTTCAATAATAAGTCATTATATATATATATATATATATATATATATATATATATAAAATAATATAAATAAAAAAATAAAACAATTTTTAAATAAAATCAAACTAAAATTAAAAAAAACTACCCGTAATTAATGTGTACCAAAATATTAAAAATAATATAAATGAGTAGATTTACAATTAAAAACCGAAGTATATTGTGTTTTTTTTTTTCTTTTTTAAAAACTCAAATTTGAAATCCTAGAAATTACTTTTTAATTTTTTTTGGTTTAATATAATTTTTTTAATTACTGGCCTTATGGTGACATTTATTACTGTCGTAGTTATATCAAATAGATAAAAAATAATCAGAGTCAAAATAGATTTAAAATTAAAAAAACACTAGCCAAATTATACGTGTCGAAAAAACCTAAGTATTTTGTGGTATTTTTTTTATTTTTTAATGAAAAAAGTCAATTTTGAAAATATAGGGATTTTTTTTTTTTTAGTTTAATGTAGATTTTCGCAGTAAGAGATCAATCAATAATGTTTGTATTCTAGGTATTTCTCCCTATATGTTTATTTTTATAATGCATTTAACCTTTTGATTTTCAATCAAAACCTCAATAAATATTTAAAAAATTCACCATTCATTTCTCACAATTTTTTGTTTGATATGAGTTTTTTTATAGATTTATTTAACTCTTGTACTAGATCAATTTAATATTATTTCCCATTGAAGTATTTTTTTAAAGTTTTCTATTCTTTTGTATTCATTTTTTGTTTTGTTTGTGTAGACATTAAAATTTTATAAATAAATGTTTGACAATGTTTGTCCTTGACATCTTTACCTTGCTTGGTCAATTTATCATTTAGATAACCCATAATCTCTAAGGAAGCCTTCAAAGTCTTGTAATTATTATGCATATCTCCAATACTTCCCTATTCTATCTTTATTCATCCGTATTCAACATATGCTTCATTATTACTTTGGTTTCATAAGCTTCTATCCATTCTGGACAAAAGCACACATCAGCCAAAGATGCACCATGTTTTTATCCTATAATGTGACTTTATCTATAATGTTCCAAAAATCATCTTTTCAAAACAACACACTTCATAATGACTCTCTTATGCAAACTAATAGGTCAATTATCTGAAACATTCACCAATAAAATCACATCAAGGCTCACACTTGAAACCCCTGACTACTCTATCTAGCACTCTCTTACAAAAGGCAATTTTAAAATCATTTATCTATTCAATAAAGAGTCCTGCTCTAATTCTACTATAATATTACAATCATTGGTCAAGTTAACATTGTTTTATTACAAGTTGAGGAAATTTATTTGTTAAATGTTCTAATCAAAATTTATAGTTGCATCCATATGCTATTCCCTAAAGAAAAAACTACATCGGCCTGCAGTCCACTTGGACTATGTAGGCAACACTTAGTCAACAAGGGGTTTTTTGAGGATAGCTTGGTCATATCCCACGTCCCTACTTTTTCTCCCTTTTAGATTTGACCTTATTTTGTGTACTTATGTATGCTAGGATTTTGATTTTTATAGGTAATTTATGCATCTAAATAGGTTCCCAAAAAAATAAATAGTATGCAGACAGAGGTGAACAAACCCAAATTTTTAGATCCAATGCATAGTTTGTTTGGATAAAGTCACAGTAGTAGATAATGACACATTATTACCTTATCCATCTTTTGTGTTCTTGTCCTTGTATACATTAGATATTTGTTTTTAATTAACTCCATATTTGTAGGTTCTTATAGATAACTACAAATAGTCATAGTTAATGAATGAATAACACAATTTGAAATAAATCAGTTTGTAAGGACATATGTCTAACCCTAGTTTCTATTTTTATTAATTTACAACTTCTATAAGTTTTATAGATATCTATATTTACTATATTATTTAACTTTCTAGATTATATTTCAATAGTTTAAATTTCTAGTTAAAGTTAATTATTTATTTTAATTAATTCTAGTGTAAACATTTTGGTAAACCAACATATCATTTCAAATGCTATTTATTGCTTGTTGATTTTTTTTCCTAGGGTTTCAGTTTAATTTTGTAAATTCTGTACAATAAAATAACATAGTATTCAACCTTGGATATTATTCATAATATAGTGATTCAATTTTTTCAATCTTGAAGTATTTTGACACTGAAAAAATTTATCTTGTCACCTCGGATAAATACTGACACATAAGCTCTTTCTTTTGACCTCGGGTTGAATTTTGTCATTTCCTATACACAAAAACCTTTCATTTTTTTTCTCTTTTAACTTTATTTGCTTTATTCATTTTGAATTATATTTCATGCCTATAAGATGCAATGCTAGATTAAATGGTACTCCTTTTTCATATATGGAGCTCTCTTTGGTTTCTTCTACAATGGAAAATCATAATGAAAATGAAATTAACATTGAAATTGATCATGATAATATTGATGAGGAATATGACAATGATAAAAAAATTCACCTTAATACAAATGAGCTTAATGAATTAGATAGAGAGCAAGTGAAATAATTATCTATATTTCATCAAGGTCTCCAAAAATACCCTCATGAGGTGAATAACATCATCTACATATTTATTGAATCAAAATTTGAGCATCAAACTAATTTAGCTTCTTCCTCTCAAGTTTTTCCATTTATCATTCTTAAGACCCTTTCTTCCAATGTTGTTACTTCTACCATTGAACCTATGCCTATTTATACACCCTTAGTCACTTCTACACCTTTATCCCTTGACCTAAGAACATCACTTGCTATCCTCTTCCAAATGGCTTTGTGGATTTCAAGCTTCCTCTTTATAAAGGCAAAGATGATATTAAAAAAAATTTGTATGCCTTCCATGTAACTTGTCTAAATTAGGTGGATAATGACAAATTGTTAACTAAGCTCTTTCCATGCAGTCTCAAAGATTATACTCTTAGATGGTTCTATGATCTTCCTCTCCAATCAATTACAACATTTGATCCTTTAGAAAATCAGTTTTTGACAAATTTTTATATCAATATTGGTGAAAAACTATCCTATGCTCAAATTTTAAATATCAAACAAGGTCCAAATGATATACTTAATGAGTATATTCTAAGATACAAGACTATGCTTGCTAAAATGATAAATCCAATCACTAATAATGAGCTTCAAGATATATTTACTCAAAGCTTGCTTACCCCTCTTCAAGAATCTATCATGTTTGATATGTTTAAATAATTGGATGAATTATGCAATACAATTAAAGAGTGTGAGGTCAAAGTGATTACATTGAATAAGCTCAAGTATACTTCCAATTTTAAATGTACTTCAAAAATCAAATTTTAAGGTAACCCTAATTATAAGAGAAAAGTTAATGGATGACTTATGCATCTAGATGATTTCTAATGGTCTACAACTGGAAGACAGATGTGCCCCCATGTGATAGAGGACATCATCTTACAAATAGAAATAAAAAACATGTTTACCTTATTGAAGCACCTGATATGTATTAGCAAAGGTAGGATCTGCTTCATACAAAGCACCCTAAGTAGTAGTCTTGTATCTACACATGTCAAGATCTATTGTGTGTGTAGTAATTGGTGGGTGGCTTAGATAATCTATAGCCATATTTGAGCTCCCCTTTTTGTGTTTGATTATCAGATGGAATTGCTACAGATATGTGGCCCAATTTTGGTGCCTCTCATTTCATAGTTTGCTTTGTGTTTGAATGAATTCCAATGTTTTGTGGTCAGTATGGATGACCATCTCTTTCCCCAAGATGCAGTGTTTCCATTGTTTGTAGGCTTACACAATGGCATAAAGTTCCTTTTCATATGCTAGGTATTTGTTGATTGTATTAGTGAAAGTTTTAATGTGATATGCAACATGATGGCCATGTTGCATGATGACAACTCCCATGGCATATTCAGATGCATCTATCATCAACTTGAAAGGTTGATGCAAATCTGGCAAGGCAAGAATAGGGGTTGAGAAAAGTCTATTCTTCAAATTCTCAAATGCCTTTTTTTATATTTCTCCCCATTAAAATTTAGATTTAGCTCTTCCTTTAGTCACTTGGGTTAGTGTCCAAGCAACATATGAGAATCCAAGAACAAACCTAGGATATAAATTTGCAAGACCTAAGAAGATGTGAAGTTCTGTGAGGTTCCTTGGTGTAGGCCATTCTTTAATAACTTGAATATTCTCTGGATCGATATGGACTGCTTCATTCACAACGTACCCTAGGTACTAAATTTTTTTCATCTTTAATGTGCATTTATCAAGATTTAAATACAACTTATGCTCCCAAAGAGTTTGAAGCACCTTAAAAACATGTTGCAGATGTTCCTCCCATGTTCTACTATAGATGAGTATGTCATCTAGGTAGAAAATCATGAATGAGTTGGTGAAGGGTCACAAGATGTCATCCATCATCCTTATGAAGGTTGCAGGTGTGTTAGTTAAGTCAAAAGGCATAACCAACCATTCAAAGAGCCCCTCATATTTGAATGCAGTCTTCTAGACATCAGTGGGATCGATGGGAATTTGGTGATAGCTAGATTTGGGATTAATTTTGGTGAAAAAATTCACACCATAGAGTTGGTCCAGTAGGTTTTCAATCCTAGGGAGGGGGTAGAGATTCTTCATAGTGATTTTATTTAGGGCTCGATAGTCAATGTAAAGCCTCCATGTTCCATCTTTCTTTGGTG
Source organism: Torreya grandis (assembly GCA_037957365.1). Lineage (NCBI taxonomy): Eukaryota > Viridiplantae > Streptophyta > Pinopsida > Cupressales > Taxaceae > Torreya > Torreya grandis. Next base: position 1,878,285 of record JARHVA010002169.1, on the reverse strand, counting down.
CTAAGACAATCAAACTACCATAGGGTGAAGAGCTTGGCCTAATGTGACCCTTTTGAATTAATTCCTAAATCTATCTTTCTATCTCATCATTCTCCAAAACTGATATGTGATACACAAGACTATTAGGAAAAGGTGATCCTGGGATCAAATTGATAGAATGTTTTACCTAGCAATGAAGTGGAACTCCTATGGGTGAATTGAATAAGTCATCATATTCTCCTATGATTTGTCCCATCTACTTCTATTATTGTGTTGATTATGTAGTCAGGACTACAACATTGGCCTTCTTGGATTTCTGTGGTTTGACCACTATGTGAACAAATTGTTGTCTTTTCCACCAATCTCTTACATTGCTTGGCACTAATCAGGGAGATAGATGTGGGAGGTGGTACCTCTAGTACCTTGTATCACTATGTTTCAAGAGTGAGGGTGATTCTTCTGGTTTGTGATTCATAGATTGCATGTCGATCATACATGAATGGCTGACCAAGGAGTACATCACAAACATCTAGATTGACCACATCACACAAGACTTCATCTTGGAAAGATTTTATTGCATATGAAAGAAGACACTAATGGGTGACACAAAATTCTCTCCTTAGGCTCAACCATCCAATATTGTATGGCTTTGGGTGAGGATTTATGGATATATTTAGACTTTTCATAACTTTAACATAGATTAAATTCTTTTGACTCCAACTATCAAGAGTGAAATGTAGAGGCTTACCTTTTACCCATAATTTGGAGTGAAACAACCTTTCCTTATCATCTAGCCTTTCCTTGTGGGTCTATGATGAAACAATGACTGTATTAGGATCAACATCTACAATCTCTTCTTCATCCTCTTTGACTGTAGTTTGTATATGAGAGAGCACTAGATGTCAAGTATTGTGACTCAAAAAGTAGTGACTTGATGGCTCAACATTCTTCTTTGGAGCGAGTTCTAGTTTTGTGATAATCACACCATTTTCCTGTCTTCCCCTTCTGGGGTTTCTTATCTTGAAACTCCTTTTGCTTCCAATTTTGGCCTCGTGTTTGACCTTTCTTGTCATTTTTCTATATTGAAAGCTGAATCTTCATATTCTTTCTTCCATGTTTTTGCTTAATCTTCACTGTGAATTTGTATGCCTCACTGAGGGTTTCCAAATTGAATAGTTAAATTTCCCCCTGTATGTACCATTGTAGTCCACCATGATATTTGAGAGTCTTATGTTTATCAATTTCTTGGATGCCCAATCTTGTAGACAGAGAATGAAAAATGTCAGTGTAATCTTGAATAGATTAGTCCTTACCTTGGTGAAGTTATTGCTACTGTATGTACAGATCATCATATACTCCAATAGGATAGTATTCTTCCTTTACCGCTTCCATGAAATCATCCCAAGTAGGTTCCACCTCAAGGCCAATGTCATCTGTACTAAACCTCTTTTTGTACACTTCTCACCAATTTTTTATGGGTAATGATGCTTTCAAAAGAGCAAAAGTGATATTTTTTCCATCAATGAATTTATTTATAGAAAATTAGGAAGATAATTAATCCAACCAATTTTCTATTACATCAGCATTGATTTTTCCTTCAAATGTAGGGATATCAAAATTGACCTAAACCTTGAAGGGTATTGGGGCATTGAAAGGACATTCCATGGATGAGGAGCCAGGAAGTGTAGATGAGGAGCCAAAATTTCCCATCAAGCTTTGTTGGAGAATTTAGGTGAATTATTACAACATCTATGCTTATTGCCATTAGAGGGATTCATTCACCATTTATTTTAAGGGATCAGATGTCTCGATGTCATCTACCATTTGAAGTCATTTGGAGTGAATAGGTGGATAGTTTGGAAGCTCTGTTATTTTCCACCCAAGCTTCTTGTAGCCTGACCTCATCCTCAGGATTATACACTCTCAAAATAAACCACTCTGATATAATTGATCCAAAACTTAGAAGTTTTGATTGAATGATATTTCAAGAACATGAAAATAACATAGTAATAATGATTTCTCTGAAAAGAGATGTTTTATTACTCAAGATTGCAATACAAGCATATGCTTATCTCTAGGAAGAGATGTCTCATTTCCATTTTAGGTTACATCTTCATTTATACACATTTTTAAGGCAAGAGGAGGATGTGGAAGCTCACCGATATCAAGGGAGATTAAGTGGTTTGACTTTCATGATCTACAACAATACATAATTCAAGGAATTGCTATTTTTAGAAACTTACTATTTTTAGAATGCACTACTAAAATTGAAATTTGGGGCATTTTTATTGGGTTTTCAAGGGTAAAAAATCACCAAGCAGAGGTTGTGCCATCTCACCACATTTTCCTTATTTTTAATTTTCTAATGTTTCAAAGAGGGAGTCAACCAAAGCTATGGTGCAAAAGTTATGGCCCCCGAAAGTTTCATCATCAATTGGGGTAAAACTATCACCCAAATTATCACATGAATTGTTGCCCATATTAGATAACAAGAGTGAGGCTAAATTCATAGTAAATTCTATATCACAACCACCACATAAGATTCAATTACAAGCTCTATCAAGGAGGCAATTATCAAGGCTACCTTCACCTCCTCATGTGATACTACAAAAGCTGCTTGAATGTCATGTTATTACACTTCCTACAGACTTCAAAATAAATCCATCTAGACCTCAATATGGAATCTTTGATGGAAATTCATTTTGTGATTATTATATATGTGTTAGAATTTCTAATAATAGAGGTATGATGCTTAACCATAAAATTCTAGACATCATTGATGAAAACATCATTGACATTGGTACAACTAGGGAGGAGGCTAAGCCACAAACAAATGACAATGCAATGCTAAAAATGTATAAAGATCCATTTACAAATCATGAAGCAAAAGTTAATAATTTAAAAAAAAAAGTAAATTATGCATATAATTCTCATCCTCCTCCTTATTCATATGAACATCCACTTGATAGTATCATTGGTATAGTTAAAAATAAGCTATTATCATACATATCTATTACATTGATGATTATGAAATTGTTGATGATAATTATGATAGACACAATTTGCAAGTTCCTTATTATGCTTCACACACTACTTTAAATATATATTTCAATCACTTGATACAATTATATATCCAAACTTATCATATGCTTTAATGTATATCTTTTAGATTCTAATACAATTCAAATTTCACATGCTACTACTTGATTACATATTTCATAAATGCTCCCAATTTTTTTTTTTGAGACAATTGATTTTCAGGAAATTTACCTCATATCAAAAGTGGGGCATCATAATGGGATTATCTACAAGTTTTCACAAGCAATATGTTTTAGATTTGATAGTTTACAATATGAAAAATTAGAATTTTTAGATTTTAGGGGCATTCATCTCACTTATGCACTCCACTCTTACAACATATTGAGCACATATACACTTGTGTAAAGACAACCACAAGATTTAAAACAATTTTCAAAAGATCAAATTTACACTCTATATAGTATAGGGGGCATGATATTCATTCATGTACAATCTAATACTTCACAAAACTCAATTTTTTTTTTCAAGCAATCAAAGTTTCAAGAATTTATAGTTCGAATCTAGATATGTATGTAGCAATGTGAGTCATATTTTATAAGTAGACCATGTTTGATCTTAGTGATGGTCCATGTCTTGGTTGAAATTTATTAATCCATGCATTGGATCCCACCTCTTTTTTTAAGTTCAACATGTGAGCCACGTTTGAGCTTAGTGACATTCCACATCTTGGTTGCACTTTAGTGAACCACTTTGTTGGTTCCCACTTCTTCAAAGGAATTATAGATTAATCTATGAGGGTTGGAGCATATAATATTTACAACTTAAGCATCATCATTGATTATTCAAATTGATTCTTTATTACTCTCAATTCACCATAGGTTCAATACTTATCCACATGCCTAAACAAAGGGGCATGCACATCTCCATGATAAAGATAAAGTGCGTATACACATTCATGTATCAGATTTAATTTACTCTAATAGTTTTATGAATCACTAGAATAAAGGGAGGTCAAATGTAGACACTAAAATTTAATCATTAAATGCTTGACAATGATTTTCCTTGACATCTTTACCTTGCTTGGTCAACTCGCTATTCTGATAACTCATAATATCCAAAGAAGCCTTCAAAGTCTCATAATTATTGTGAATATCTCCAAGACTTCCATATTATATATTCATCCATATTTAGCTTATACTTCACTTTCACTTTAGTTTTAGAAGCCTTTATCCCTTCTAGAAAAAAACACAATATCAGATAAGGATGTACCACATCTTTGTCTTATAGTGTGACTTTATCCATAGTGCCTGAATGATCATATTTTCAAAATGACATGCTTTATAATAGATCTCCTATTCAAACCAGTAGGCCATTTATAAAAAACACTCAAAATATTCACTGCTAAAATCACATCAAGGCTCACACTTGTAATCTCTGGCTACTCTATCTAGCACTTTTTTATAAAAGGCAATATCAAAAGCATTCCTGTATTCAACATGGAGCCATGCTACAATTCTACTGCAATAATATAGTCATTCGCTAAGTTAATATTATTTTATTATAGGTTGAGGACATTCCTTTGTCAAGCATTCTAATCAAATTTACTAGTTGTATCCATGTGATCTTCCCTAAAGGGAGAACTACATCAGCCTGAGGTTCACTTGGACTATGTAGGAAACACTTAGTCAACAAGGAGTTTTTTGAGGATAAATTGACAATATCCCACTTCCCCACTTTTTACATCTTTTACATTTGATATTATTTTGTGTACTTATACAAGCCCGTGGTTTTTATCTTTTAGGTCATCCATGCATCCAAACAAGGTTTACAAAAATCAAATAATATACAGACAAAGGTGAATAAGCCCATATTTTTAGATCTAGTGCATAATTTGTCTAGATAAAATTGTAGTAACAGATAACAACGTATTGTGATCATGTTTGTATTATGCATCTGTCCATGTATACAATAGTTATCTATATTCAATTGACTCTATTTTTTTAGGTTCTTATAAATAATTACATATAATCACAGTTAGTGAATGTATAACATAATTTGAAATAAATTAGTTTGCAAGGACAAATTTCTAACCCTAACCTTAGTTTTTATTTTTAGCAGTCTACAACTTTTGTAAATTATGTAGATCTTTGTATTTACTATATTATGTATTATTTAACTTCCTAGATCATATTTAAATAATTTACATTTCCACCTAGAGTTAATTTTTTATTCTAATTAATTCTAGTGTAAATAGTTTGGGGAAAAAGTGAAGAACAAGTATATTTTAAAATTAATCCTTAATATAATACTTTCAAATTTGTTTTGATTAGTCATGGGTAGTAACACAAAAGTTGTTGATGAAGAACTTAGATTTGGTTTATAATGTTATGTTAGTAATTCTGATAGAGTTAAAGGTATTGAGATTCAAAATAATACTACTATTTGAGAGTTTTATCAACATTGAGAGAAATCACTAAAGTTTGACATTATTACTGAAAGTGAAATAATCAAATATCCATCATAAGTGGCTACTAATGAGATCAAAGATGATGCCCTATTTTGGAATATTTATAACTATGAAATAAGTCAATCATATAATTGCTACAATGTAAAGCTTCCTGATATGCCCCTAACCTATAACATGTATAGGTATATGTGTGGACAACTTGTGGCTTCCATAACTATTGTCCTTATCTTGTCACATTTCTCTAGGATCTTATATTGTTAGTTAGGGTTGGCCTATGGAAGAACCATATCTAGAGTAGAGTATATATATGAAGTAGTGGTTAGCATTTTGATATGATATTATGATTTATGTTCCTATTCCATTGTATAGAGGTTTCCACCTCAAAGTGTCTTAGTCATATTTATCAACTATTATGATATTCTATCAATTATTATTATAGATTTAATTATTTTGCTCTTATTTCTACAATCTATGATTGCTAATTTGTTACCAATATTCCATTGATGTAAATTATCGAAGTAATTTAACTAAAAATGGTATCTGAGCTTTGATTTGGGAAAGATTATACAACACAATGTTTTTATAGTGTAGTGATTGTTCTATGAGCTAAAGGATTGAAAAAAACATAAATTGCAATCTGAGAAAAAAATATTTTTTCTGTCACCACAATATTACTGAGGCTTTTTTTATTAAAAAAAAGTATTGATTTTTATTTCACACCCTTATGTAATTTATAAGTGATTGGATTCATCTCAGTGAGATGATCACGATGTTATAATTCCCCGATACACTTTTTGGCCCAAAATCCTATAATTTATACATGGCAAGACCAAACACTCGAGGCTATGGGAAAGGGCAAGCTACTCCATGAAAAACACCTATCAAGGATGATATGGAGTCATTTACTTCTAAATAAATGGTTATTGAATTATAATCACAACTCCAAGATGAGATGTAAACCATGGTTAAAAAATAAGATATAGATAATATCTTTGGTGAAATGACCTCGTTGTGAGATATGATGTCCAATATGCATGTTCAAATGGCAACTATTTTAGTATCCTTGTAAAATACAAACATAAATACACCACTAATAAAATGCATTATGTATGCAATAAATTAAGATAAACCTACAACTTATGTATGCATTAGGTATGTAATAATATTGCATATATTCATTGTTATCCCATGTGTCTTTTATCTCATTTAATAAGCTATTTTTGATTTTTGTAGGAATAGGAAGAGTCTCTTTTGGAATGTGAATTGAAAAACTATTTTGGATTATATATTTGTAAGGTTTTCTCTTTCAAATTTAATTTTAACATAATTTTGGCTTGCACCACTGATTTTTAAATCACGAAATTGACCCTAGGCTTGACAGTGGTATCGCAGCCTATTTTTTTTCATAGGTCTAATTCATTCTTATTTTCTCCTTAATTTCAAAATAACCATATATTATTTTATTAAAATTAATATTTGATATGAAATATTTGATAATATTTAGGTGAATGATGCATATGCATAAGTTGTGTCAACTAGTTTTAGGATAAATTGGTGGTTTTAGTTAGTTACTTCTATATTTTTTGTAATGTACTAGTCATATTATTTATTTTGACTATCTCTTAGATTGCATCATTCTACTATTCTAACTGTATCTATAGGTTAGTGTCAAAAGTGATTAAATGAGGAGAGTTATTAGGTGGATTTTATCTATAATAATCTTAGAATAGACACAAGCCATCAGGCTTAATATGTTTGGTATGGTGGTTGTTCAAATTTAGAATCATCCTACCTACCAAAACTATCAAAAATTACACAAGGCACGATGTTTCATATAAATTTTTAAATTAAAGGTTGTGGCATTCCATCTTTTTGTACCTTTTGATTCCTTTAAAATAGGCATTGGTATTTGTAAGGAACTCAAACAATATTGAACATTTTCAGACTTGCATTCAAACTTGCACGTGGAAGAATCATTAATTTAGAATTTTTCATATTCCAATATTAGAATTTTGACTATATGCCAAAATGGAAAAGAAAACTTTATAGGCTTGAAAAGTTATTTTGATTTTAATAATTTTCATTCAAAAAGCAACATTTTTAATTTTAAGTGTTTTTTTCAATTTCAAAGCATTTAAAAATTTAAAATGTAAAGCAAAATTTTCATTTTTTATTGTAAATTTAAAAAATAATGCAAGCTACTCTATGAAAATTTGGATAAAAACAACTAAATTTTACAATTAAAAGAGAAATAAGGAGAGTTACTCTTTCACCCATTCACTACCATAAAAAATGTAAATCTAGAAATCAATAAAAATCTAGTATATCATCAAGTATGAGGTATTATTGTTAAGTTGTTGTTAATGATAGGAAAAATATTTTTCACATGCCAACTAGATACAATGTACCACTATGATCTCACATGAATTAATGATTATTTCATGTACTAATAAGTATATATAAAGGACAAACTTCTTCCACACATCGAAGCGTATATAGGAAGGGTGGGTATATAGAGATATTTTGTATATAGGTCTTATGGTATATAAATAAGGGGACCATTTGGAGTGATAAAGAACCAATTTAGGGTTAATAAAACTCAAAACTCCAAAACTCAAAATAAACTAATGCATTCATTCAAATCTATTATTGGCACAATATTGACATGCAAAGACAACTAGTTAGAATGGTCTTAACAAATGGATAACACAATCATCTTCAATGATATATGGTTTAATATTTGTGAAAGGTATACATAAATAGTTGAGCCAATAGGGATGCAAAATATACTTAGACATGGAAGAAAAAAACCCAGAGAGCAATGGCTGGATAAGGACCTTAGTTGATGGAGATGTGTTTCATTATATTCAAGGGTCTGGTACTCCATGGGAATCATTTAAAAAATTTAAAGAACTATATGATTCTCACTTAGAGTTGAAAATTATTTAGTTTTAATTAAAATTTTCAACCTCAAGTTGAAAGATGGTGATGTGATGAGATTTGCTTCAAAAATGTGTGAAATAAAACATGATGTGGATGCCACGAGTGTCAAAATCAAAATATCTATGAACACTTCATAAAATCCCTTATTAATAACTATTAAACCTAATTAGAGTTTATACAAGCAAGAAATTAGTTGAAGACTCTCGCATTTGATCATTGGTTGAAAATATAGTGGAAAGAGAAAAGGACTTTGGAAGAAAACTGAGTCCATAGGAGAAAGTGTGTGTTATGTAAAGGAAAATTATTCCAAAACATCTAATAAGGCCACATATTATAAAATTTAAGGAAATAATAAATACATTAAGAAAAATAAAGGAAATGATAACAAAAATGAAAATCAAGGTTGTCAAAATAAAAAATAAAATGATAAACAAAACCTCTACTAAGAATGGTGTGACAAAAGAGGAAGCCATGAGACTCATGAATGCATAACACCATGGGAAAAAATTGAAGCATATAATAATAATAAAGAGGAAAAAACAAAGAAACAAATAAAAGAGTCAAACTCTACTTAATTCATTAGTGAATGTGTGTTTTCCAATACAGATGATGAAGCAAACACTGTCTTAGTTCATCATGGTTTGATGCTTGGGTTCTTGATAATGGTGCCACTCTGCATATGAATTTTTGAAAAAAACTTACTTAAAGAGTTTAATTAATAAAGTTATGGTTTAGTATACCTCAAAAATAGATCAAGTCTGTAACCTTAAGGAAGATGTACAATACAACTGAAGTGTCTAGGGCTTTTAGATTTCAAACTCTAAAATGTTCTCCACCTTCCTTAATTAAAAAATAATAAAATTATTATCCCTAGTGCTCATTAGGCAACAAGGCCATTCCATCTTATTGGATAATGGTGATGTCACTATCAAAAGAAAATGTGACAATGCAGTTATCTTGAATGGATATAAATAAGGCAAATTACTCAAACTCAGGGGTGAGCCATCAAATTAAAGGAATTATGCTCATCTTGTTGAAGACAAAATGTCTCATAATATGTTTTGTATTTTCATATTTGGGAATAATCACTATAACCATATTCATGCATTGTAAAATAATGGTGTTGATGGAATGTCTACCATCCTGCACTATCAGATGAAAAGTGTGAAGCTTGCATTTTGGCCAAACATGCAAGAGAACAATTCCAAAATTCATGGTGGAAAAAAATTAAAAGTTGAAATTGATTCACTTAGACTTATGTTCTATTATAATTCTCTCAGTTGGTGGTTAGAATTAATTCATGTTGTTCATTGATCACTACAACATAATGACTTGGATATAATTTTTGAATAAAAAATTAGAAGCCTTCAAGAATTTTCAAAAATTTTAAACCATGATTGAAAATGAAGCTCAAATCTAAATAAAAACACTTAGGAAAAATAATGGCGGTGAATAAAATTCAAATAAGTTTGAATCCTATCTTAATAAAAATGGGATCAAACATCATCTCATAGTTCCTCACACTCTAAAACAAAATGGAGTTATAGAAAGGATGAATAGAACTATGATGAATATGGTTTGTGCTATGTTGTAATTCAAAGGGGTAAATCTACACTTTTGTTCTGAAGAAGCTAAAACAATACTATACCTTTGTAACAAATCACCATCAATAGATATTGAATTCAAGATTACATATGAGATGTGGTGTGGTCATATTCCTTTAGTGTGACATTTTCAAATTTTTGTATCCACTTGATACACATTGATTCCAAAAGATAAGAGGAATAAATTGGACCATATGAGTCACAAATGCATTCATTTGGGATATTATTAATCCTCCAAGACATACAAGATATATGATGAGAAAGAGAAAAAGTTTCTTGTCACAAAAGAAGTTGTATTTTATGAAACTACAAAGGATAGTCAACATTAAATGAAAATTAAGTCAACTTGAAAAATATGAAAAGTTTGATGTCCATAAGGAGAGTGATTTAGATGTTTCAAATAGTGAGTGGGGGACATACAACTGGGAATCAATTGATTCTTTATTGTCTCCTATACATGAGAATGAAACTCCTATTGAAGGAAAAAGTACAACTTCATCTGATAATGAATACGAACCAAAATAACATAGGAATGAAAGTGAAGGAAATTTAGAAGATTAAATTGAAGCACCTAAACCATGGAAAAAGATGCCTAAGTGGGCCACTCAAACATTAAATTATTTCAGAGCCGAAGAAGTTGGTAAAATAGGCACTAGAAGTGCACATGTAGAAACATCAAAATTAGACAAGTTACTTGAATAAATTTAATATAAGATTGGAAAAATCACCTTGAATGATTCTTCAGAATAAGAACTCAATGTTGCATTTGATTCAGAACCAACATATTTCAAACAAGCTGAGAAGCTTTAACCTTGGAGAAAAGAAATGATAGACATGCATTGGTAAAAAATGGGACTTAGAAATTGGTTAATACTCTATATAGATACAAACCTATTAGTTATAAGTGGGCCTATTATAAAAAATACAAGTCTGATGGCTCACTTGACAAGCACAAAACAAGGCTTGTTGCAAAGGGATATACTCAAAAGGAAGGAATTGACTAAAATGAAACATTTGCACCTACACCAAAATGGACTGCCATTCAAACCATGTTGGCTATGGAGCTCACAATGGATGGAAAGTTCATCAAATGGATGCCAAAAATACATTTATGAATGGTAACCTAAAGGAAATAATGTGCATGATAAAACATGAAGGTTTTATAGTAAAATGCCAAGAGCACAAGGTGTGCAAACTTGAAAAATAGCTATGGTTTGAAACAAGCCCCTCAAGCGTGGTATGATGAACTAGCTAAGCACCATATGAACATGAACTTCAAACATTTTGAGAATGAATATACAAATAATTGTATTTATGGTGGTGTATGTTGATGATTTTCTCATCACATGGAATAATGAATGGTACACTATAAAGTTCAAATCAGAGTTGATGAAAAGCTTTGAAATGGCCGATTTGGGTTATTTTCATTACTATTTGAGTATTTAATTAATTCAAAAACTAAAGTACATCTTCATCACATAATATAAGTATATTGGTGAAATTCTAAGCAAGTTTGGAAAGGAAGATTATAAGCTTATTAACACACCCATGAAACAAAATCTAAAATTGCAATCAGAAGATATAATAGATTTACTCGATGCCAATAAATATAAACAACTCATTGGAACTCTAATTTATGTGACCATAACAAGACCATATATTTCCTTTGTTATTGGTGTTCTTTCAAGATTTATGCAACAACATAGAAATAATCATTAGGTAGCAGTAAAAAGAGTCCTTCAATATCTTAAAGGAACACAAAATTTTGGACTCAAATACTCTAGGGTAAGAGACTTTAAACTAGCTGGGTATTCAAATTCTGATTATGTTGGTGATCATGAAGATAGAAATTAAACTACGAGTTTTATGATGAATTTGGGAATAATAGTTATCAGTTGGAAATCCAAAAAGTAATCAATGCAAATAATTTCCTTAGTAGAAGTAAAATATATGGTCACTTATGAGGCAACCATAGAGATCTCGTGGCTTAGAAGGGTTCTTTCAAATTTGTAGGAACAACAAATTTTCTTAACACATTTCATGGTTGACAAAACTTATACAATCCAAATGGAAAAGAATCTAGTCTTTCATGACTAAACCAATCATATCAATACTAAATTTAATTTGATTTGACACTATGTGAAAGATGGCAGTGTCAAGTTACAACATTGACCTATAATAGAGAAACCAATAAACATCCTATTAAAAGTGCTTAGATGAGAAAAAATGAAAAATTTAGAGGAATGCTTGATCTGACAAAGACCCCTATAATTTAAGGGGATATGTAATAATATTATATGTATTCTTTATTATCCTACATGTCATTTGTCTCATTCAATAAGAGATTTTCCATTCCCATAGGAATAAGAAGAGTCTCTTTGATATTGTGAAGTGAACAACCATTTTGGATTATATATTTATAAGGTTTTCTCTTTCAAATTTAATGTGAACACAATTTTGGCTTTCAACAATAATTTTTAAATCATGAAATTGATCCTAGACCTGACAATATTCAACTAACATCTATTGTGATACTTTTTATATCAGGGACATGACCAAATTAAATCTAAAAACCTAAGGGATCTCTTATGACATAACACTAAAAGAGAGGATTACAAAGCCTCTAGGAAAATGATATTATGCAATAATCCTAGCTAGGTCAGAATATATGAAATAAAATTAATCTATTACTCACCAAAGCTTGTGTCACATAGGGGGATGGTTAAACAAACAAAACAAATCAAGGGATCATGGTAGGAAAATGGTGGCCTAGATCAACTAAAGTGGAAGATGGAACAAAATAAGACCCTATAGCTATACTAAGTTTAAGTATAAAGGTAATATAATCAAGGAGTTATACATTTAACACATATTACTTTTTACAATATCTATCTATAAAATGGAACAATAAAAGTTAGAGATACTTACCTTGGGTGAACATGTTGAGTCTTAATCTTTCCCTTGGCTAATGGTTCTTTTCAAGAGGTTATTGTGGCTTTTTAAGGATCACACTATATAAATCAAATATAGACTAAAAGACTCATACTTTGCATCTAAGACTTCCTAAAAAATAATTTATCTTCCCTCCAAGGCAAACCCTAAGCAATAGCTCCTTCAAATACATATTTAACAAAATTATGAGTTCTAATAATATGAAATGAATGTTCCAATCGATTGAATTAAAATGAGCCTTGTATGATAGCCAAAGATAGGTATTAACCCCTTCTATAATTTTAGCAGATGAGGTTAGCTAGCTTGACCCAATTTTAAATAAAAAATTATCATTAGGCCTCAAACTAGGTTGGCCAGACTGACTTAGTTTTGTAACATGCACTTTAAATTTTATACTAGGGTCTACCTACACTGACTTAGTAGGAAAATAGGGTATCTAATTAGTTAGGGTCTATTTTAAATGAAAATTACTTAGAGAAATGGATAGATGATGTTTTTGACTTGGGGAGTTAGATAAGCAAGATTTGTAATGAGTTTAGATATGATAGAGTTGACCAACAATATTACAAAGCACTAATGGTTTACCCACCCCTTTTCTAGTGCAACCTTTAAGGCATGCACTCATAGAGATCAAAACTTAATAGATTTATAAAATAGATAAAGCATCAATAAAAGATAAAGTTTAAAAATATTGTGTATAAATATACCCCACTCAAAGCTCATCACATGTCACATAGGTGTAACATGAGATGACGCTTTGAGAAATAACATAGCAACATATAACATTGATCTAATAGATTGTAATAGAAGGCAAAAAATAAATGATCATAAAGAATTTTTGAAAATAATTGAAAGTACCATATACATACCTTGACGTACCTTTATCATTGAATGGTTTTCTATTGTGTATGTAGTCTTAATCATGGAGGGCATATTAACTGCTTTGGACAAACCCTAAGGATACAAGCCTAAAGAGCAAAAATAAACAATTGTAAGGAAATCAAAGTAAATGAAAATTTTCATATCTAAAAATGTCACTTATAAAATTGGTAAGCTATGAAGGAAAATGCTAAGTTAGAACCGAAATACCAAGGAAAATAGGTGAAATGAGAGTAAATTGGGTAACCAAAAATCCAAGTCTAATAAGTGATCGATAAACATAACAAATTCACCCTAAGTAAGAAAAGTGATAAACCAAATCAAATAAAGGACACATGAAACTAAAATAATGGAACCCACATTAATGCAAGAGAAGTAACCATCCATACTCAAACAAATATGAAAAAAATATAAATATAAACAACATTGATGAAATAGAAGTAACAATCCACACTCAATTAATAATGAAAAAACTAAAAGTAAATTTTAAAATAAATGAAAAGAAATGTTCTAAAAAAGGTGAAAAATAAACTCAGAGTCTCAACCATAACCAATATAAATTTGAGAAGTATACGATAATGATAAATAAAGTATCTTGTAATTGAAAGAGTTATAAAAAATCTTTAGCGAAGATCTCTCCAAGAGCTCATTACGACAACCATGACAGCTTCAATATTGCACACCAAAAATAAACTATATATTATCCACATATAGATTATACAATGAATAGTTTACCTTGCATTACCATATAAATGATTAGGTGAATAGGTACATAAATAGGTGGAATATAGGAGAATCCTAACCATACCATGCATGTGGTACTATCTTCCCTAATAGAAAATAAGACCTAAGTAAGTTAAAGAGTAAGAAAGTAATATCCTACACCAACAGCCCCCTTAAGCATAACTTAGGTGGGTATAATAAAGGATGCAGTGTGAAGTCACATGTCCCTATAGATACCAATCCATCTTACCATAGTACATGGATGTCGACTCACTATAACCACCAATTCAAAGTAAAAATGGTGATAAATATGAGGATCACTAAATATGAACACTGTGTTCCAAAATACTAAGTAGAGTAATAAACACAAGGAAACATTACTTGAACACCTTTTGATAAGATGGCAAGAAGTGAATACAAATATTGGTGGGGCTACCAATTTGGTGTCACTGGTGGGGATACCACATTAGTGTCACTATAAGAATCACCAAGAAGGCCATGGAGGCAAGCAAAAAATCCTCATATGGGTTTTGAAAAATAAAGTGCCTAAATAAGATACCCATGTATAAAGGAGGAATCCAGAAAACACTCAAAAAAGTATAAAATATACATATAACTATCATAAAGTGGAGAAAAAGGAGAAAATTATAGGAGAACTCTCCCCCAAAAAGAGAGAAAAGAATATGAGAGAGCTAGAAAGCCCCCCAAATATGGTGTTGAAGTAGTATATACTCCAAGTACTTGAAAGTTAAAAAAAAATCCAATCTATATAAGTGGTTTGAATCCACTACTTCATCATAAAAACAACTGATATTAGGCTTCACCAGAATATATCTAATCAAGAAGACTATTAGTGGTGACAAAAGTGCAAAAGAGTACTGCATGTGTAAGGAACGCTCAACACCTAAGAATCAAAATCTATACCACACCCCCATACTATTGATTGGGTAAAATGATGACAAAAATGATGTATGTACACTCCCCCATAATGATAAATAGGTGGATGAAAAAGATCTGCATGATTGGTTTGAATCCACTACTCAAACATCGAATAAGCTGATATTGTATACATCAAAATAGATCCATATTCTATGGGAGATTATCAACTATCAAAAAGTGGTGTCAAAAATACAAATAAAGTCTCTCAAAGAGGATGGATCTGGCAGTGATGGAAGAGATAAGTAACTAAAGAAGTGAAAAGGTACCCATAATAGAGCACACAAACACATGAAGTTAGACAAGATTGAAACAACAAACCCCCCATGGCACTTCATAAATTAGTGTGAGTATAACATATCCCAATAAATACCAAATGAAAACAAGGAATACATTGGGATTCATTATAATAGCTCCAAACAAGGAGACTATCGACTTGTCAAAGAAGCCATCAAGTGTCATGAGAGATGCTTTAAAAATAAGGGAGTGAAAAAGAGTCTCTATAGAAGAAGGCAAGGCACTAAGAAAGGGGCCTTTATGGAAACATGCCACAAATTATAAGTGTGTCAAAGTGCCAATGTGTAAACTAGAATAGAACATGTCGTGGGTTGATGGAAGATTGTGGAAAATGGTGAAAAAAGCCATTATGTATGAAAAAACACACCTAAAATGATCAACTACCAAAAATGAAAACCTATAAAATCACATGTAAAGGGACGTCAGACTTAGCTAAAAATGCATATGAGATAATGAAAATTACAAGAGTGGCATAAGTGATACAATGTGGGCCAAGAAAGAGTAATGTGGACCAAAGCTCATGAAAATAGGATGTCAGTCGTAACCAAAAATGCATCTAAAAATTGCAATGAGAGAAAAATTAAAGGAGAGAAAAAAGAGTTTTATTTTGCACATGAGGGGGTTTACCCTCCTACCAAACTGAACCTCAAACCACTGATCTTCAATAAATAAGATGGAATACATGTGATAAAATACTAATCAATTAACTCTTTATAATATCCTCCTCTACAATATATTTTCCCCAAAAATGTTAATAACCCCTATCCCCCAAGGTATTATTTTTAATAAAAAACATTTAAAAAATGTCCCCCCATCAAATAATGATCACTTTGTGAAAAAATAAAGGGCCCACAATGGATTAAATCACCCCAAGAAATGTCTTCTACCACTTAAAAGGAAATAATGCCCACATTACAATGATCACCACATAATAAAAAATTGCTTTCCTATAAGATCCCCCACATAATTACCTTCAACTTTGAAAATACTTTACCACTAAACAAAATGTCCCCTCCATTCAAATCACCCTTTGACAATGTCAAAAAGGTGTTGATCATATGTTCCCCCATCGAACAATAGACCCTACCTCCTTTAATGTTGAAAATAAAATGAATATAAGTGATGTGGCTATCTTTAATTAAAACTATTTAAATAACAAAAAGGTTATGTAAGATTAAAACTTTGATTTTTGAGAACATAAATCAAACTTACTTGGATATAGAGTATCCATGTGGATCAAGGAGGGATTCACAAGACCTCCACTTTCAAAAGGTGTTAAAAAAATATGATTCCTCTCAATTTGAAAAAACTAAAAGGATTTACCTTTTAGCTTAAATTCACCTTACGACTTCACCTATCCAAACAAAAAATCCACACATACAAATCTCAATGGTAGCTAATTTAAGTTTTCAAAAAATTGTGTTGACCATCGTTACATACAAATCAAAGACCAAATTCAGGCTTGAGAATGTGGCTGAAAGGCTTTAGACTGGTGACATGCATAGTGAAATGGTCAAGGCATGTCTGTCTAATCAATAGACCTACCAATGAAAGAAACTTTTAGGGTGCTTGAATGAAATCCACATGGTGAAGTATTGGTAATCGATGGTTTTAGATGTATGAGGAATGGTAGGGATGGCATAGGTAACCATCAATAGAGTGTAGATAGGTGTCATGGGCTTATGTATTGGTAGCAATGTTAGAAAATAGTCATTAAAGGAGAGTCACTAGGCTGTGAAGTAGTTAGGAACATATAACCAAATCATCATTCAGGTCCTCATTAGAGAGCTAGTATTCAAAATGACTTTATAGCCATAGAGTTTAGAGAGATTGGTGATGAGGAGATAGTATCAATGACCCCAAGGATTTCACTAAAAAATTGAGTTGAATCAAAGTAAAGGAATAACATCATTTCACTATTTGAAATCCTCCTATCTCTTCCCATCACCATCTATAATGGCATAATACTATAAAAAAACTACTCTACAATGTCCTCCAATCCATGACTCATCATAAGGAATGCCCAGATCAAGCTTGATATGGTTGATGGTGAGCTCTTCCCAAAAAATTTAGTGAGCCAAAAAATGGCATGAGAGGATATCTACATGAGATTCTTGTGAGAAAGGACAACTCAAAGCATAGTGGGCAGCCAAATGGTAAACTAAGATAGTGAAGAATATATCCAAGTCTTTGTTCCAACATATAACTTAATACAAAATTAAGCCAATAAAGACTTATAAACTATATTTTTAGAATAATAAACCCAATGAGAGTTTAACAATGTGGCAGTTTCACTTAGCATCAAAACATTGAATAGATCTGAAGCTCAAACCTTTATCACTGTCATGTGGCAAGCAAATCTTAGCCAAATAAAGGCCAAAAAAATGCTAAACATACATTTCACATAAAAACATGTATGGCCTACACTCAAGAGGCTAAATATGTATACAGTCTATCTCAAGATAGATTTCAAATTTAGCAAGTGACTTGTACAGTTTGAAAACACACTACAGATGCAAAACTATGTCCTACATAATAAATAAGCATAGCAGACAATTCATTGAATGGCCAATAAATAAAAGATGTAGATAATGAAAAAACTTTGCCAAGATGTTTTCATAACCTAGAGAAAATGCTAGAGACCTAAGACACTGAATAAAGGCTACTTGGAGACCACTCTAATAACATGAAAGAGTTATCAAAACTCTTTAGCCAAGATATCTCCAAAAGCTCATTATCATAGCCATGAGAGTTTCAACATTGCACACCAATAATAAACTATCTATTATCCAAAAATAAATTATACAATGAATAGTTCACCTTGTATTACCATATTGAATGACTAGGTGAATAGGTATATATATAGGTGAAAGCTAGGAGAATCCCAACCATACCATGCATGTGGGACTAACTTATCCAATAGTAAATAACACCTAAGTAAGCCAAAGAGTATGAAATTAATATCCTACACCAATAATAACCTTTCAAATATGCATATTCTATTCGAATGATAGATGAACTAAAACAATCATATTTTGAGCATGTCTGAAAGAGATGAAGAATAGAAAGTAGATAAGTTGTAAAAATATTTAGAAAAAAACCTTACTTGTCAAGGGGGGATATGAAATGGGTGGTGAAGGAATTGAAGGGGCACCAAGGTTAGTAATCTTTAGTGGAAACAAGACACTAGAATCCAATTATCAAGATGAAAAGACTTTACACACTAGAGATTCTAGAGAACTCACCCTATCCATACAAATTTGGGTTAACTATTGAAGTATAAATAACATCCCATAAAGGCTATATTTATAAAAAAAAGTAAAATAGACCTAATTTCCCACAATATGTTCCATGTTCCTCAAGAAAAATTATAGATTAGTCAGTTTAATGTGAATATTAGATACTTGTGTGAGAAAGTAGGTGGCACTATATACGTACTATTGAAAGTATGATTCCTCCTACCCCAGTCTACTTGCCTTACATACCCTAATGGACCTAAACTCTATCATGAGGGAAATGATGGAGTTTTAGCTTCAAATAAGATATGAGATGTGCTTGATAATAATCACATCTTTTGGTGTGAGTTTAAATTTTAAATGTTTATTTTTGCCTTTTGATCACTGCCTTTTAATCACTACCTTTTGTTTGAATAATTTGGATTTTGTTTTTTATGGATATTGTCTATTCCTATTATATATAAATTACTTGATGGCTAGGAAAAATAATTTAGAAAGCTTGGTGTCTAAGAATTTTGTATCTAAACATTATAAAAAAGTGCGACCTTAAAACCAACCTTGGTGTGCCTATAGTGAAATATAATAGGGAAGAGGATGGAAGTAAATATGGAATGATTAACCTATCTAAAATCACAAAAAATGTTTAATTTTAACATGGTACAATGATAGGTAATATGAATCATCATCATAATGAATATTGCAGGTGAATGAAGGCATGAAAAATAGATTGTTAGAGTTGTTAACACAAAAGAATATGACTAAATTTAATAGTATGAAGTCACAACTCTCAACCATTGCCTTATATTTTTGGGAAGACACTTCGAAAAGGTTTTATACCAAATTATTATGTGAAATGGGGATTTTTGAGGAATTCCTAGTCCTATTCGAGGTCTTACAATGCAACTCACAAAAAGCAAACCAAAGAGGTGTACAAATGAAGTTTATAGTAAATAATGGTATTTTGTGAGGAAGGCTTAGTCCTATCTAAGGTCCTTACACTGCAACTCACAAAAGGAAAATCTAGGGATGTGTAAAAAGTAATTAAGTTTACAAATCTAGAAACTAAATAGTGAAAATAAATTTGAAGATTAACGAATGAAATGAAAAAAAAATAAAGAAATATTCATGAGGATGACTGGGTCTTATCCACAATCTTATGATGCAACTCATGAATCAATATATAAATGAAGTAATGTAGATGGACCAAAAGACAAATAATAGGAACTAAGGCTACTAAACTTGATGCAATGCTATACTTTGGGAAGCTTTAGAAAACCTGCAAGAAGTGTTAGCACCACAATATATAGAAATATATGTAAGATAAAAATGATAATTTAAGTAAAATATTTCTTAAAAAATTGAGCTTTGATGTGTTCTTTGGAAATAAATCCTCAATTAGTTTTTAATATATAAGTACTAGGACCAAGATTGTATTTAATGAGGAAGGGACCTCACCATTTTTGGGTTTACTTGTCCTCTTTATCATGGGTATAATATAATTTAAGGACTAAGTCACCAATATTTAAGGTATAAAATTTGACATTTTTGTTATTTATTTACAAATTCAAGCTTTGTATTGGTGGTTATGTTGTAAATCACCCATACGACACTCATTAAGAAGGTCTAAATCATGAAGATGGGCCTTACAAAGTTTTTCATTGGAAATAATGTTGTGAAGAGAAATGCATAAGGAAGGTATCTTAAATCCTAAAGTTAGGACGGATTTAAAATCATATACTAAGGAAAATGGTGTTGCCCTAATAACGATGTGAATTCCATTGTGATAAGCCCAAATTACATGATAAGGTTTGATATGCCAGTTTGAATGAGAATCTTGAATTGTATTTTTCAATATTTTATTAATAATTTTGTTAGTGGTTCTACTTGGCCATTGAATTGAGGATGGTAGGGTGTGGAGAATTAGTGGTCCTTATTTTTGAAATTCCCACTGTTTTCATAAATAATGGTGTGGGGAATTCCAAAGAGACAAATGATTTATTTAAATATAAATTTAGATATAGTGATTCTTGTGACACTAACAAGGGGTATAAATTTGACTTGCTTAATGAAATACTCATTGGCCGTGATGATGAAGACATGACCATTTTAAGAATGAGGTAATTTATGAATGAGATTTAATCCCCACATGGAAAAAGGCCACAAATATTCTAGTGTTTGAAGCTCAGCTAGAGAGGAATGAATAAGATCATCATGCAATTAGTAGGGATTACTCTTTTTATCAAATGTGATAGCATCTTTTTCAAGTGTGGTCCAGAAGTATCCCATTCATAAACATTTATGGGCTGTATCATGTTCATTATAATTACCACTATGAATTCCCCCATATGCTTATTTGAGAAGAGAAGGAACTTCATCTTGAGTGACACAATAGAGCAAGGTACCTTCAACATTATGATAATACAATATGTCATGTCATAAGACCTATTTACAGGCTTGATTATGAATTCTAGTCTTTTCATGAGAATTAATGTTAGTAAGATAGGTATGGTGCTCAATAAATTGAATGATATTATTTTACCATGGGATTTGTCAAATATTGACAACCTCGATGTGTCATCTAAAATAATCATTTATGGTTGGTACTGATGATGGTGATTTATGTATGTTGATGAGAAATTATCAATCATGAAGAGCTCGATGAGGGTGAAAAAGAGAAGCAGATGAAACAAGTGAATCGGCTATGGTTTTTTGATCTCTTGGAATTGGTTCTATAGTGAATGATTTTAATTATTTAGCAAGAGTGGTGGAAATTTGGTGATAAAGGATAAGATTTTCAATTTTGCATTTATATTCATAAGTGACTTGATGATAATGAGTTGTGAGTCCCCTAAAGCATGTAGGTAAGGATGTCTAAATTGATAGCAACTTACATGCCTAGGATGATAAATTCATACTCACCCATGTTATCAATAATGTCAAAGGTTAATCGAAAATCAAGTGGTATGATTTTCCATGAGGATCAACTAAGACACATCCTACCCCAACTCCTTGAAGTAATTTAGAACCATCTAAATGAAGTGTCCCAATATCTTCATGTAGATCAATTGTAACTTTGGGTAAGTCTTCAATGATGACTTTAGATTTTGGTTTATAAATGGTAATGTCTGGTTTATCAAGATTATTTATCTCAAGGTCAACTATAAAATTGTGAAAATAATATTAAAGTGAAATAGATTGGTTAAGACCTTCAATTAATAAGATTTATTCATTGGGGAGAGTATCTTGGAGATGATTAGTGGGTGGAAAAAGAGCGTTATCAAGTTGATCAACTATTACTTTACCTTTAACTAATGTTTGTGTAATGATTCAAAGGTCAAATTCCATTAATAAAACCATTGATTTTCCAATTCTATCACTATGTAAGAAAGCTTTGTAGAAGAAATGATGAAGAGGATTGAAATGGATGATGACATAAGTTGTTTGATAAATTATGTATTGGCAAATGTTTTTGGCTGTAAAATAAATGCTGAGATAGTCACATTCAACTTTGGTATAGAGTGTATCATAGTATATTAAAGTATTGTGGATATAATAATGGCATTAGATGATCTATTTCATCTTGTTGAGCCAAAATTTACCCAACGGAGATGGGGGTAGAGGAAGTGTACAATATGAGTGGTTTATCATTAAAAGGAGGTTAAATATTTAGAGGATGAAATAATGATTCCTTAATGCGGTCGAATGATTATCTACATGAATCATTCCATTCTAAAGAATTACCTTTTTTGAATTAATTGAGTAGATATGGTAAACCATCTTAGAAAAAAATCATTGGATTGCCCCAAGTTTACCAAGGTATGTGTGTATATCTAAAATGGAATGAGAAATAGGCATGTTGATAATAACTTTTATTGTAGATGGAACAACATCAATTCCTTTAAGAATACTAGAAAACCTAAGAGTTTACCATAAGTGACACTGAAAACACATTTGTAAGGATTAATTCTAACTTTGTATTTGATGAGTAGATCAAAGATGATAGATAAATCATAATGATGATTTTAATTCTACTTAGATTTAGTGATAAGATCATCCACATAAGTTTCAACTATTTTATGTATGAGATCATAAAAAATATGGGCCAATGCACATTGATAAGTAGCTCCAACATTCTTGAGGATGAAAGGCATTTTAATGTAGCAATAGGTGCCCCGCTTAGTGGTGAAAGTGGTTTTATGTTGATCTTTGGGAGCGATATAAATTTGATTATAGCCCAAAAAACCATTCATGAGAGATAACATTTCATAGATAGTGGTGGAATCAACAATGGAATAAATTGATGGTAAAATAATGTTATATTTTGGACATGCTAAGTTTAGATTACAAAAGTCTATACATATGTAGCTAACCATGGTGACTTTATTACATACAAGAATAATGTTAGAAACCCATTCAGAGTAGTCTAGAGGTTTGATGAATTTAGATTCTAAGGGCTTTATGATTTTATTATGACATAAGGTAGAAATGTCAGGAGGAAATTTATGTTTATTTTGATGCACATGTTTCACATTAGGATAGGTAATGATATGATGGACCACAATATTAGGATCAATACTAGTCATGTCTTCATATGACCATGTGAAAGCTTCATGATATTTATAAAAAAATAGACTAAAGTTATCATTTTTAGTAGGACAAAGTTATTTTTCAAACAAGAATAGGTCCACAGACATTAGAGGTTCCATAATTAATTATGACAATTTCCTTAATAAGAATAACATTTATGTCTTGGAAATGATATGGAGCAGGAGGGAGCAATGAAACTAGATGTGTTTTACATTTGATATTAGCAATAAATATATTGACATAAGGATCCTTTTGCTCAAAATGACCAAGCTTATTATTTTGGTGTGTAAATTGAGGCTCACAAATGTGAAGTAGTTCTAAAATATATTTGTCACTAGGAAACATGGGTATGGGTCCATAATATTCAACATCCACTTCAAGATCCAAAATTTGATTTCTCCAGTTATCAAACTCAAAATGCATTAGTCAAATGGATATAACATGTGCATTTAATATAATTTTGGGAGTAGACTATGATATTTTTCAATTTAATCTGGTATCAATATAGTGGGAGAAGCATCATCATCAGTGGGGAGTGAATTATATAGGATCAATTAGAGATAAGAGATATTGAGTTACTATATTGATCTAATCAGTGAAGTTAAGGATTGTGGGATGGATGATATTAAATTAGTGAATTTCTTGGATGACTCATGGTGTATCTATCAAAGGTGAATTGATATTAGTACATAGCTTTTAGGTTTTGATTTAATGTCAAGGGATATATGAATGACATGAACATCATGATTGAAGGCATGCATTTTTTTTAATGTCTTTTAATAATGTACGATGTCCAAATCTCATGAATGAGATTGCACCATAATGTAAGTATCATCATAAGAAGGAGATATAACACATATATCTATTTTAGAATGAACATTGGTAGCGGAGATGCCTATATTAATGGAAGTATGAGGGGACATGGCTAGAGGATCTTGAAATAGTTTGGCCACCCCATATTGATTGCAAGTAAAATCATACTTCGTGTAGGAGGCTTCATGTGAATTACATGGGGGAGGACTATTGGTAGTGTCATATATTAAGGGAATAGTTATATCTTAAGGAAAAATACAAGGAGGGAGGCATTCCATGATATAAGGATGCAATCGAGTGGTATTGTAAAAGTTTTATAATTCATTAAGTTCATCATCATTTGAATCTATGAGAGTTAAATGTAGATTTGAATGCATATTGAAAAATTTAGGAATAAGAGGACTATTGATGTGAGCAATAATATGAATATGATATTAAGATTTAGGATTTGGAAGTTAGATACTCCATGGATTATGGTGAGCCTCATGTTTATAATGCTTCCCATTATTTATAGATTTAATAAATTAGCTTCTAGAGGATGTAATGGCTTGCATAAAATGAGCCCATGGATGAAATAAGAGCATGTTGTAAGATAAAGGAAGATAAAGGACCATGAGCTTGGTGGAGATTATCTTAGGTCCAATGGTGAGAGGGATCCAAATGTAACCAAGTGGTTTTTGGTTTGTTTTATCAAATCTATGACATGTGAGGCATGTTTGATAGATATTTTATTTTGAATATCCATTTTTTAATTAGCTAAAGAGAAGTAACACTGATACCAAATCCTTCATCAAATAAGATTTTTTAAATTCAGAGTGTTGTTGATACTAATTTTAATAAAAAGAGATGGGTCATCAGCTCGAAAGAGAATTTCATCATTTATCATATATTTTTCTAGAAATTATATGGATGTCTTGTAGATAAAATTATTTCAATAACATGCAATTCTATAGGTTGAGGAACATCAAGATGTGGTTTAGGTTCATTAGATGAGGGTTATCCTATGTCTTGTAGTTGTTTCATAAGGAACTTGTGATGATAAGGAGTTCTTACTAATTCCAAAAGAGGAATTTTACAAGGCATAAAATTAGTTTCATCTAGGAAATTCTAGTGAGGTTTAGAATAAGAGTGAGAATGAGACTTAATTTGATTAGGTGGGGTAATTTTTGGAAGTATCTGAGGGTCTACTGGTGGAGATAAATCATCACTAGTGGATGGTTCAGAATATGTAGGTTGAAAAGTGGTAGTGTCTCTAAGCACTTGATTACTAATAGATGATTTCTTAGGTTTGGTAATAGGATACTTGTGAGCAAGTTTATGAAAATAATTAAATTTGGATATGTTCACATATTGATAATTAATATAAGATTTATCATTATCAGCATCAATAATAAAACATTTTTGTTTTGATGTTGTGTACTAGGGTCAGAAGAATTTTTGAGAATTTGAATTTATAGGTTTGGAAAAGTTTCACTTTTGAGAAGTTTGAGATAATTAAGATGATGTAGTTTAATCATTGCATCATGATCAAATACATCTCCTAACATTAAAGACACCAAAAATCTTAGAAGCTTGTGACATGTATTATGAGAATGATTGATGTCAACATAAAACCAAAACATTTATTAG
Organism: Torreya grandis; assembly: GCA_037957365.1. Lineage (NCBI taxonomy): Eukaryota > Viridiplantae > Streptophyta > Pinopsida > Cupressales > Taxaceae > Torreya > Torreya grandis. The sequence continues at coordinate 1,852,201 of JARHVA010002169.1, read as the reverse complement.
TATCATACCATGCTGGGGGAGTAGTATTGTTATAGATGAAAGGTTTAGATGGATATAATATTTTCTTCTTTTCTGACACCATTAAGGGTGGGTGGGATGGAGTTTGAGTATCTAATTTGATTGTTCCTTTTTTTTTGAGAGGGATTTAGATTGAGAATTTATGATAGTGATTGTGTTGGTTGAAGTTTGTAAATATTCCTTGATTGAGTTATGAGATTGTTCAAATTGATTTATAAGGAAATATTGTCATTTAACTTGATCAAGAACCTCTTATAAGGTTTGAAGAGAGAATATTTGAACCTTGTATTGAAGAAAAGGTTTAAGTAAGCAATAAATAGCTTAAATAGATTTCCATCATTCATCTTATGATGCACTTTATGAGCTAGTGATTTAAATGTTTTGATAAAAGTATGAGCAGATTCAGGAGGTAACTATTTATCACTAATGAAGTGACTACGCCAATTTTTAGGGAGATCATTTTATTGGAATTATTTAGCTAGAGTATTTATGATATCCTATAGTAGCTAGATGGAATGTTGGGGAAGTTGATTATACTAGTCTAAAGCATATCTCATAAGTGTTTTGACAAGAAGTTTGGTGGTATCAAAAACATTGGTTTGGACCCATTCCTTATAGAGATTACCAAATGATTTAAGGAAGATAGTAGGATATTTAGTTCCATCATACTTAATGGTTGGAGATATATTGATAATATATTTGGATATGATGAATGGAGCTAAAGGTTTATTTTGAAGATGTTGAAATATTTTTTTATGCATGATAGGTTGAATGATGATATTCCCATTGGCATCTATAAGAGGAGGGGCACGCATTTTATTATTATTTTGAGGCATGATATTAGGATCTTGACTTGCCATTTGTAAGATATGGTTACGCATTTGGGAATTGTTATTTATTTTCATAAAATTCATTTGTTAAACCATTAGAATAAGAATTTTGGTTTTATCTAGAGGTGTATTTTTATTTATAGTGTTATAAGATGGAATGCTAGTGTTGGGAGGAGGAACATTCCCAAGGTTAGGGATAATAATGTTCCCAATAAGAGGGTTCCCAATGGGAGGGTTCCATATGTTGGTATTAATTAATCCAATTATAAAGTAGGGAGGTTTGAAAATAGTAACATTTGAATAATATGGACCATCTTTCATTCCATTGATCTAGACGAGGGTCAGGAGTAGTTACACCACAAGGGGGTATCCTCTTGGGGGCTAAGGTAGGTAATACATAAGTTCCCATTTAAAATCATAATGGGTTAAGACTATTAAGAAAGATAAAAATAAGTGATTTCATGATTATAATTAGTTTTGGAAAAGAAATAGTTGGTTGGAAGGCTTAAAATATAAAAAGGATTCTAAAATAAACTAAGTTGGACAGGAGCTACATGATTGACTAGGTCGATCTAGTGGATTTATGAAAGGAAATATAATAGTTGAAAATTGTACTCAGTCAACTAGGATATACAAGGTTGACCAAGTTAATTTAGTATAATTCTTGAAATATAAGACAAAAATTAAAAATTAGATTAGGTCAGCTAGGACCTACATGGTCAACTAGGTTGATCTAGTATAATTTGTTAGAGTTTAGAAGAGTAGTTGAAAATAATACTAAGTTAACCAAGACCTATAAGTTTAATCAGGTTGATCTAATTTAGTTAAGAAAAGATAAATGTGAAAGCTTACTAAGTTGATCTGGTCGAATTAGTTGTATAGATAGGAAAATATAATTTTTTTGAAAGCCTACTAAGTCAAGTTGGTTGACTTAGTTGCATAGGTAGGATAATACACCATTTTTAAAGCCTAATAAGTTGATCTAGTCAAATTAGTTTGAAAGGTAAGAAAATAGATAATTTTGAAAGCCTACTAAGTCAATCTAGTTGACCTAGTTGTACAAGCATTATAATACAAAATTTTGAAAGCCTACTAAGTTGAGCAAGTTGAATTAGTTGTATAGGTAGGAAAATATAAAATTGTTCTAGGTTGAGCTAGTCAACTTAGTTAAGTATGGATAAAATAGAAAGAATACATGAGACTAAGTTGAGCTTTATTGACTTAGTCTATCCACACATAGTCAACTAGGTTGATGCTAGCTGATCTAGTTAAAGCACACATCATAAAATTATATCAATTCCAGTCAATATAATATATAATACATCAAAGAGTAATAAACAGTAAATAAAAAATGTAAATTTTTAACTACTAGTGCTAAAAAATTATTTTAAAATAAGATCAAGATGTTGTACTAAAAGGTTTTGATTGATTTATAGGCTTCCAAAGATACTTGTTTATCCATTAGATAATGATAGTCCAATGTTTCAAAGCACTAACTATGGATGAAGTACCATTCCCATAGCCCACTAAACCCAATTTCAAGGGTAAGTTGGAAGTTGATTTTTGGTGCTAACTGATAAATAATGCACCATAATATCAAATGGATGGTTGGATTCCTAAGGTTCAATACAAAGGGAAATTCTAGGCATTTCTAAAATACCATGAGGTATGTGGAAAATAAAGATCATGTTTAACTCTATATTATGGCTATGAGTATTGGGGAAAAACTTATTTCACAATATCTATAAATGATAGACAAAGAATATAAAAAGAGTATCATATAACCCTTCATGACAATAATTAAGTAGTTTTAAAATTGTCAATACATAGTTTCTAAAGAAATCAACACAAGGAGAAATAAAGGTGAAAATTAGGTGTCAAAAACTAATTTATAGTTTTTATAAAATAAAAAAATAGTCAACTAACTCTTTTCAAAGAAAATGTGAGATTAATTACTATGAATGGAAAGTCAATTTCCTTGCTTATGCTAATAATAAAACACATAGAACAGGGTCAGCCATGTTGATATAGTTTGTAAACAGAACATAACATAGTTGGATAGACCAATCTAGTTTGTTGTGAAAATAGGCAAAAAAGATAGTCAACTAGGTCAAATTAATTTGTTGGTAGAGAAAATAAACACTAAACCAAGTCATCCAGGTCAACTTAGTGGACTTTGTGATACAGTTTTGAAAAATTGGTAAAAATAATGGAGAAAATCTAGATGCTGATTTTTTTTTAAAAAAATAGAAATTATAAACTAATATATTTAATGAAAAATTGAAATATGAAGCTAGTTATAACAAACCTAAACAATAAAACTAGGTCACCTAGGTCAAATTGGTTGATTGAGAGTGTTGAATATTTGACTACTGACTAGATTGTCTAGGCGTGATTAAGTCTTGCATAGGTAAAAATCTAAAAAACATAGAGGTTAAACAATTCATATAGGTTGAATTAGTTTGTAGAAAGCTAAAAAAACTAAAAATTGTAAAATAAGACTAGGTCGACCAACGTGACATAGTTAGATGGACAATGAAAAATAAAGACTGTAAAAATAAATTGGATCGACCAACCTGACCTAGTTGAATATAAATGAGAATTTCAAAAAACAGGAAAATGATTATGTCAACCAACACAACTTAGTTTACTCAAGATGAAACCCCATAAGCATTGGGTCAACTAACATGACCTAATTTATTGTAGATATTATATTTACAAACAAAAAAAAAACTAGGTTAACTAACATGATCTAGTTGACTGGAGATGAAAACCTATAAACAAAAGACAAAATTGGGCCAACTAACGTGACTTAATTGACTATAAATCTTGGATTTATAGATAGAGGTTAAAACTAAGTTGACCAACATGACTTAGTTGAATTTAAATAAAAGATTAAAAATGCAAGGGTTAGGTTCACATCAGATTCATCATAATTATTTAATAGATTAAGATATATCTATAACTTATCTTATTAAATTTAATCTCTGAGAAGGTAATCAACTAACATCTATTGTGATAATTTTTATATCAGGGGCATGACCAAATTGGATCCACTAAACTTAACTAAGGGATATCTTATGACACAACACCAAAGGAGAGGATTCCAAAGTCTCTAAGAAAATGACACTATGCAATAACCCTAGTTAGGTATGAATACATGAAATAAAACTAATCGAGTGCTCACAAAGCTTGTGGCACAAAGGGGGATAGTTAAACAAATAAAACAAATTAAGGAATCATAATAGGCAAATGGGGGCCCATATCACCTAAAGTGGAAGATGGAAAGGAAATAAGACCCTATAGTTATACTAAGTTTAAGTATAAAGGTAATATAATCAAGGGTTTATACATTCAGCACACATTACTTTATATAATATATATCTATCAAATGAAATAACAAAAGTTAGAGATACTTACCTTGAGAAAACCTGTCAAGTCTCAATTTATCCCTTGGACAATGGTGATTTAGAAGAGGTTGTTATGTATTTTTAAGTATCACACTATACAAACCATCTCTAGGATAAAAGAAACCTACCTTTCATCTAAGACTTCCCACAAGACAAACTATCTTCCCTCTAAGGTAAACCTTAAGCAATGGCTCCTTCAAATGAAAATTTAGTATAATTGTAATTTGTAACAATGTGAAATGAGCCTTGTATTATATAAAAGAATAGGTCTTAACCCATTCCAAAAATTTAGCCAACAAGGTTGGCCAACTTGACCTAGTTTTAAATAAAAAGTTACCATTAAGCCTCAAACTAGGTCATCTAAGTTGACTTCGTTCCATAACATGTGCTTTATATTTTATAATAGGGTCGAACCAAGATGAATTAGTAAGAAAATAGGGTATTTTATTAGTTTAGGGCTATTTAAAAAGAGAATTGCTTATGGAAATGGATAGATATGGTTTTTTTACTTAAGGATGTTATAAGTGGGATTTGTAATGAGTTTAGGTAATGATAGAGTTGACCAATAATATTGTGAAGCACTAATGGTCCACCCACCCCTTTCTTAGTACACCCTTTTAGGTATGCACTCAAAGAGATTGAAACTTGATTGGTTCTTGTGAGAGAAAAAGTGTTAGTAAATGATAAAATTTAAAAATATTATGTGTATACATATGACCCAATCAAATCTCATCATGTGTCATGTAGGTGTAACATGGGATGGTGATTCAAAAAATAACATAATACCGTATAACATTGAGATAATAGAGTTTAGTAGAAGACATAAAATAAATGATAATAAATAATAGCCGAGAATAATTTAAAGTAGCATATACATACTTTGACTTACCTTTATTGTCAAATGGTTGTATGCTATGTTTGTAATATTTATCATGGAGGGTGCATTAATTTATTTAGACAAACCCTAATGATACAAGGCTAAAGATAAAAAATGAACAATCACAAGGAAATCAAACTAAATGAAAATTTTCATAAATATAAAATTTAATTAGAAAATTGGTAAGTTGGGAAGGCAAATGTTAAGTTAGAACCAAAAGACCAAGGAAAATAGGTAAAATGAAATTAAATCAGGTAACTAAAAATCCAAGGCCACTAAATTACTGATAGACCCTATAAATACAACCTAAGTAAGAAAAGTAACAAACCAGATCAAATGAAGGACACATGAAATTGAAATAATGGAACCAACATCAATGTAATAAAAATAATAATCCATACTCAAATAAAGATGAAAAAAAATTATATAAATAACATTGATTAAAGATAAGTAACATTCCATACTCAATCAACAATGGAAAAATGAAAGTAATTTTAAAAAGAAACAAAATGAAACAGTTTAAAAAAAGGTGAAAAATAAACTCAGTCTCAACCATAATTAAGAGAAATTTGAGAAGTATATACCAATGATTAATAAAGTATATTGTAACCTTTAAAAGATTCAACTTATATTTGAATGATAAATGAACTAAAATAATCATATTTTAAGCATATTTGGAAGAGATGAAGAATAAGAAGTAGAGAAGTTGGGAAAAGATTTAGAAACAAACTTACCTATCAAGGGGGGAATGAAATGGGTGGTGGGGGTAATGAAGGTGGCACCAAGGTGAGTAATTTTTAGTGGGAACAAGACACTCAAATAAAGTTAGTAAGACAAAGACAATTTTGACACTAAATACTTTAGAGAACTCACCCTATCCACACAAATTTGGGTTAGCTAGTGAAGTATAAATAACATCCCATGAAGGCTATATTTGTAAGAAAAATTAAAATGGACCTACCTTACTAGTGCCCAAAATTTGTTTCCCATTCCTCAGGACTCCTTACAGAGCTATCAATATACTATGAATATTGAGTACTTGTATGACAAAGTAGGTGGCACTATATATGTATTATTGAAAGTATGAGACCTCCTACTTTAGTCTACTAGCCAACCACACCTTAATGGACCTCGAATCTATCACGAGGCCAAATATGGATTTTGAGATTAAACTAGGATATATGATGTGCCTGATAATAATCATGTCTTTTGGTGTGAATCATTTTGAATTTCAAATGTTTGTTTTTGCCTTTTGTTTGAATAATTTGGATTTTGAAATGTATGGCTATTGTCTATTCCTCCTCCATACAATTTTAGAGAACCAAACATGGGTGTTAAAAATGATTATCACTAGAGAACTTACACTTAATGGCTAGCAAAAAGATTTTAAAAATCATGGTGTCTAAGACTCCTATACTTGCACGTTAGAAAAGAGTGAGATCTTGAAACTGACCTGGATGTGCCCATAGTGAAATGGAATAGGGGAGAGAATGGAAGTAAACATAGAACTTTTGAGATACCTCAAATCACAACAAATGTTTAATTTTAACATGGTATAATGACATGTAAGTAATAATTATCATCTTAATGAATAGTACATGTGAGTGAAGACATGAAAATAAGATTGTTTGAGTTGTTAATGTAGGACAAGAAACAAAGAGGGTTAATACAATGTTACTGAATTAAATAAAAAATGAATTAAAGAAATAACACTCTATGAATTTTACCTAGGGTGAGATAGAATGACTAAATAAATAAATCAATAAAAAAAGACAAACAAGACATTTACCTTCCTTGAAGACCCCATTTATCAACTATTTTGCAAATGCTTGTGTTCAATTTGTGAAGTAGGAGTCTTTATCAATGTACTTTGTTAATTCAAATGGAATCTCCCCTTGTACACCAATGGATTTGGTGGATGAATATGAAGAAATGGTGAAGCTTTAACATGATTTTGGCATTATATCTTTGCATAATAAAGCTTGATAATTATTCATGGAGGCCTTTGTATTTATAGTTTTCCTAAAATGATACTAACTGTCCATCTCAAGCCCACAATGTGTGGTCCAAGATTGATTCAAATTTTGAGACAAAATACATCAATGTTATAATTAATATTTTAGAAGGGAGTAATTAATAGGCATGGTTCAAAATTTTTTATTTTTATCGAATTTATATTGATATTTTACATTTTTGACTTTGTGACTAATGATGCCACCTTTTTAGATATTTATTAATTTTTTATTTTCCAAAATTATATATTAACTAATTTGACATGGATTTTTCATGTAAGCATTTAATTGGATTTAATTATTTAAGTGAATCTCATTAGGCCTTTTACATTTCTTAAAATTTGATTAGTTTCCATGCACTATTGGTCAAAAATATCAATTTGCTAGGTCACAATTTGAATAAAAATGAGTTTTAAGAAGGCAATGATTATGTATAGGGTAATGCCCCAATTAGGGAATATTGATGTGGTTTGGAAATTGCACATGACATGTGCATATGAATTAGAGTGTTTTAGTGGTTTTGGTCTAGTTTATGATTTATTATGGTGTTATCCTTGAATTTAGCTAACTTAATTCGTGGGATAACCCCTATGAAACTTGTCCATATAATAGTGCATGAACTATAGGCATGAAAAATGAGGCAAATAAATTAGCCTCGTGAGTAATTCCCCCCCCCCCCCCCCCCCAAAATAGTTTTTTTAACTTTTCATTTTTTCCCCCTTCAAACATGAAAGGACAAAGAAAAAACTTGACATTGCACATGTAAAGCCAGAGAAAAAACTTGACATTACACATGCAAGATCAAATAATTTTTCCATTCAAATATACTAATATAACACCATGCTACTTGATGGGCATTAATTATGTCATGGTTATAAATAATTACCTTGTTAATTTACTTTTACCTTTTGTGTTTAACCTCCTTTACTGTCCCCATTTTCACACTCACTGCACCTCGATTCACCATTTTTCCTCCAATTTGTTTGTGACTAGGGAACATGTTTTTCTTCCTCGATGAATCTCGAGTGAGTTTCATCATTTTACTTATACTTGGTTTTTTTTTGCTTGATTTATTTTTATTTCTCTTTCCTTCATTATTGTGTCATTTCATTTTTACAACCTTTGTGTATTTTTGAAACCCTTGACAAGTTCATAGTATATTATGTTCCTCGAAGAAATATTTCCAAGAAACACAGTCCCTTCCTAGGTGTGCTTCAGATAATTTTCTTTGAAGCACATCCTAACATACTTCTAGTGGTGTACTTAAGATAATTTTATCTAAAGTACACCTATTCATCCTACATCCAAGTGATTTACCCAAATGCAGTTTAGAGAATTTTCTCTGACCTTCATCAAAATGTCATGCAGTCCAAAGGATTTTATCTAGCCAACATCCTGCCTGGTTTTGTGTAATCTAAATAATTTTCTCTAAATTACATAAAACATGCAGTGCAGAGAATTTTATTTAGTCTACATGAGGCTTTTCATACTCCCATGAATTTCAAAGAATTTTCTCCAAATTACATAATTTTTTTAATCATATGCATTAAAATAGATTTTATCTACCTTTGCATATTTCTTGCCAAATGAAAACTATGCTAACTCTGGAGATTTTCAACACTCTTATGCAATTTATTAACCAATGACAGAGGCTTCTCCTATAAAAATATTCATGAATTACAAGTTATAAGGAGTGGTTCCTTTGTCATTAGTTGATTTAAATGTTGACCAAATCAGAGAAGATTGGATCACAAAGGTCAGACAGTCAGTGCTTGGATAGAAAGGTTGTTGACATAAGGTGATCAATGGATACATTCTACCATTGAATTTCTTAAAAACTTGACTGAAGTGAAGATAAAGATGAAATAGAAATTTGATATACTTTCTCAAGACTTACAACTAACAGATAATGACATCCATATGTGGACCCAACTATGTCAATTCAAGTTAGAACTTATGGTTGAACAAGAGGTGATTCTAAATAGGAAGATGTTTGTGGAATATAGGGAGGCAATGAAGAACAAAAAATAAGTTCTCCAAAATCTAATCAAGGATATCGAATAAGCCCTACACATGTGCATGAATACAGAGCTGGATCTTGTAGACAATATTGGGGAGCTTCCTTACTAATGATGGATGACACTCAAAAAATCCTTTCTACATAAATAATTATCCAAGAATTCACTTCCTTGGTTCATACTAAAATTGAAATAGGAGCATTCACATTAGAATCCATTGATAAGCTGGTTAAGTTCCAAGTGATTTTGGATAAGTTACAAATAATTTTAGATAGGTAAAATGGCATACCTATCAACATAGTGGACTCCATCACAATAGTCCTCACCATCTCCAAAAACACATAAGAGCTAGACAATAATGAAGTTCAAGCAGCCTTGAAGAGATGTGAAGTTTATATGAAGAAGAATAACAAGGAAGACATTCTTGTGTCTTTAGACACTTAGATTATTTTCAAAGCTTTTTGTATTTATTTTTGTTATATGTAATTTACATGTAAGGAAAGTACAAAGTCTTAAGCAAAATCAAACTCTGTCTAGAATAAGTAAAGGTAGTTAGGATTTCCCTATTTTTGTTCATGGCTCCTCTCTATAAATAAGAGGATGCTCTTTTGTAATCAAGATTTTTTTTGGATATGGAAGTGAAAAACTATTTCATTGAGAAGAAAATTTGAAACTTTGTGTTCAAATTATAAATCTTTATTCAATCAATATAATAAAATCAAGTGGCCATTCAATCTTTGTATTGGAATAAGCTTGCGGTGTATTGGGAATGTTCTTACATATTTTCCATTGTATTTTTTTGTGCATTTGATTGAATTATGGTGTCAATATACATAAAATAGAAGGTGCCAAAAATCTGATTATGAAGTGTTTGAGCTGCAATATCATTTCTGAATTTGTGTCTTGTGTTCATGATTAGAAGTGACTTTGGAGACTTTGGGCTACAAGTTATTTTTATTGATTATTTAATATTCATTGGAAATAAGGTGGAGACTTTGGGATGCACTTTTTTCCATCCATTTTTGTTTTTTGATTAACATAAGAAGAAACAAAGGTATTTGAGATTTTGTGGGTTTCTTGTGATACACACTTGTTGGTATTATTTTAGTTATTCTTACATCTAGCCAATCTGGATATCAGTTATTTGTGATCCAATAAGTAGTTTTACATTTTTATGATACATAGTAAGAATCAAAAGGGCTTCTAGTATAAGTTTGTAAGTGAACATCAATTCTGAAAAAGAGAATTCGATAATATGGAAACATCCACATGATAAATCTAGTGTAAATAAGTGTAATTAATTATTTGCTGATTTTAGTTAGCAATTAGCAGGGTGCCTCCCATTTTCTTGAGGAGAGATTTAATATCATCATATTGTGGTTGAAAGTACCATTCTATTACCATTTTGTCAGTGATTAAATATTCACCCAATATTTTTTGGTGACTTCACTGGGGAATGAACACAAATCAAGAGCTACACTCATTCCATTGAAATAAAACTAGTACTTTATTGTTTGTAATTATTTTATTGTCCCTGATCTCTTTCTTTTTTTGATAAGTCTATGATTTGGAAGAACAAAATTACACCCATAATAGAAGTGCAATAGAACACATTGGTCCTATATTTGATTTGTTGTAAAATCATAACTTTGATCTTTTTCCAGCATGTACATGGTCACCTCTTTAGCATATAAGAAGTTTTCCTTCTACCAGTACAAGATCTCCCATATCAGAGGAAACTTTCAATATTTGTAGGGTTTGCATATATTACCTCTATAGAGATTTGCTATTCCTCCATACAACCAACATAGACTAGATTCTCAAGGTCCATAAAGAACTACTTTTAGTCCATTGAATTTGACACCACCATCACATGAACTACTTCATGGTTCACAAAAAAACTTCCCCAAGTTCTATGGTGATGGAAAGTAACATCCAGATGAACATATTACAAAATTCTACATTGCATATGGCATTTTAGGGGTGGAACATGAAGATGTTTCTATAATATTTTTCATAAAAACACTCCAAGTAGTTGTTGTTGATTAGTTTTACCATCTTGCAGTAGGAACCATCACAATTTGGGCAACACTTCAAACTAAGTTCAAGGCAAGATTCAAACCAATAGAAGAAGCTCATGCCTTGTTATCCGAACTCACACAAATGAATAAATAACCAGATGAGCCCATGCATGAGTTCATGGCAAAGTTCAATAAGTTGAGGAATAGGATCCCAATTATTGCATAGCCTAGAACTGATAACTTGAAGTGCTTCTTCATCAATTCTCAATTGCCAAAATTTAGTTTTCTTTTATGGGGAACAAACCCACAAAATCTTTCAGATGCTCAAAATTGGGCTACTAAAGTAGAAGATGATTTGATCTTGGAAAGGAAATTGAGAAAGGATTCAATCAAGCCTAAAGGGCAGCCCCCTTTGGGTTTACCTTTTACTAGCACCACAGATCCTATGGTGTAGAAGCTGGTAAATGAATTGCTAGCACTCAAGACTCAAGGTATGTCCATTTATTCATACAATGACATTCCAAGAAGAACATACCCAAATTATTCCAATTACCATAATAATGTTGCAAGGAACCAAAATCAAAACAAGATTCCTCCACCACAAATAAGGCTTGCATTGGAGGTGCCACCTCCTAATGCAATAGTAAACTTGCTTGAACCAGAACATGTTGATCTTCCAAAGTTAGAATATGTTTTGAAGGATGATGCTAATGCCTTCATAGGAGATGAAGAAGGAGTAACTGGTGAATTTGATATCAAATGTATAAACTATGAATAAGAAGTTGAACAAGAGGAAGATACATACAATGAGTCTTATGCCATCTTCACACTTTCTCAAAACCAACTGAATTAACAATAGAAGGTTGATAAAACTAAGTTCAAAGATGGACCACATTAAGAGGTTACAATTTATAAAAGAGGAACTCCTTTATTAATTCACCAAAGGATACGATAGAGGATAAATAAGTAAGTACAACTCACCATTCCACTTCTTCTCCTTCTACATTTAGACCTAGTGCTCAAAACCCAAAACCTGAAAATGAAAATTCCTCATCATCCTTAGCCATTCCATACCCAACTTTGGATATCATAGATCATGCTAGGAAGAGAAAAATTCAAATGTTTGAGGTTCAATAACTCCAATCTAATCCTAAATAATTTGAAAGATTGGCCAAGTTTGTAAAAAGCAAGGGAGCCAATTTTGACCAAATCTCATCTAAAAGTGCACCTATTGACCCTAAACCAAAACCTATACACAATAACTTGGTTGTAACTCCCTCATCTGTCTCTAAAAAAATAGAGGCTTTCTATGTTTCCCTATTTGCCAATGGTTACAAGCTTAATAATTGCATCATTGATTTGGGTGCCTCTGATAATGTGATGTTAGCCAAAGTAGCCACTGCCTTGGGGTTAACTCTAATAGAGACTTTTGGCCATTGATTTTCAATGGAAACTAAGCAAGTAACTATCATAGGTTAAATCAAATATGCATAATTTTCATTTGCTACTTTTTGGAGAAAAAGATAAAGATGATGGTTCTTATAGCCAACATCTAGCTTTGTATGGAGTTTTGTTGGGACAATTTTTTTATAAATATGTTGGTGGTGAAATCAACATGGATTGATCTAAGGCTATAATACCTATCAAAGGTGTTATGTATAAACTTCATCCAGAGAAGTAAGTAAAATATATTATGACAAAGATTGAGGATCCAAAAGCTTAGATTCTCTTTGAAACCTTTGGAATGGGCACTTATTTCTTGACCACAGATGAGGATCCAGTATCATCAAATGATATTTAAAATGAAGGTTAGGAAATAGATGAATCATCCTCTTCAGATGAAGAGATTTTAGATTTTGAGACTGTCAAATTAGAAATTTCAAATGATGTTTGTACTTTAAAATTTGATGGCAGTTGCTCTTCAACTAGATCTAGAGCCAAGATAGTCCTTATATCTATAGAAGGAAAGATCTTCCATTTTTATTTCAAGTTGTAAATTGATAATAATAAAAACACTACAAAATATGAATCCTTTCAATTAGGGATTGTGTTACACAAAAGAAATGAATTAAAAATTTCTATGCTCAGGGTGATGCTGAGTTAGTCATCTATTAGGTAAGAAATTTGTATCAAATAAAGAATGAAAGGCTAAGGAATTATCACAATCATGTTTGGGATTGCATTGAGGATTTTTATGCCTTTGATATATCATTAGTCTCACGAGAATATAATGATAAGGTAGATTCATGGGCCATTTTAGCCACCCTCCTGATTCCCCATAAGGATTTCTAGGGAAACAAGTATACCATCAAATTGGTATTCTGACCCAGTGTTTTTGATAATACAAATCATTGGAAAGTTTTAATAGTGATGAGTAAGTCATTGCCTTTTTAGAGAAGGTAAATTTTTTTAGTGAGTTATACTTTGAGGGGAGTAACTCTACTCCTCGAGAATCAATCTCCAAGGTAAATGAGGAAATTGGTGAAGAAATTTTATAGCTAAAAGGGAATAAGATTCCTAAAGGATTGGTTTCTCTAGAAAGACTCTTTGATAAACATCATTACTTTATCAAATGACAATAGTGTGAATTGGATTCATCAATAGAAGTTGAGCAACTCAATATAGGAACAAAAGATGATCTTAAAATGGTAAATATCAGTAAGTGTTGCTCATTAGAGAAAATAAAGAAGTTGATGTCACTTCTATGGTAGTATATTGATGTGTTAGCATATTCATATGCTGATTTGGAATCTTTCCAACCCAAGGAAGTTCAACATGATATTTCTCTCAAATCTAGGTCTCTGCCTCACAAGCAGAAACTATGATAATACAATCCTAAAATCTCAAGTACCATCCTTCCCAAGATCTAAAAGATGCTAAATGTTAGAATAATTTTTACTATACATCACTCAACATGGATAGCTAACATCATTCCTGTGAGGAAAAAGAATAAAGAAATCTACATTTGTGTTGAATTTCGTAATCTAAACCAATCATCACTAAAGGATAATTACCCATTATCGATAATGGATCAAGTATTACAAATCATAATGAGTTTAGAGATGTTGTTTATGTTAGATGGATTCTCAACATATAACCAAGTGGAGGTGCATGATGAAGATCAACACAAAATGGCCTTCACTACTCCATGGGGCACCTTTGCATATCATAGAATGCCTTTTAGGTTGATCAATGTTGGTACCACCTTTCACAAGGTGATAAACCTTGCTTTCTGGGATGATATAGGTAAGTTCATTGTGGTCTATCTTGATGATTTAACTATTTTATCAAAGAAACGTCAAGATAATTGTGATCATTTACAACAAGTACTTAAAAGGTGCCATCAACATGGGATATCCCTCAATCCTAAAAAATACATTTTTAGGGTTACTAAAGGTAAACTCCTTGGACAAATTGTGTCTAAAGAAGGAACCAAGATTGATCATGAATGGGTCAAGTATATTTAAAATATTACTCTACCATCCAATAAGAAAGGAGTGCATTTTTTATTTGGGAAGGTTAACTTCTTGCTAAGATTTGTACCTAATTTTATCAAGAAGACATATCATATTATTGATATGATGAAAGGGAAGTCAATTTCCCATTGGAATGCGTAAAGGAAAACTATCTTTCATGAAATAAAATAAATAATTGTTCATAATCCAGTCTTAGTCTACCCTAACTATACCAAGGACTTCATCATGTACAATTACACTTCTGATCACACTTTATCTACCATTTTGGTGAAATTGAACAAAGAGGGGATTGAATCCCCTATAGCTTTCATGTCAAGATGTGGGAATGAATTTCATTCCACTAGATTCTATAGTCAAGTCCATCCCGATTGAACAAGAATTTGGAAGCAAAGAGGTAATTGGATCACCAAGATCCAAGAATATGATATGGAAATTAAACATATAAAGCTAGTGCATGGAAAAGGTTTGTGTCAGCTTATTAAAAAAAACAAACTAGAAGAGGTATCCAGTGATAAGGGAGATACATAAGAAGAAATTTCCATTGTCTTATTCATAAGCACAACGAATGAGTGGTACTCTAACATTGCCCATTTCCTCACATATGGATAATGTCCAAAACATTTGTCTTACAAATAGAAGAGGAAAATCAAGCTTAAGGCTATGAATTTAATTCTTTGGGACAATAGTTTGTACTAGTGAAGCATTGAAATTTTCTTTCTACAGTGTGTATACAAAGTAAAATAATGCAAGTTGTTAGAATCCTTTCATAACTTGGCATGTGGAGTACATTTCTTAGCTCTGGTCATAGCTCACAAAATTTTATGAGCAAGGTACTAATGGCTGACACTTTTCAAGATGCATACACATAGGTGTGTAAATGCAAGTTGTACCAACAATTTATGGGTAAACCCAAGTTGGCAGCCCTACCCCTCAAGCCAATAGTTATTGAAGAACCTTTCCAGTAATGGGGTATTGAATTTATTGGTGTAGTGAACCCATTATCAAGTGTAGGTCATAGTAATTTTCTCATAGTTACTGACTACTTCACCAAGTGGGTGAAGGAAATCTTCCCCAAACATGACACTTCAGAAGTTGTTTGAAACTTCCTTAAAGAAAACATCATCTCAAGGTTTGGAGTACCTAACAAGATAGTAACAGACAATGCTACTTGTTTCTCATCTCATGAGATAACTTAGTTCTATTTTGAATATGGGATCACTCTATCTCATTCCTCTAACTATTACCCCCAAGGAAATGGTCATGATGAGTCAAGTAACACGAACTTGGTCACTATTATAAATAAATTGGTAGAAGAAAATCATTGATCTTGGTACAAGGCATTATATGATGCATTGTGGGTTGATTGCATCACTCCAAAACAAGTAATTGGTATGTCCCCCTTTCAACTTCTTTATGGCTTGAATTCAAAGATACCTATCACATTGGAGTTGCCTGCCCTCAAATTGGTTAAAGTAATTGAGGATGAGACATTTGAAATTTCCATAGATAAGCGTATTATGTTCATTGCTAAACTAAAAGATCAATGCATAAAGGTGGAGGACTACATTTCTAAACATCAAAGCCAAGTCAAGAAGCTTTTTGACAAAAAATCTAAGCCAAGAGATTTCCAAATTAGGGATTTAGTTATTTTATGGGATAAGAGAAGAGAGCCAAAACAAATGCATAAAAAGATTGATTCCTTGTAGAGGGGTCCTTTTATTATTCATAAACTTTGTTGAAGGAATGGCTTCATTTTGGCATACAAAAATGAAATACCATTCTTGCTACCCTACAATGGACAACATCTGACACTTTTCACTTAGTGAAGTTCCAAATAAGTTTGTACATTTTGTATATATATGTATAGTCTCTTTATTTTGTCTTTAGTCTAATCTATTGCCTGACTCCATGGCCCAATAGATGAAGACACTTAAAGTTTTGGGATTCTATTTCCTTCAAGTGTTTCAAAGAATGACCAAAGAAAATTCCCCAATTGGATCCAACTATTATCCTTAAATTTATCTAACTCAATTAGTGGGATAATCCCTATGAAACTTGTTAGTCTCATATCCCATGAGCTCTAGGCATGCAAAATGAGGCAAATTAATTGGCATCATGCATAATTCCCCCCCCCCCCCCAAAATAGTCTTTTTGACTTATAATTTTTTTTCCCTTCAAACATGTAAGGCCAAAGAAAAAACTTGACATTGCACATGCATGGCCGAAGAAAAAACTTGACATTGGACATGCAAGACTGGAGATTTTTTTCACTCAAGCATAATAATCCAACATACATGGTACTTGATGGGCATTAATTATATTTTGGTTATAAATAATTACCTTGTTAATTTAAGTTTACCATTTGTGTTCAACCTCCTTTGCTTTCACTATTTTTGTGTTCACCTGTACCTCGACTCACTATTTTTCCTTCAATTTGCTTGTGACTAGGGCATGGGATTTTCTTCTTCGATGAATCTTGGGTGAGTTTCATCATTTTCCTTCTAATTGGTTTTCTTGTTTTCTTTTTCTTTCTTTTTCCCTCATTGTTTCATCATTTCATTTTTATAACCTTTGTGTATTTTTGAAACCCTGGACAAGTTCCAAGTGTACTATGTTCCTTAGAGAAAGATTTTCGAGCAACACAATCCCTTCTTGGGTGTGCTTTGAAGAATTTTATTTGAAGCACATCCTGACATAGTTCTAGTGGTGTACTTTGGAGAATTTTCTCTGACCTACATCAAAATATCATACAATTTATAAGACTTTCTCTAGCCAACATCCTTCCCAGTTTTGTGTAATCTAAAGAATTATCTTTGAATTACATAAAACATGTAGTGCAGAGAATTTTATCTAGACTAAATGAGGCTTTTAATACTCCCATGTAGTTTAAATAATTTTATTTGAACTACATAAAATTTCCAATCTGATGTATAGGTGAATATTTTCTCTGCCTTTGCATATTTTCAACCAAATGAAAAATATACTAATTCTGGAGATTTTCAACACTCTCATGTAATTTTTTAACCAATGATAAAGGCTTCTCTTGTAAAAAGAATCATGAAGTACACGTTTAAAGGAGTGGTTCCTTCATCCTTGGTTAATTCAAATGTTGACCAAAGTAGAGAAGATTGAATCACAAGGTTGGGTAGTTAGTGCTTGGAGAGAAAGGTTGTTGACATAAGGTGCTCAACGAATACGTTTTACCATTGAGATTCTTAACAACTTGAGTGAAGTGAAGACAGAGATGAAACAAACACTTGATATACTTTCTCAAGACTTAGAACTAATAGATAATGACATCTATATGTGGACTTAGCTACATCAATTCAAGTTAAAAAATTTGGTTGGAAAACAGGTGATTCTAAATAGGAATATGTTTGTGGAATATAGGGAGGCAATGAAAAAAAAAAAAGTCCTCCAAAATCTAAAAAAATATATCAAATAAGTCCTATACATGTGCATGAATAAGGATTTAGATTTTATAGATAAGATTGGGGAACTTCCTTACTAAATGATGGATGACACTCAAAAAATACTTCTTGCAAAAACAATTATCCAAGAATTAAGTTCCTTAATTCATATTAAAGTTGAAACATGAGCATTCACATTAAAATCCATTGATAAGTTGGTTAAGTTCTAAGAGATTATGGATAAATTAAAGAGAATTTTGGATAGGAACAAAGGTGTACGTATCAATGTAGTAGACTCCATCATAAGAGTCCTCACCATCTCCAAAAACACATTAGGGCCAGACAACAATGAAGTTTAGGCAACCCTAAAGAGATGTGAAGTTTACATGAAGAAGAATAAAAAGGAAGAAATTCTTGTGTTTTCAAACACTTAGATTATTTTCAAAGCATTCTGTATGTATTTTTTTATATGTAATTTGCATGTAGGAAAAGTATAGAGTCTTAAGCAAAATCAAACTCTATCTAGAATAAGTCAAGGTAGTTAGGATTTCCCTAATTTTGTTCATGGCTCCTCTCTATAAATAGGAGGATGCTCTTTTGTAATCAGGATCTTTTTTTGGTTATGTAAGTGAAATTTTATTGGATTGAGAACCAACTTTGAAACTTTGTGTTCAAATTGTAAATATTTATTCAATCAATATAATAAAATCAAGTGGCCAATTAATCTTTGTGTTGGAATATGCTTGTGGTATATTGGGAATGTTATTACATCTTTTCCATTATAGTTTCTTGTGCATTTAATTGAATTATGGTGTGAATATACATAAACTGGAAGGTGCCAAAAATCTGATTTTGAAGTCTTTGAGATGTAGTATCATTTCTAAATTTGCATCTTGTGTTCATGATAGGAAGTGGCTTCAGATACTTTGGGTTACGAGTTATTTTCCTCGATTATTTAATCTTCATTATAAATAAGGTGGAGACTTTGGGCTGCACTTTGTTCCATCCATTTTTATTTTTTGATTAATATAAGAAGAAATAAAGGTATTTGAGCCTTTATGGGTTTCTTGTGATACACACTCGCTGGTATTATTTTAGTTATTCTTATGTCTAGCTAATCTAGATATCATTTATTATTGCTTCAATAAGTAGTTTTACATTTTTATGATACATTATAAGAGTCAAAAGGGCTTATAGTATAAGTTTATAAGTGAACATCAATTCTAAAAAAAATATAATTTGATAATATGGAAACATTCACATGAAAAAGTTACTTTAAATAAGTGTAATTAATTGTTTTTTGATTTTAGTTAGCAATAAGAAGGGTGCCTCCCCTTTCCTCAAGGAGAGATTTAATCTCATCATACTGTGGTTAAAATTACCATTATGTTACCATTTTTTTGGTGAAAAAATATTCACCCAACATGTGGGAAGTCATTTAGACCTATAATTTTGACATGACAGTGGTGAGAATTGAGTGTCTATATTTTCTCCTATTTGAGAAGGAGTTGCGAGACACTAGGCACAATAATGTATTTTTAAATAATGAAAAATTCATTAAGATAAAGTTGAATTTTGTTGGATAAAAAATAATTAGTGACCCATGATGCCCCCTTGAGAGGGAAGGTGAGAATGAAAGACATGTATGGGCTCTCAAAAAAGAGATGGGAGAAAGAAGAATAAAATTAACCCATGAATGAGATTAATCCAAATGAGATAAGCCTAGGGCACATTAATTTCCAATGGTAAAAGAGAATAAAAATAAATTATCCCCAAGATGGGGGAAAGTGGGAAGGATACATTACAAAACAAGCAACACACTTTGACTTACCTAAAATAGGGTGAAAGGTGCAAACTTGGAATCATAAGAAAGATCAACTGAGGGAATTGGCCCCAAAAAGTAAGTCCTAGTTGATTTATAATAAGGTGCCCTAGTAGGTCATATTGGATCATTTGATTCAATTAATTATCCTAGTAGGTCAGGTCTGATCATTGATTAGTCTAAATGGTTTTCCCCAGTAGGATAAATTTTCATTTTGAGAAATGATGATAAGGTATATGATAACTAGTTAGGGGATAGTAGATAAGGAGAGTTCTTGTTGTAACATTACTGATTAGAATTTCAATATCTTGATTTTTTATATAACACCTAAACAATATGCACCATGATATAAAATACCATGATGACCAATCCATAACATGTATAAGGACCGACCCCCAATCTAATAGATAAATGGTAACATCACACCCATGATAAAAACCATGATGATAATGCTAACATATGCCAATGGATATAGTCAAATACAACTATGCAACATGAATCACCATGATGATGACCCTAGTAGCATTGTGTATTGAGTCAAGGTGAAAATATAAGAATGGAAACAAACATGAATTCACCTAAATAAGCAAACACAAATTGAAAGCATCCAATTTCTCAAAGAAATGCACTGAGAATAATGAAAATGTGACAAAAATGTTGGGTAGACCCATGATTACCCATGAAGGTAGAGTGAAAAAAAGGAAACACATAGGCATGCACCAAAACAAGCAAACATATACTAAAAGCATCTAGTTGCTTAAAAAATACATCAAGAATAATGAATATACCCCAAACATTACTAGGTAGACCCATGATATCCCCACAAGGGTAGAGTGAAAAAATATTATTTTTAGGTGGGCCCTTGAATAGAAGATATAAACATGTGTTCCAGTAGATGAGGCTAAACAATGGAGTAGTTAGAAGAAAATGACTAAAAAATGGATAAACAAGGCAAAAATGAGCCTCTTGGGAAGAAAAGGGATCAAAGTAGGCCTAGGGGGTAAAAATTCACCCTTAGGGGTGAAAAACGTTCATTTTTACCCTCCACTATTGTAATTTAGAGGCCTAGTTTTTGCGCACAATAGAGATAAAGAAATGGCAAATATTCATCACCATAGACACCTTGAGAAGTGCATTCAAGAGTACTAATGACCATCGGGGTGCAAGGCCTTGGTAAGTACCCTTTTTATTTGTCTAATTTTTCATTTATGGCATTTATTATGACCTAAAAGTAGATGAAAATAAGTTTTCATTGTTATTAGAAAGAGGAAAATTATGAAATAACTAATGCAAATGATGGGAATGCCACATAAACAATGATATCGCATAGAAATCAGTGAGACTGCCAAAATATTTGAAAACTTCCAAAGTAGCAAAATCATGTATTCCATCAAAAATCACATAAATGGTGAAAATGTGAGTCAAATTGTGGAATCATAAATAAAATGACCAAAAGGCCTAATAAGCACATGGCACAGGAGAATGTTGAATTTGCCAAAAATAATGAGGTCATCCTATCAAATGGTGGGATCAACTTGTAGAATAGTGAAGTCACAGACCAAAGGAGGAAATAGTGGGATCACCCTACAGAGTAGTGAAAATGATCTGTCAAATGATGGACTTGTTGAGGAAAATAGTGAGGTAAAAAAAATGGTAAACAGTCCAAGAGAAAGGGAAAACTAGGATAAATAATAGAATTTTATATCCAAAACTAGAATAAAATGGTAAATTGATTAGCTAGATTAAAAATAGGCAAGTGACTGACTTGATTCTATTTAGTGTGTGATACGTAAGAGAGTGTAAGAGTTATGATGACACATGATACATTATCATGATTAATACACCAACCCAAGATCATGATAGATGAGATAATGGGGCTCTTAGAGGTAGTGGATTTATGGCATCTATCTTGGATATGGTTATTCAAGCTGATTGTGCTTATTTGTCAGTGCTAGTGGAATGATGGCACTATGAGACTTCTACATTTAATCTAATGATTAGAGAGGCCACTATGAATTTAGAAGATGTGCATAGGATCCTATGAGTGCCTATTTAGGGTCAACATATATACTAAATGCCAAAGGGTATGATAGTGGTACTAGAAGATCTTATTAATGTAACATACCTTATAATTATAGAGGGGTCCATTTATATTGACCCTTTGGAGGACCTGGCTTGGCATATAATTATTATTCTCAAAGAAGCACCACCTCCAGCATGGGTTTCAATTCCCTAGGATGTATTTGTTGACTATTCAAGTCACCTTAGTATCTTGACACATGATATGTTTGGGATAAATCATTTTTTGATAAAATATGTTGAGTAGGGTCTTAAAATCACCTTCATGATAACTATGCCAACCTAAGGAAAGGTATGTTTAGAGTCATTGAGGTTACTTAAGCATTTTGATTTATTAATTAAGATCTAACAATCATTTTTAGAGGTCACAGGTTGACATTAGCCTTATAGGGGGCCTATTGGAGTGGTTTTCAATATAAGTGTGTGCCAAAAGTCTTATATAAGGTCTTACTACCATTGTTAAGTTCCATTTCATGACTAAAGGCATCCAAGCTGCTTCTTAATGTAAAATCTTACTAAAAGACCTAATAAGCATTCTTAAGTCCTAGGGTCATATTAGCCTTGTAGAGGCCTATTAAAATACATTTTAATGTGAAATAGATCAAAAGGGTCTTAAAAATCACTCTTAATGTCATAAAAGGGATAAAAGGTCTAAAATTCATTCAATTAGGCCATTAAGAGGTTTAAAACCTCCTTCATAGTTCCTTAAAGCCCATGTATGGCATGCAAATACTTAGTTGACTTGGTCCCCTTCCTTTTTCCTACCTCCTTGATCGACCCCTTTAAGCCTCTGAGGATGCCATCAAAAGGGCATTTTTATAGGTCTACATTTCTCATGCAATGATTCCACATGGTTAAGGGAAGAACTTGTAGGTTTCAAGCATAAAGATGGTGTGAGATGTAGGTTTTGAGCACAAAATTTCAAGTTTTAGACCTATATTAATATGGAGGTCTCTACATAATACACATATCAAGAACTTGTAGGTTAAAAGCTAAGGAACACAAGGTTTTAGGTTTATAACATAATTATAGGGCCTTTAAAAGGGTCTCAATTATAATAAATTTTAAAAAAGGCAAGAAGATCATTCATGCTCAATTAATGACCCTCAAGAGAGAGAACTAGGTTAAAATTATAGGGCATATCCATGAAACCAATTTACATGCTTCTTCATGCAAAAAATAGTCACATCATAACTTCATTCTATAGATGCATGGCTAAAATAAAATATTAGAGAGTATTATGGGGATTTTAAGGCTTATACTAGTAATGCATACAAGTCTAAAACCCTACTAAAACCTTAATCCAAAGAAGAACAATTTACAAGTATTTAAAGGGCATAAAAGCATAGAAATGGTTTCAAACTCCTCCCCAACTCCTAATTAAAGCCAAAAATGAGTGAATGAGGTTGAATAAATAGGGTTTGTGTCAAATGTGTCTTCATACAATACTACAAATAGGACTATGATCAAGAGTTTTATTTTTTAAGACCTTAAGATGATCATCTTAAGCATTAGGTCTTTGTTTAATTTGTGATGAGTAGTGATAAAGGTATCAAAGTCCTTAGGGGGTCTACAAGCCTTTATATGAAGTGTTCATGTTCTCTAAAGCATTTAAAGAGTGTATACAGGCCTAAGACTATGTTTAAGAGTTTTGATGTTGTAATAATCAAACAAACCTACCTACAGGACCTCCATAGATGTCCAAGAAAGACTTCATGACTATCAAAGAGACCTAAAGACTTTCCTATTACTATATCAAAGCTAAAATACCTCTCCAATAGCCTTTAAGCCTGTAACTAGGGTCATGGTTTTCAAGGTTGTAAATGAATCCTACATGATCTTATGGTTGGGTTTGTAAGAGCATGAGGTGTCTTCCATGACTCAACAAGATTATAAACTTTGATAAAATATTGAACAGGGGTCTCAAGACTCATAAGGTTCTTATATACTTGTAGGGATAAAACATGAAAGGTTTCAGGCTCTAAATACTCACTTACAGGTCTATAAAAGTGTAAAATAAGGTTTTCAAATTGAACAATGTATTCATAATAAAGGTTTTGAAGTTTCTATAATTTCATTACCTCTTCAAGGTCTTATCCAGGTTTACAAAGGGTAAAGAGAATTTTATATGAGCCTCAAACCAATATTAAAAAATTAAGCATGCTTATTTTTAAGGTTTCAAGCATATCCCAATATTACAAGGTTTGAAGGGTTATGATCTCAAATTTGTATCATGTTATAATAGATTTCATGAAGAGAAAATTCCAATATAAGCTCTAAAACATGATCTAATATCACCTAAAGGTATACATAAAGGGTTTCATGAGGTTTCAAGCATGTTTCATGGGTGAAACTTGATTGCAAGTATGTTTAGATAGACTTCCAAGGTTTTAAAGCTGTAAGTCCATCAAATAGGTTCTTGTGATTGATGAAGAAGTGAATTCAAAGTTTCCATGGATTTTAGTCTGAGAACACAAGTTTTCAAGCATGATTTAAGAGTTTTAATGACTACTACAAGGATTTAAAAGAATCAATAGTTCTAAAGGAAAAGATAACAAGGTTTTCAAGGCTTCTTAAGATCAATTTGCAGGCCTACATACCTTTTTACAATGTTCAATGGGTCTCTATTAAGATTTTTCATGTTTTTAAGATGAGTTACAAGCATGGTAAATACACTCATAGGTTTATAGTGGTTATTTTGGGAGTCATGGTGATCATAATAGTCATGGTCATGGTCTTTTGAGGGTTTTGATAAGATATACTAAGACATAGGGTTTTGATCTTATAAAACTTTCCTACAAGTATGCTAGCGTAGGGTTTTAACATGATAACATAGGTTTGTAGAACTTCCTACAAGGTTTCATAAAGATCTAGGTCTTGGAACAAAGCTTCAAACATATTTTTAAGCACTACACGACCCTAATAGGTTTGCACCCAATTTTTCAAAGTTTTGTGACTAGAAACAAGCAAGAAACATAGAAGTGCCCACGTAGAACTCTAAGTTGAAGGCTTGTAGCCATCATAGATGCCTCCAAAATGCTATAGTTCTAAGTTATTGAGGTTTTCATGAATATTTTAGGGTCATCAAGTAGGGAATAAGCCTTTAAGTAGGTTTCTTAACATGTTTCTCACATATTATAAAGCTTTAAGAGCCTCCATGGTATTAAGCCCTTCAATTAAGTCTATAGAGAAGTATACATGGTTTCCAGGACCTAATATTGCCATCCAAAAACCCTCCAAGACAACCTATAGGTCTGAAAGGTGAAGTGATGAAGGATTTTTTAGGTCTAGAAATAGAGATTTTAGAAATGAAAATTGGAGGTATATGAGAGAATGAAGACACAAATAAGGTTTCAATATTTCTGATGTTGAAAGTTAAAGAAACCATGGCCTATAAGTGAAGAGTCTAAAAGATTTAAAACATCATTGAGGATATAAGGAGGATTTAAAAACCTATAATAAATAAAATTTAGGTTTCTCAATCCCTCCAAAATAAATTCATATGAACTTTAAGGCAAATTTTAGGTAATCCATGCTTCTACAACCTATCTAACATGCCTATGAATGGAGTAAGTGGTCATAAATAGCATGAGGGAGGTATGGAGGCATTTGAATTTTTTTCCTAGAAATGTACAACTCCCTCTATGGAGTGGAAATAATGGAAAGTCAACCCAAAGATCTAAATAGGTGTAGGAGATCTATTCTCAGGCCAAACATTCAAATAACATGGAAATTAAGGAGGCAAGTCAAACTTGAGCTATATTCTCTCTAGCATGTATGCTTGAAAGGAGGAGATAGGTGAGTTAAGGATATAAAGATAGAAGGGCCAAGTTTTCCAATAATATAGCAACACTGAAGAAGCACATCCACCATGTACAAGCCTTCCAAAGGATAAAAGAGAAAAAATAGGTTCTCCTCTTCCACTACTATGCCAACCTTATTTAGAGGTCTTCATGAGATAGGCTTAGTGTGTTGGAAAAGGCTTAATGCCTCTAATTTCCTTTCCCCTTTCTTGAATAGTATGAATTGATGTAATGGAAACATTTATGATGTCTCCTTATGCCTCTCCTCTTCTTTCTCATCTCTATTTATGATATATAGGGTTGAAAAAGACTTTTTTCAGGAGCCCTCTCTTTGGTATGTCAAAACTCTACTCATTTTGAGTCTTTTAATACTAGATTATGCCTTGAATTATCAATAAAAGATTGAATTTGTCTCTCTCTTCTTGATGTCTCATTGTGTATTCAAAATTTTAGTTGTATTTTGTGGATTTTAGACTCTTTTGATTCATTTGAGATCAATTATAGATGCAAATTAGTCTCTTTTGGCTCACTTTGAAGGAAATTGTAGACATTATAACACTTATGCAAATTGATTTCTTCATCATACATATGTTATAATATGTTTTTGAGAGTGTTGTAGCTAAAAATTAGTCTTTTAAGGTCTTTCTTGTGTTAGTAGGAGCAAGTTGAGGAGTTCTCTAAACTTGGTACATCACCATTTGTGAATTTTAGTTATTCCTAATGCATTTACCATGATGAGATATTATTTATAGTTATAAATAGGTATTCTTTAGTATTGTTTTAGGCCTGTAACTAATATTATATAAGGTGAACATAGTTTAGGAAGGAAGCTGAACTTTTCTAGAGTTTCATCCTAAGGAGCCAATGTCCCATACCTTAGGGATGACCCCATTATTACAACTAAATCACTAAGTGAAGGGGTGTAAGATTCTAGTCATAAAATTATTGATTTTTATGGCTTTTGTCAGTGACCTCTTACTACCTAATAAGAGTGGATGATTATTTCATATCGGTCTCATAGGAGTGATCAAAGATATGTTGGATTTCACCACTCACTTTGCATGGGGTCCTATGATATTGGCTTAGATCTACTATGACTTGAATATGATCACTTATTGAAAGGGCCATAATAATTGACACAACACTTTGCTCTAAGTTTGGGCCTAGGAGCACATCACTACAAAATGACTAGTTGGTCAATAGTTTCAGAGGTGACCTGAGGATATTGTGGCCTATGGTTGGTTTCAGATGAGAATAGGTCTATGAGGCCACCAAGGAGACTTTTAATTTTAACAGTGAGTCATCAATTAGATGATAAATGGTGACTTAATTTGGTGGCCCTATATGGCCACTTGATTTAAATAAATAGAGTATGGATTTATGATTACATATATGCTAATACCATGTTACATTATAGGTCGACACAAATTCATTATGGAGATGTAAAATTTATATCACATACAATGGTAGTTTAAATTCTAGTAGGATGTGCTAAAGGGGACCCACTTTATTGCACATGTCACACAAGAGATCATAGAGTGGGGGATACCAATACTGGGAGCCCAAGATATCATAGATTTTGATATGGCATAACCCATAATGTGGGCTTATATAGGTGGGGTTGTATATGCCAACATGATATATGCCTATACAACATGGTGAGTAGGCTTCTATCCCATCCAATTGACTAGACCATGATCCCAACAACTAAGGCAACACTAGAGGAGAGTTTGACAAAAGAGAGATGTAGGGAAAGTACATACATAAGCATAGGTCTAGGGATAGGTTCCTATATAGTAGGTGATCCCCATATAGATTTTTTAGGTTCTAATGGAACAACCTACACAATAATTTTTATAGCTTCCATTTATATAGGGTGGTTATAGGGATGGATATGGATATAGATATGGAGATGGGGGATAGGATCCTTTTCTAGATACAAAGATGGATGCGGTAGTGAGTGGTGCCTTAGGACATGATATAGGTATAGAAGGGGCTAGGACCTCTGGCACAGGTGATGGTACTCATACAAGGGAGGTTGGTACCTCTAGCATAAGGATAAGGGAGGTTGGGATATTAAGCATAGTGAGATCAGTAAATGATCATGCACTTATTGATGGGATATAGTGTGATATCATAACATGTTTATCAAATATTTCAAGCCTAGAGTAGGATGTGTCTAGTCTATGAGCTGAGCTAGCTATGACCCAGGGAGAGACCACCAGGTTATAGGGCATAATTATAACCCAAGATATAGAGATTGCTATATTTGATAAGGTAGGTTTCCTAGTTGATAGGTGTTTAGGCTTATTTTATAGCACAAGATGTAGATCTAGTGGAAATCATGGGTGAGTAAGATAGAGCTCATGCAGACTGAGATAAAGCCATTGGTGATGTTTATAAGATATGTGGCGAGTTGGATGAGGCTCGATAGGTTGTATTTGATCAAGGGATATCTAAAGCACTGGCCAATATTATTATGGCCAAGGATGACATCCTACATGTGAAGGATGAGATTTCCTACTATCACATTTTATATGAGGTAGTGGACCTAAAATATAGTAAGTCCCCTATATATAGAGAGTATTCATAGAGCCAATAGACTAACATGAAATCTAGGTAATGACACACTACAGCTTTAAAGTGATAAGTGGCACAACAAACTCCATAACAGGTAGTGATGGGTTCACCACCACCACATACACCATCATCAATAGTACCAAGCACATGATAAATCTTTTATCAGAGTCCCCCTAGAGATGTGGTAAGCTAAAGTTGATATTGTATCTTGTAGCTCCACATTTTTGACATGTATATGAGATGTATATATTATCTTGATGTATAAAACTATTA
Source organism: Torreya grandis (assembly GCA_037957365.1). Taxonomy (NCBI): domain Eukaryota; kingdom Viridiplantae; phylum Streptophyta; class Pinopsida; order Cupressales; family Taxaceae; genus Torreya; species Torreya grandis. The sequence goes on along the minus strand of JARHVA010002169.1, from coordinate 1,823,572 downwards.
TTTTGATATATATATATATATATATATATATATGACATTCATTTTGGCTCATGTATTATTGTATATGGATTCTTAATATTAGTTTGTGATGCTCTTTGATTTTGCACTACATGAGTTGTTAGACATAAACACGTTGATCAGAATATGGATATTGATGTATATTTGTTTGCCATGATTCTGTTGTATTCTATGTTAGCTCATTTAACACTTGTGTTTATCTCATGGATGTACATGCAATATGACTAGATGGTTTATGCTTACCTTAGGAAATGCACATCCTTAGTTAGCATAGACATGTTTGGTTCAAATTTGACATGTGATGTATTGATGGAGAATAAAATGGTATCTATACCATATATTAGATAGGTTGATAGTGATTTCAGAAATGTCGTATGGATTCACATTGTTATGTGAAATCTTGAGCACTTGGTTTTTAATTTTGAAAATGAGATTATGCATCATAAGTATAGATAAACTATAATAACATTGTATGTTAATTGCACATGGACCTATTAAATTTGAATATTTATAATTCAAGATAATGATAAAATATCAAAACCTAAGTTAAAAACATAACACTTTTAAACACAAAACACGAAACATAAAATAAAATAATTAAAATACAAGATTTAAACAACTTAAAGATAAGATATGAAATATCAAGACTTAAGTGTAAAATATAATCTATCTCAAACAACAAATAAAAAAATAGTTTAAACACAGAATGTAACAAATCTTAAAATCAAGATATGAATCATCAAGACTTAAATGGAAACAAAATGTACTTAAACATAAAAAAAGGAATACACAAGCAAAACAAATAAACAAGTAGACAATATAAACAACAAATAAACATGAAATAAAAGATAAAACCAATAAAGTTATCAACAATTTGTGCTTGTTTAAAGAATAAAGTTAGAATATAAAGTTTTTGGATAAAACTATGTTTAAATTATTGATTGACGTTTTGGTTCACACATTTTTAATTCTCTTACCCTCATGATGCTTCATGGAGTGTGAACTAAAATGTTGGTCAAAAACTTATACATAATTTTATCTAGAAGCTCTCTGATCTAATTTATGGACTGTGGAAATACTATTGCTTTAAATAATAAGGTGTTATATTAAAAAAAATATTCCCCTAGGCTAAAGGGATAATGAATTAGTTACATTAATAGGGGGAATATAATAAGAGGGAAGGGCTAGCCAAGATAACTCCAAATGCCCTAAAGAAAGTGGAAATTACCTACATAGTCCCATGGACTTTAGGCCAAATGTAGCTCTACAAGGGATATGGGATGGAAGAAAAGTGATGAAAAGTAGGTATTTGATGATAAAAAATAAATAAGAAAGGCATACTCACAAAATAATGAGAGTATAAAGGAATAAAACAAGAAAGTGGAGTGCACAAATCTCAAATGCAAAATGCCCACTAACATGTATCAAAAGTTTATGAGAGTGTACAGTAACAAAAATGGAAAATGAAAGTGAAATTTTGAGAAGTATGAGATTGACTAAACTGATTTGAGATGCCCCATGCATCCAAACACTACCTACATAGTCTATGTGGACCTCAGGTCAAAGTATTTCTCCCAAAAATGGGAGGATAATAGAATGGTAATGAGGATCTAAAATGAATTGATCCATATAAGAGGTTTCATCTCTAAATTTTTTTGGGGATTTATAGCTCGCATGCAAATTATAAGCTAATTTTCATGATTTTATCTTTTTTTAAGGTTATTCTAGATCTTTTAATTATTTTTGGGTTTTTTGGAATAAAAAAGTAAGGTATTATGTTTAAATGTACAATGAATCATCTAGAAAAGGATAAAAACATCACTAGGTAGAGGTTCAAACAACATCTAAACCAATTTCAATGATAACTACCATGAACCAACATCAAAATATAAGGTATTGGGGGTACCATGCAATAATAAGATTGGGTCATAAATGACACACAATGTGGAAATAATGTTTAAGAGAATCAATTAGAGGAAGTTTACAAGGAACTATCAAACATGTCACACCCTTATTGACATACCCTGAAACACTTATCTACAAAAAAGCTACTGGTGCCGATCATTTTGAGGTGCCTTTGGAACAATAGTAATTGAATCTACTTGTAACACATGTTGGCTGTAATCAAGATCATGATCAGTAATAGGAACATGCAAGAAATGAATAAATAATGGTCCATGGAATGGTATGATAAGAAAAATACGAATGGTCTAGGAAATAATGTGATAAAATAACTATGGCAAAATGGGTGCCCCCAAGCAAGGGATGTTATAGACAATGGTTCATTTTTAGCTAAGTAAAATAGCATTTGAGATGTATTATGTTCATTGATTCCTTGAGATCTTTCCCATCCAATTTAGCTAGTCTATATACCCTAGAGTCATAATTTATAAGAACAATAAAGGACCCAAGCTAATTTCTTTCAAGCTTACCCTTATTATTATGTTCAACATTGGTATTATTTTGATTCCTTTTTGGCACCAAATCACTAAATTTGAATTCTTTACAAAGAATATATTAGTTGTAGCTATGACACAGTCAATTTTGATAAACTTATAAATGGTTTAATGCTGATTATCATTTATCAACCAAGAGATCTAGTTCTTGAAATATGTCCTCTCTATATTCATCATAATCAATGATATTCTATAGATAAATACACAGATAGGGAAACTCAATCTCAATATGGATAATAGACTTAGATCCAAAAACTAGGGAATATGGTGTAAAACCTATAAGTGTGTGGGTACTAGTACGATAAGCCCATAGGGATGGGAATAATTTTAGACATCAATCATGACCAATGCCATTAAAAATATTCTTCAAAATTTTAACAATGGTCTTGTTTGATGCCTCAGCTTGGCCATTACCTTGAGGGTAAAAGGCCATGGACTTATTATGTTTGATTTGGAATTTGGTGTAGAGGGCCTTGACATCTTTATTTTTGAATGGGACACCATTATCAATTAAAATGGTGGAGGTAATGCCATAATGACAAATGTGATGGTAATGGATAAACTTGGTAATCTATTTACCAATTATATGTGTGAGGGGAATGGATTCTATCCACTTAGTAAAATAGTATGTGGTAGTGAGGATATGTTTGTGGTCATTTGAGGAAGTAGGATTTATTTACCTATGAGATCAAGTCCCCAAGTAGAAACATCCATGGTATAGTTATTGGATGGAGCGATAAGGAAGGAGTGTGAATAAAATCACTATATCATTGATAAGCACCACACTTATTGACATATTGACTAGTGTTTGTCTCCATTGTGGGCTAGTAATACCCAGTTTAAAGAAGTTTCTTGGAAAGGACCATGCCATTGGTGTAGGCCCCATAATTTCCTTTATGTACATCCTTCAACGATATCTTGGATTCTCTTGAAGATAAATAATGAAATAGCATTCCATCATATCCCCTATGATAGAGCATATTTCTGAGTAAGGTATATCAAGTGGTTTTATGGATGAAGGTTTTATGATGGGTTCATGATTGGTTTGGAGGAATAATTTGATCATGAAGGTAGTTATATAGGTCTTGGTACAAGGGATATTAAGACCAAAAATATTGTATACCATTTTAAAATTTGATTATTCATGCATTGGTTGAATAAGGTTATCAATGAGAAACTAATACTCTTTAACACTGTCAGCCACCATTAACATGGATCCAATAGTATCCATTACATCTACAGATCTATTACTGGTATTTTATTAAACTAAAGAATTTCAAAATGTGACTTGAGCTTTTCTTCCATACTATTATAAGGTACAAGCATCTCATCCCTTTTTTGGTACTAGTCTGTAGCCTAATTACTGATTAACTAAGAATCCCCATATACCATTAACTATTGAATATTTTATTGTATGGTGAGATGGAACCCTGTAATGAGTGCTTCATACTCAGCCATGTTGTTAGTGTAATAGAAAAAAATATGGAACACCTTGGGAATGAGATCCCATTATGTTGTAATAGACAATATATCATCTTTAAATCCACAGGATGTGAAAGATCCATCAAAACATAATGTCCACTACTTAGACTCAATAGCTGATGCTTTTAGACTTAGAATTGACTCATCTTGGAAATTGAAGCTGAGTGGTGTTTCTAAGACAAGGGATATCAAGTTGATATGTAAGAATTTGCCCCTTAATGGATTTTTGGTTTTGATACTCCACATGAAATTCACTCAAAAACATCACCCATTTGGCCATGTGACTTACTAGAGTGTCTTTAGATAATAAATATTTGATTGGATCTATCTTTGTGATGACTATGGTCTGATTATTGAGCATGTAGTGATGTAAATTTTGGGAAGTGAAAACCATTAGCAAACAATAAATTTTAATTGGTGTATCATTATTTTTGTATGATACAAGTGTCCTCAAATAATATACTACATGCAATTTTACCTATTCATCATGTTGATCTAAGAGTGCCCCTAAGGCATGCTTTATTATAGATATGTAGAGTAACAATGGTTTTCTTAGTGTATGTGGAATTAATGGTAATGGGTCGGCCAAGTAATTATTCAAATTATTAGTGGAAATTAGCATCCCACTAAAATGCTACACCTTTATTTAAAAGGTGAGTAAAAGAGTGGCATCTATCTACTAACTGGGATATAAATCAGTGAATAAACTAAATTTTGCCATGAATACTGTAGAGTTATTAGAGAGTAGAAGGAGGAATTTACATAATTGATGACCTTATAAATATCAAATTAAATGACTCAAAGTGACATAATGAGTCTTAACACATATTTGGATTTAGATGCACCTTGTATTCATGAATTTTTAAAAAGATTCTTTGTAGAATGTTAGGATGGCCTACACATGTCATAAATTTAATGAGGATGTCATCCATGTAGTCTTAAACAATGTCATACATCATGCCATGGAAGATGAAAATAATGGCACACTAATAGGTTTCCCAAACATTATTCAAGCCAATTGGTATGACTTGATAACAAAATGTTTCCCATAGAGTGGTGAACACTATTTTATGTTGATCCTTAAGTGTAATCTTAATTTGGTTGTAGTGTGAGAAGTCATCCATGAGGGACAACATCTAATAGCCTAATTTTGAATCTAAGATCATGTCAATGTTTGGTAGAGGGAAATATTCCTTAGGAGACACCTTTTTAATGTCTCTGAAGTCAGTTCACAAATGAATTCCCTAAGGATTTTTACTGATTGGCACAATGTTTGAAATCTATTCTGAATAGTCCAATGAGCAAATGAATCCTACTTCTAATAACTTCTCTAAATATTTCTTAAAGAGTATAATAATGCACATATTCATTTTTTATATCTTATATTTGATTGTCTTGGAATCTATATGTAGAACAATTTAATCCACCACTAGAGATGGGTATAACCCCAACATGTTAGAATAGGACCATGAAAATATATTAATGAAGTCTTTTAGGATAGTCATAATAAACTCATGTTCTATAGTAGTGAATAAAACACCTAAGTAATTTATTTTTGGATCATCATAGGCCTTGATGTTCACCTCTATGGTATCCTCTATAAAAAATGTAGAATCATCTTCAAGAATTATAGGTATGGATAGAAACTAGTCTTCTTTTGATATATGCAAGCCATAAGGCTCACCCATGTAAGAATAATATGAATTTTCCATTTTTGGCAATGGTTTACTAATGAGTTATTCAATAAAGTCTTGTACCAATTGTGTGAAGATTATGTGCTCTTCCTCACTGATATCAGACCCAACTAAAATGCTTAGACTTGGAGGACACTAAGCTTCCTAAGGATATGAGTGAACTTCCTTGTCTAAAGGCACTTGAAACAAGTTTTCACCTATGGACTTATATTTATATCTAATTTTTGCTCAACCCAAAGTCACCTCAAAGAGGTTTTCACCCAAAGATATCTATGTTTTACTTTGTTTATGATTAATGAAGTTGACCGACACTCCAAAGTAGGCGATAGGGTCCAATGTGAAGTCAAAGCCTTGTTTGTGATCATCGGTTGGTAATCCATCTCTTAAGCCCATAAATTTAGTGATGGATGCTTTATTTGGAATTCATCCAATGGTATAATTTAATCTTGTTGGTCCCAATCAATGAGGCTCAGATGGTGGAGGAAAATAGGATAATTGGTATTAATGGTAAGGATAACATTTGCATCAAAGAGGTTCATGTTAATAAGCTCATTATAGGCACTATAATGGGACACTGCATCACTAAAAAGAGTCTCCTCATCAGTCAATGAAGTGGTAACACTCTCCAAATATATGGGGTCACCCCCAAGTGGCTTGAATCTAAGACATCAATTTACTATATGCATTACCACAAGCACATGTTTAATAATGCCTTATTATTTTTCCCCCAAGACTTTTCTATGATTGTTTAGTTTTTTATAGAATGTGGCAAATGCAACACCATATAACCAACCTCCTTTAACACTGGTGGCCTAATCTTGACTCAGTGATGTGTCTTTAAAAAATATGAGTTGTTCATGTAGAGTAGATTTAGACTTCTTTTTCCAGATCATGTTGGCCATGTCAGGAATAGGTTTGGGCCTTCCATAAGATTTTGGGGATTTGGGAAACTTACCAACATGAAAAACATCTTAAATGAGGTATGTGGCTATGCTGATCTCTTCAATAGTAAAGTGAGTAGGAATAGATTCAGGAGGTGGATTAGAGGAGGTGGATGTGAGGTTACTAGGGTCAAAATAATTAAATTTTAGAGATTTAAAAACTTTTCATTTATTCTTCTTACCTACATACTCAGTGCTAAGACAATAATTTTAGTTCCCATACTTGGCTTCTAGGTTTTTGAAATATAAGTATGGTTGTAAATCACTAGGAATAATGATCTCTAATAAAAAATGAAGGAATTTAAAGCACTAATGCAAGGTGAAAGGGACTAATCATACTTCATGGATCCAAGGACAATGAAGAAGTAGATTATAGGGTAGCTCGATGTAAATGACATGGCATAGGGTGTTGTGAGTGACATTCCCAATAATGACTAACAAACAAATGATACCTACAAATTTTGTCTCTAAATTTTCATAGGCCAACTACATGTCTACTATTGTGTAACCCAAAGTTTGGATCAACTTTAATGATGCTATGTGTAAACCTGAGCCATTATCTATAACAACCTACTTGAATTTATAGTGGGAAATGATGGCATTGATGTATAGGAGGTAATTATGAAGGGTACCAAGGGATGACATATCTATTTGGTCAAACATGAGTTATTTATCTATAAAAAAATGTCCCAATAGTGATTGGAATTGGGTTGGATAGATGTCACTGGTTACCTTGGATTATTGGAAAAAGTCATTTAATATGGTCTTGTGAACTTTAGATGTATGTAAGAGGTCCAAGTTGGAAATTTTCTTAGGTTTTTTGATTAATTATTCATCAATATTATATGGCTTCTCTATAGAAAGGTGAGGTGGCTTGGCTTTCATCAGGGTAGTGTCTTGATTAGAATTAGCATTAGCATTATGAGGTAAAGGGCATTGAAGGGTGACACTTAGACTTCTAGTTATGATTACATACTTTTGAGTCAGGAAAGAGTTACCAAATTTATTATAATTAGGTGATGGTCTAGGAATAGTAATTATTGATGGTCGAGGCTCAATTGTATTGATTTGACCCATGTTAGAATTACCTATAAATAAAGGTGGTGGTTCCAAGATAAAAGGGATAACACTCTGGAAAGTGTTAGGCAATTTATGAGGCATGAATTTAATAATAAAAATGTAGTTATTTGTAACATGTCCTATAACATTGCCATAGTTTTAGGGCACACTGTAATAGCCAACTTGGTTAGTTTGGGTATTGTTGTCCCCCAAAAATATCAGCTCATTTTTGGGACAACATTTGAACTAATTTGGTCTTACAGACCAAAATTATCTCTTCTCTTTTCAAAATTTGTCTTGGGCATTCGAATTCTTCAATTTTTAAGCTTTTCATAAATCTACGAACTCTGCAGGCTTGAATCTATGGACTCTATAGGCTTGAATCTACGAACTCTATAGGCTTGAATCTACAGACTCAATAGGAAGAAAAATCTATGGACTGTGTAGGAAAAGGAAAATCTACGGACTCTGTAGGTAGGTTCATTTTTACAGGTTCAAAGGCTTGTACAGGTGGTTTTGATCAAAAGAATCAATTTTTCAACACTTAGTCCTTTTTCAAGACTGTTTCAGTGCCTTGGTTCAAACAAAAATCTCCATCAGGAAACACTAGTAGTAGGTTCAACATTTGGTTCATCCTCTGGTTCAATGTCTTTTGGTTCAAAGGATTGGTTCAAAGCCTAAGTTCAATCAGAAATGTCTATCGGCAAGCATTCAAGCAAAAAGGACTTGAACCATTGAATCATTGAACCACTTTGGTTCAAAGGTTCAATGGGTTCAAGGTTCAACAAGTTCAACATCTTTGGCAAGAGTTAAGCGCTTCATCAAGGTTCAAAGTTCAATCACTTCAATTGGTTCATCGACTTCAAAACACTTGACCAAATCAAGTTGGCTTGAACCATTAAACCACTTTTGGTTCAAAGGTTCAATGGGTTCAAGGTTCAATAGTGGGTTCAACCAAGGAAATGGTTCAATGGCTCGGTTCAACCAAGTGGTTCAACACTTTATTTCACTCGGGTGGTTCATTCTCTTTATTTCAACATCTTTTGGTTCAATCAAATGGTTCATCAGTCAGTTCAAAGCTTTGTTTGAACTGTTGAACCAAAACTTGGTTCAACATCTTGGTTCAATGAAAAGGTTCAATGTTTTGGTTCAAAGACATGGTTCAAAGGCAAGTTCAATGTTCAGTTCAATACTTAGTTCATCGACTTGGTTCATTCAATTGAACCATCAACTTGAACCATTTTTAGTTCAACTGATTGGTTCAATGTCTTGGTTCAACAAAATGGTTCATCACCAATGTTCAAAGGGGTGATTCAATGCAAAAGGAAGTTTCCTGAAGGACAAGTGCCTTTGCGGAGGACACTTAATCGATAAAAGCACCCTTCAGAAGGGTCTTTTTCAAGGAAGCCGAAAGGTAATTCTTTCAGATTTGTTTAAGGCATTTAAAATTGGCTAAGACATAATTCTTTTGGATTTTTGTCTAAAGGAATTCCTTCAGATAAAAAATCTGAAAGAAATCAAAGAAGTGAATGCGGGCAAAAAATTTGAAGACTTTTTCAAAAACTTGGCAAAACAAATAATTCTGCGGACTTTTTGTTCGCGGGAATTTTCCTCAGACTTTTTGTCTGCAGGAATTTTCCCCAGGAAAATGTCCGCGAGAATTTTCCTTGGGGAAAATGTCTATGAGAAATTTTCACGAGAGGAAGCATAAGAAAAGCTTGAGGGAATTTGTGAAGGGCCACCGAAGGACCCCAAAGGATAAGTGCCCTTGCGGGGGACTCTTAGCGGCCAATTTGAAGACACTTCTTGAAGCCGAAGGGTTGCCTGAAGAAGTCTGAAGGCTATTTAAAGACTACCCAAAGGATAGATACGCTTGTGAGAGGTTATTCTGACTCAAAAAGGGTCATTTCTCAAGGCTCAAAAGGGCAAGTCCAATCCAAAAAAGCAACAAGCAGAAAGCTAAAAGAAGACCAAGGGGTGACGTGCCCGAAGACGTCAAATTCAACACAGCCAACTAGCCGTTGGAAACATAGTGATGGGTGCATGAATGTCAAATTGAAGACAACAAAATAACTATTGATCCTTTAAACTTATAGACCAGAATGCATTCCCAAAATTCAAGGCCAAGACTAGTAGAAAGTGAGGAAGGAATAGAACAACAAACTGAATCCAAGACCCGATTCAATTAATCAAGAAAGGAGGAACGATGAAGGTAAGATCAGATCACCAGGTGGACATTGTAAGTTGCACACTTTCAATAAGCATGACGTATTTACCTACATTTATAAAATCAAATGGGTAAAACACCCCCAAGTTCTAGCTTATCTTCTTAACAGATACCAACGCAGCATGATGTGTTACTATTCTCAAGTCCTTCTTGAAATGGCTATATAAGGGACTTTCTTCTATTGTAAATGGATCTTTCTTGACAATTAGAATGAACCTCTACCTAAATTGAAAGGCACTTTTGAGACTTTCAGCTCAGTTTGTTCATCATATTTTATTATTGGAATAAGAAAGCAAGTGGTTGTTCAGACTTTGTGCTGTGATATCTTTGTTGTTAAGGAAACTATTCTTATGTCTTTTTCCTTGATGTATTTTCTGTTCCATTAATTCAAAAAGCAAGATTAGTGAAATCAGTTAGAAAGGTGTCCTAAAGAATCAACTGTGGAGAGACTTTGTTCCCCCACAGTTACCTTTAGTGTGTTTTATTTTTATTTTTGTGTAAAAGACTTTGGGGTGACTTTGTGCCCTCATTGTCTTTCATACTTTACTCTTGAGCAATTCTAGTAGAGACTTTGTGTTGTATCTTGATTTGTTGGTTACTACACCCTCAGTTACATTCTATTTTTACTATCAAGAGTATTCTTGTGGCTGGCTAAATAGTTCTTCTGAAAGAAGAGGAGTGTTGTCTGTCATTTCCCTTGATTTTTTCTTTTGTTTTTGCACACATCATCTCTGAAGAAAGAGAGATGGATGTCTTGTCCTACCCTTGAGTATTATTTTCTGTTTATACATATATATAGTTTATCCATAGGGAACCTCCCCTTGATGAGAGGAGAGATTAGTCCCCTTCTAATGTGGTAAACCTACACATTTGGATGACTAATCTTCCTACTTTGGCTGATCAGACCTATTTTTGTTTATCAGTACGCTGATCGACAAAATATTCAACCAATAATTTTTGGTGACTCCATTAGGGATATCATATCCATTATCCATTTATAATCTATCCATTCACCTCCACACTAAACAAGAAAGAACACACAGTTTAAAGCCTCAAGATTTAACTGAAGCAAGGTCAATTCTTTTCCACTTTTGTTTCACAATCTGGCAGATTCAAGGTATACACGAAGCCAAAGGGCTAAAGGTATCATTGACCCTGTATTCGAATTGGTATGGCAAAGTGATTTTGATCTATTTCCTTCACCATCTCGTCTCCAATGAACCAAGAGTTTTCCTCCTACTAAAACTAGATCTCCATTGCCAGATGAAGTATTTACTTCTACTATTGATAAAGCTGTACCTATAATTACTCCTCTGAGATTTGTTATCCCTCCTTTTCAAAATCCTATAATGGAAGTTCAAGGTCCATGGGGTAATGCTTTTAGTCCTCTCAATCTTACTCCACCTCTACATGAGCTTTCACGTAGTTCTAGGAATAACTTCCCCAAATTCTATGGTGATGGGAAAGTTCATCCTGATGAGCACATTACAACTTTTAGCATAGCTTGTGGAGTAATTAGATTAGAATTTGAAGATGTAGCAGTCAAGATTTTTATAGAGACATTACAAGGTGCTGCTGCAAATTGATTTTATCATCTACAGGCTCGATCAGTGACTGATTGGAATACTCTTAAAGCTAAGTTTGAAGCTAGATTCAAACCTGAAGAGGATGCACATACACTTCTGGCTCAACTTACATAGATGAAGAAAGAGACTCATGAGCCTATGAGGGACTTCATAGCCAAATTTGACAAATTGAGAAATAGAATCCCTATAATTGCTAGACCTATAACTGAGAATCTTAAATGCTTTTTCATTAATTCTCAGCTACATGAAGTCAATTTTCTCTTGAGACGTGCTGGTCAAATAGATCTTACTGCAACTCAACTTTTGGCCACTGAGGTAGAAGATGATCTCTTCTTAGCAAGGAAGATAAGAAGTGATCCAAATAGAAATAGAGCTTCATCATCTTCTGAATTTGTATCTATAGACACCACAGATCCAATGGTGCATAAATTAGCAAATGAGTTGCTTGCTCTCAAAAAGAAAATGGCTCAAGGAATGTCTTCTACTCCTTCATACAGAAGAACATTTCCAAATCAGTCTTATCAAGGTAATGTTGCCAAGAATCAAGGGCAACAGAATCGCCTTCCTACTCCACAAGGAAAACTTGCTTTGGAAGCTCTTCCAACTAATTCAGCAATGGGATATCTTGAAGCAGAATCATAATTCTCTTTTTATCCTAAATTAAATTAGGAAAATGACGCTGATCTCCTTGAAGACAATCAAGAAGAATCAGCTGGCAACTCTCATATTAGTTTTCTGAATTACCAGGATGAACCTAGAAGCAAAGGAGAAGCTTTTGATGGATCATATACAGTGTTTACCTGGTCCAAAAACAAATCAGTCCAGCAATTTGATAAAGAGAAGACAGAAGAGCAACCACAGCTAGTAGTCATAATTGCTAAGCGTGGAACTAATCTCCCTTTTTAGCCAAAAGATTCGGTAATCACCTAAAAGGTAAATACATCAATTGCATCTTCCCCTTCTAATTCAAATTCACAAACTAGCCCACCTCCTATCCCTCCTAAAATTTAGAAAGTTGAAGTACCTTTCTCTGTACCTAGTCCAATTCAACCATTTGACATAATCGATCATGTCAAAAAGACAAAAATACAAATGTCTGAGTTTGAATATTTACAGTCAAATTTGGATCAATTGAATAAACTGGTCCAATATGTTAAAAATCAAATCATTCCTGCAAGATAAAAGGCTAAAAAGGTACCTCCTGATTCTCCAAAGAACACACCTATTCCAAATAATCTGGTCATTACTCCCCCAACTGCTCCTAGAAAAATAGAACTTTTCTATGTTTCCCTGTTAATTAATGGTCACAAGCTGAGTAACTGTATTATAGATTTAGGCGCATCTGATAATGTTATGCCAGCTAAGTTAGTTGAGTCTCTTGGTCTCACATTGACCAAAACCTTTGGGAGATGCTTCTCCATGGAAAACAAGCAAGTACCATTGCTGGAGCAAATCAAAGATGCCCAATTAGCATTTGCAGCCTTTCTAGACAAGAGAATCAAGATGACTGTCTTGATGGCTGACGTCCCAACATCTTATGGTATTTTACTTGGATGAAATTTTTGTAAGGATGTGGGAGGAGAATTAAGCATGGATCTATCTGAGGCAAGGATCCCTGTCCAAGGCATGATGAAGAGATTATTCCCTGAAAAGGAAGCAAAATATGTAGTCACCCAGACATCAGAGCCTGAAGCTCAAATTCTTTTTGAATCCACAGGTATGGGTAACTATTTTATATCAATAGATGAAATGCATGAAACACCTGAGAGTATTAAATCATAAATCAGTTCTACAAGAATAATAGAAGAACTAGTAGGTTGTAGTACAGACTAAGAAGGATCCTCTATCTCTGATAAAGGAAAGTCTAAAGAAAAATCAGTATCAAATGAGATATGGACTTTGGAATTTGATGGTAGCTGTTCCTCTACCAATTCAGGAGCTGGGATTGTCTTGATATCTCCTCAAGGAGATATGTTTCCTTCATCTTACAAATTACAATTCAGCAACCCTAACAATACAGCTGAATATGAATCTCTGTTGCTGGGCATGAAGGCTGCTAAAAAAAAGGCATAAAGTTTCTTCATGCCAAAGGGGATGCTAAATTAGTAGTTTGTCAAGTGAGGAATTTATACCAAATTAAGAATGAAAGATTACGCTACTACCTTAACTTGGTTTGGGACCAAATTTAAAGCTTTGATGTTTTCAACATTTCTGCCATACCCAGAGAGTCTAATGATAGAGCTAATGCACTTGCTGTTTTAGGAACTCTCTTAGTTCTTCATTTAAATTTCAAAGAAGACAGGTATACCATTGCGCTAGTCTATAGACCAAGTTTTCCTGACAATGCTAATCATTGGCAAGTATTCAATGATGATCATCAAATCATTGCCTTCTTAGAATGAAAAGATAATTTTGAACAGCTATGTTTTGAAGGAAGTGAACCTCAAAAAAATGAATCTGTGTCTGAATCCAACTTAGATATAAATGAAGAATTCTTACAGATGAAAGGAAACAAAATTCTTAAAGTCCTAGTCTCTCTTGAAAATCTATTTGACAAACATGATAGATTCATTAAACAACATCAAACAGACTCGAGTTTCTCTTAAGGATTTGATCAAGTGAATCTGTCTACTGAAGAAAATCCCAAGATGATCAATATTGGTAAGTGCTGCACCCCTGAAGAAAGAATCAAGTTCACTTCTTTACTCTATCAATACATGGATGTCTTAGCATATTCTTATGAAGACTTGAAGTCTCTCAGACCAGATGAAATCTGCCATAACATTCCTCTCAAGGCTGACTCAATGCCATACAAGTAAAAATCTAGACAGTATAATCTAAAAATATCAGGTACTATTTTGTCTGAGATACAAAAGATGTTGAATGCTAGAATCATCTTCCCAATCCATCATTCCACATGGATTGCGAATATAGTGCCTGTAAGGAAGAAGAATGGTGAAATTCACATTTGTGTAGATTTTAGAAATTTAAATCAAGCATCTTTGAAGGATAACTATCCTTGGCCCATTATGGATCAAGTACTTCAAACAATGATAGGGGCAGAGATGTTATCAATGCTGGATGGCTTCTTAGGTTATAATCAAGTTGAAGTTGGTGAAATAGACCAACACAAGATTGCATTCACCATGCCTTGGGGTACATTTGCTTATAGGAGAATGCCTTTTGGTCTAATAAATGCTGGTGCTACCTTTCAGAGAGCTATGGATCTGGCTTTCAAAGATGAGATTAGTAAATTCATAGTGGTTTACCTTGACTATTTGATTATCTTTTCAAATCATCGATCTGATCATGTACACCACCTACAACAAGTGCTGGAGCATTGCCGCCATAATGGTATTTCCTTAAATCCTAAAAAGTCTATTTTTGGAGTAACAAAGGGGAAACTCCTTGGACACATTATGTCTAAATAAGGCATAAAGATTGACTTAGATAGAGTCAAATCTATTCAAGAGCTTAATCTACCTACAAGTAAGAATGTTGTTCATTCTTTCTTTGGAAAGGTGAATTTCTTACGGAGATTCATCCCCAAATTTGCTGAGAAGACTAGACACATTGTGAACATGATGAAAGGGAAGACTATCTTTAGCTGGACTAAAGAAAGTAAATCATCATTTCAAGATATCAAAATTACCATTGTTCATGCTCCTACCAAGATTTGCCCAAATTACAACAAGGATTTCATCATAAATAGCTATGCGTCTGAACACACTCTTTCAGTGATTCTTGTTCAACAAGATAAGGAAGGTATGAAATCACCTATCTCTTTCATGAGTTGCCCTCTCAAAACCCATGAGATGAAGTATTCAAATATAGAGAAGCATGCTTATGCCTTGGTAAAAGCAGTCAAACATTTCCACTTCTATATTATGAATTCACATACTACTGCCCTAGTGCCTGACACTACAATTAAGTCTATATTAACTTAGTAGGAGTTTGGCATGAAAAGAGGTAATTGGATTGCAAAGATCCAAGAGTTTGATCTAGACATCAAATTGACAAAGCTGGTCAAAGGTAAAGGCCTATGTCAATTAATTATAGACAATAAACCAGAAGACACATAGCATGAAGAAATTGAAGTGGAAGAGACACCAATAGTCCTTTTTGTCTCCACTACCATTGAGTGGTATTCAGGTATCACTCATTTTCTAACTCATGGTGAATGTCCTACTCATTTGTCTTACAAATAAATGAGGACTATCAAGTTGAAGGCTGCCAATTTTGTCCTTTGGGATAACAGCTTGTACAAGAGAAGCATAGATGGAGTATTCCTTCACTGTGTAGACAAAGAACAACAAACCCAGCTTTTGAAATCTTTCCATAATCTGGCCTATGGAGGACACTTTTCTACTCCTGTGACTGCTCACAAGATTATGTGAGCCAGGTATTACTGGCCAACTCTTTTCCAAGATGTGCATAAGTGGGTGAGAAAATGTGAACTCTATCAGCAATTTGTTGGAAGACCCAAGTTAGCTGATATGCCTCTCAAGCCAGTGATCATAGAAGAACCTTCCTAGCAATGGCGACTTAATTTTATTAGGACAATAAACCCATCTTCAAGTGCTAGACATGATTATGTCCTTATAGCAACTGATTATTTCACCAAGTGGGTAGAAGCAATCCCAACTAAGGATGCTACTTCAGAAGTTGTATGCAACTTCCTCAAAGAGAATATTATTTTCAGGTTTGGAGTTTCACTCAAAATTGTTACTGATAATGCAACTTGTTTTACCTCTCAAGAGATTACACAATTCTATTTTCATTATGGAATTACACTCTCTCACTCTTCTGATTATTTTCCACAAGGAAATGGACAAGCTGAGTCCGGCAATAAGAATTTGGTAACTATTATCAAAAAGCTAGCAGATGACAATCAGAGAACATGGCATAAAGCATTGGTTGATGCTCTGTGGGTAGACATAATCACACCAAAGAGGGAAATTGGTATGTCTCTTTTTCAACTTCTTTATGGTATCAATGCTGAGATACCAATCACCTTAGATTTGCCAGCCTTGAAATTGGCAAAGGCAATTGAAGATCAGACATATGAAAGTTCTCTTGATAAAAGAATCATGTGCCTGGCTGAGTTGGAAGAATAGAGAAGCATGGTGGTGGACATAATTTCTGCTCATCAAAGTCTGGTAAAGAAACTCTTTGATCAGAAGGCCATAAATTGTGATTTCTAGATTGGGGATCAAGTCTTGCTGTGGGACAAAAGAAGAGAACCAAAGGGGATGCATGGAAAGTTTGACTCCCTTTGGAGAGGCCCATTTATAATTCATCAGCACATTGGTAAAAATACATTTATATTGAAATATCAAGATGGTACACTCTTTTCTCTACCCCACAATGGGCAGCATCTGAAACATTTCAACTCTTGAAGTGTCAAATCTTTACATCTGTATATATGTATATTTGTACAATTTTCAATTCTATTTTATTTTGTTTGTTTCCATTTTTAGAACCTTTCATTTATGGGTAGCATGACTCTGTAACCCAATGGTACACATGAAGACACTGGAGATTCTAGATTCTACTCCTTTCAATTCCTTTTGAAATTGACAGAAGTTCCCCAACTAGAGCCAACTGTTGTCTCCCAAAAATATCAGCTCATTTTTGGGACAACATTTGAACTATTTTGGTCTTATAGACCAAAATTATCTCTTCTCTTTTCAAAATTTATCTTGGGCATTCAAATTCTTCAGTTTTCAAGCCTTTCATAAATCTACAGACTCTATAGGCTTGAATCTATGGACTCTGCAGGCTTGACTCTATGGACTCTACAGGCTTGAATCTACGGACTCAGTAGGCAGAAAAATCTATGGACTGTGCAGGAAAAGGAAAATCTATGGACTCTGTAGGCAAGTTCATTTTTACAGGTTCAAAGGCTTTTACAGGTGGTTTTGGTCAAAAGAATCAGTTTTTCAACACTTAGTCATTTTTTGAGACTATTTCAGTGCCTTGGTTCAAATAGAAATCTCCATCGGTAAACACCAGCAGCAGGTTCAATGTTTGGTTCATCCTCTAGTTCAATGTCTTTTGGTTTAAAGCCTAAGTTCAATCAGAAATGTCTATTGGCAAGCATTCAAGCAAAAAGGACTTGAACCATTGAACCATTAAACCATTGAACCACTTTGGTTCAAAGGTTCAACGGGTTCAAGGTTCAACAAGTTTAACGTCTTTGGCAAGAGTTAAGTGCTTCATCAAGGTTCAAAGTTCAATCGCTTCAATTGGCTCATCAACTTCAAAACACTTGACCAAATCAAGGTGGCTTGAACCATTGAACCACTTTTGGTTCAAAGGTTCAACGGGTTTAAGGTTCAATGGCAGGTTCAACCAAAGAAATGGTTCAATGGCTCAGTTCAACCAAGTGGTTCAACGCTTTATTTCACTCAGGTGGTTCATTCCCTTTGTTTCAGCATCTTTTGGCTCAATCAAATGGTTCGTCAGTCGGTTCAAAGCTTTGTTTGAACCGTTGAACCAAAACTTGGTTCAACGTCTTGGTTCAATGAAAAGGTTCAACATTTTGGTTCAAAGACATGGTTCAAAGGCAAGTTCAATGTTCGGTTCAATACTTAGTTCATCGGCTTGGTTCATTCAATTGAACCATCAGCTTGAACCATTTTTGGTTCAACCGATTGGTTTAACATCTTGGTTCAATAGAATGGTTCATCACCAAAGTTCAAAAGGGCGATTCAATGCAAAAGGAAGCTTCCCAAAGGACAAGTGCCTTTACGGAGGACACTTAATCAATAAAATCACCCTTCAGAAGGGTCATTTTCAAGGAAGCCAAAGGTAATTCTTTCAGATTTGTTTAAGGCATTTAAAATTGGGTAAGACATAATTATTTCAGATTTTTGTCTGAAGGAATTCCTTCAGACAAAAAATTTGAAAGAAATCAAAGAAGTGAATGCAAGCAAAAAATCTAAAGACTAATTCAAAAAATTGGCAGAATAAATAATTCCGTGGACTTTTTATCTGTGGGAATTTTCCTCGGGAAAAATGTCTGTGAGAAACGTTCACGGGAGGAAGTGTAAGAAAATCCCAGGGGAATTTGCGAAGGGCCGTTGAAGGACCCCGAAGGGCAAGTGTCCTTGCGAGGGACTCTCGACTGCCAATTTGAAGACACTTCCTGAAGCTGAAGGATCACTTGAAGAAGTTTGAAGTCTATTTAAAGACTGCTTGAAGGATATATCGATACCCTTTTGGGAGGTTATTCTAACTCAAAATGGGTCATTTCTCAAGGCCCAAAAGGGAAAGTCCAATCTGGAAAAGTGCCAAGTAGAAAGCCGAAAGAAGACCAAGGGGTGACACGCCTGAAGATGTCAAATTCAACACAACCAACTAGCCATTGGAAACATAGTGACGGGTGCATGAACGTCAAATTGAAGACAACAAAATAACTATTGATCTTTTGAACTTATAAACCAGAATGCATTCCCAGAATTCAAGGCCAAGACCAACAAAAAGTGAGGAAGGAATATAATTGCAAACTAAATCCAGGACCTGATTCAATTAACCAGGAAAGGAGGAATGATGAAGGTAAGATCAAATCTCCAGGTGGACATTGAAAGTTGCACACTTTAAATAAGCATGACTTGTTTCCCTACATTGATAAAATCAAATGGGTAAAATGCCCCGAAGTTCCAGCCTGTCTTCTTAACAGATTCCAACGTAGCATGATGTGTTACTATTCTCGAGTCCTTCTTGAAATGGCTATATAAGGGACTTTCTTCTATTGTAAATGGATCTTTCTTGATAATCAGAATGAACCTCTGCCCAAATTGAAAGGCACTTCTGAGACTTTGAGCTCAGTTTGTTCATCATATTTTGTTATTGGAATAAGAAAGCAAATGGTTTTTCAGACTTTGTGCTGTGATATCTTTGTTGTTAAGAAAACTGTTCTTATGTCTTTTTCCTTGATGTATTTTTTGTTCCATTAATTCAACAGGCAGGATTAGTGAAATCAGTCAGGAAGGTGTCCTAAACAATCAACCATAGAGAGACTTTGTGCCCCCACAGTTACCTTTAGTGTGTTTTCTTTTCATTTTTGTGTAAAAGACTTTGGGGCGACTTTGTGCCCTCATTATCTTTCATACTTTACTCTTGAGCAATTCTAGTGGAGACTTTGTGCTGTATCTTGATTTGCTGGTTACTACACCCTCAGTTACATTCTATTTTTACTACCAGGAGTATTCTTGTGGCTGGTTGAATAGTTCTTCTGAAAGAAGAGGAGTATTGTTTGTCATTTCCCTTGAGTTTTTCCTTTGGTTTTGCACACATCATCTCTGAAGAAAGAGAGATGGATGTCTTGTCCTACCCTTGAGTATTATTTTTTGTTTATACATATATATAGCTTATCCATAGGGAACCTTCCCTTGATGAGAGGAGAGATCAGTCCCCTTCTGATGTGGCAAACCTACACATTTGAATGACTAATCTTCCTACTTTGGCTGATCAGACCTATTTTTGTTTATCAGTACGATGATCGACAAAATATTCAACCAATAGGTATCATGTTCTTAATTGGTTCTAGTTTTGGCCTTATTCTTACTATTGGTGTTTGCCCTATCTTTGGTTGTAATTGGTTTATTACTATTGATTATTGTGAATAAGAAAGGGGTTCTTGTAGATTTTGATCTCCTGATTGGTATTAGGTGCTCTTTTCTCAAACTTGATTTCCCCATTTTCAATCAAATCCTCAATTAGATGTCTCAATTATATGCTCCTATAGATTGAATAACTAACCATGTGATGGTATTCATAATACTCATTATCACAATACCATGCTAGTTTAGGTTGACCCTATAGAAAGGTTTTTGGATTAGGCCATATAATCATATTAATATTTATTAAATTTTGGAACACTACCTCAATGGTCTCCTTAAGGTCACTGAAAACTCTATCTTTTTAGTATCCTCATCAGAGAGGAGCTCTTTACATTGTGAGTTGAGGGTTAGTTGGGTTAATTTGAATAGGTGGTGGTTGCATGGTTTTTACATGTCTTATCTCTATAACCTCATTATCGACCATGTCTTATTTTTGATAAAGGTCTTCAAATTTTTAGATGTGTTGGTCTGAATCAACACTTGATTTTGGTTTGACACTTGATTTGGTTCAATGTTTGGGTCTAAGAGTATATATTTATAAGACCCTTGATAATAAGGGTTTTTTCTATCTATACCTCTTTATTAATGATTTATTTAAACATGTTAGCATAAGTGAGTCTGATATTATGAGTGATCTCAACATTTAGGTTTTGTGTAAAGATATCTGCTAATTATGTATCATAAAAATTATGTGAGAAATGACTAGATATAACTCTCCACCTTTGTAAGTATGTTGAGAAGCTATCTCCTCCTCACTACTTGGTATTGCACAAGTCAATGACCATCAATTCATGTTATATGTTTTAAGAGAAGTGGTTGAATTTTTTTTCTAATAGGTCATTAAAAGTAGTGATTGATCCCTTATGTAGTTTGAGAATCCATTCTAGTACATGTCCACCCAAGCTATGTGGAAATAAGCATAGCAAATAGACACTATTGTAATATACTTGTTAGCATGCCATAAATAATGCTTATAGATATTCTCTTGGGTATCCTTTACCTTTATACTTTTGAATTTAGGCATTTCAAAATGGGGTAGGAAAGGCACCTGGAAAATGTTGACATAAAATGGATAAGGGCATATGTCATCAATGTTGTACTTCTTAGGTACTTGCTTACTTGTTTGAAGTTCTAAAACTATCTCTTTTAGTGTATTCCCTTCATGGATATTGGGTGCATCTTGTGATTAAAAGAGGGAACTTTGTTGGGTATTTTTAAATTATTGGCCTTGGTTAGCATTAGTAAGTAGGAATGGTTCCCATTTGCATGGTTCTTCTAGGAATATTCACCCTAAATCATGAATTTTAAATTTGAAGAGCACTATACTATATGTTTGGATTTAGATTGGAATAGGTGAGGTATTTCTATTTTTGAAGAATCCATTATTGTAAATTATAGGGGATCTGGTGTTAGTTTGATAGAGTTTGTTGTTGGTTTTGAGGAATTTATTGTTGATTTAGAAGTAATTGTTGTTACTATTTTGCAAGAAGAACTTTTATCATTACTATAAATTAGAAGAAGTTGGTAATGTGTTTTATGAATTATCCACTACTTCTTGTGGTGGTAGATAATTTGTAACTTGTTGTTGTGAATGGTTAGACACTTATTTTGAATTGTTATGTTATTTTCATGCATTGGAAAGGATCTCTTGATGCTTGAAAAATGTATGATATGTATCAAAAGGAACTTGTTGTGATGTATTCATTGAAATGGGTTGTTCAGGAGGACCTAAAGGATATACATTAAATGTAGGATTGGCTAGGTCTTATTGTAGTTATTCATGCGAATAATTTTTTATTATAAATACAACATTATTGAATGAGATTGTATCCAAATAAGTCATTAAATCAATGACAAGTTGATCTATTTAATGTTGACTAATTTGTTGTATTGTGGATGCAATAATGTGACCAATTTGGGAAGGATCAACTAATGGACCCTTCCCTTTGTTAGATGAAGTAATGGTTAGTTTTTAAATTTGAGTATGAGTTTGCTCTTATGATTGATCTTGTACTCAGACAAAGGTATGCAATTTTTCCATTGGAAATTTGGATGGGATCCTAGCTCTTGATTTTATTAACCTTAAGAGAGCTTTGTCTTGGTATTTTATGGGTTGATTATTGAATATACCTTGGCTTGATCTCATAATGCAAGGGATATCCTCAAATATAACTTGGTGTTCCTCTCCATCATAAATTTTTTCTTCCTTGAGGCTAGGGCCATAAGAAGCCCCACTATGAGTGTACCTTAGCCTATTTGTAATGGTACCTAGTTTTGAAAAGCATCATGAATGCAATAATGGTTTAGATTGGAATTAGAATTTAGAATAATGTAGAATGATCTTTGGAATTAACACAATAACAACCTAAGTTCATAATCAAAATAGAATGGAAAACATGACAATACAAAATGAGAAGAAAGTACAACCTTGGTTGGTCTTGATAAAAAATTTGGAGGAAGAGTGAATGGTCTTGGCACTTAGGGTTTATTTTAACACAATAAAACTTAAGTTCAAAATTTTAGAATAGAATGGGAAGCATAATAGTATCAATTGGAAATGAAATGATGCCAAATGGTTCTTTGGAACTTAGGGTGTAGGTTAACACAAAAAAACCTAAGTCTAAAAATCAGAAATGAATTGAGTAGTGTAAAACACCTAAATGTGCAAATAGGTGACAATGTGTTTGAACTTATTTGGTTTGAGAACTTCATGTACTTGTTTTCAAATGAGGTTGTGAATATAACATGGGTTTAAACAAAGCACTCAAGTAATCACATGGAAACTGATACATATTATGAGATAGTCACTAAATCCTTTTGATATACTTGCCTTTGAGAAGATTAAATTTAAGGTCCATTAAATAAATTATTGAAATTATTGGTATGGTTTGTTGGGTGAATATTTTATCGTCAACTAACTGATGACAAAATGGGTATATCAACCACAGTATAAAGAGATTTATGCCACAAAAAGTGTAGGTTTACCACATCTTAACGAGATAAATCTCTCCTCTCATCAAGGGGAGGTTCCCTATGAATCACTTATATGCTATATGTATATATAAGTAAGCAGAAAATAATACTCAAGGTAGTATAACACCATCCATCTCTCTTTTTTCAGAGATGATGTCCAAGAAACAAAGAGGGATATTCTGGTCAATGGCTAAAATCATTCCTCTTCTTTTAGGAATGGTATCTAGCGCAGAGCAGAAAATCCCCAAAAGTAGTAACAAAGTCCACAAGGAAACCCACGTAAGCACAAAATCTTCCGTTGCCTCCTTCACTGATTCAGAACACACGTAATAGTAGAGTGAAACAAAGCTAGAAGTCTTCACCTAAAACTATGATGAATAACAAGGTTACTAAGATAAAAGTAGTTCAAAGTCTTTTTTTAATCTTTAGAACCATCTTTAGACAATTTCAATACACACACTTTGCTTATTAAATCAAACAGATGAGAGATTATCAGGAAAAGAACATAA